>VFSX01000046.1:547500-607500 GCA_016618255.1 Chlamydomonas sp. UWO 241 | reverse complement strand
CCCGCCTCCACGGGCAGCCATCTTGACCAATGTCCAGCATGCATTGACGGGCGCCAGCTCCTCCGCTCGTCGATCAACTCGTCGAGATCGGTGCCGCATGGCGTCCTGCATGGGGGGAGGATAAGGGCCGTCTCCCAGCACGGGCCGCGGCAGCGCCGCGGCTACTCGCCAAGCCATGGCAGCGCCGGGCAAGCCGCTCCTGAAGTGTTCCACCGAGGGGCAGTCTAGCAGGAGCCGGGCCAGTCGTATTTTACCCCGCTCGTCAGCGGCACAGAGATCCTCGTCACCAGCAGCGCCGCATTGCTGGGTCCAGGGCTCGGCGACGAGAACGCGCCTCCGTTAATCAAGCCCCGGGCCCCAAGGTATAAAACCATAAAGGGAACAGAAATGCCCTCCCCCCAACCACTGGAAGCGGGGATGGCCCGCAGCAGTAGATGGCTTTCACATAGAGGCGGCAAGCTGTGCAGCACCGACGCGCCCGTCGCGTGTGCTGCGTCCAAGTGCGAGGTAGGCCGGTGGGGGGAGCGCCACAGCTAGTGATGGTGATGGATTTTACAGTCGTGTGTGACGTACCTGCAGGCAGCGAAACCGAACGTGCTCGGCGTATATCGCCCGAGCACCATGGACGGGTAGCTGGTGCTCCAGGCGCAGCATTAGGTAGGTATGTCTCACATAGCAGGAGGCTGTGCAGCACCGACGCGTCCGTCGCGTTTGCGGCGTCCAAGTGCGAGGTGCGAGGGGGGAGGGGGCATGGGGGCGCGGGGTGATGGGGCGGGGGGTCACTGCTAGTGCTGTGGTGCCCAGCGCTGGTGCTCACCAGGCGCAGCAGTAGGTAGAGAGAGATGAGAGTTTTACAATCCACTGCCGGCGGTCACACGTCCAAAGCTCCAGCGGGACTCAGAGAGCAGGCACGAGGCCCACCAAAGAAAGGTCAAGCTAAAAAGGTAGCCCACGGTAGCGCCAAACCACGGCGTGGCGGGCACCAAGCAAGCAGCATCACGGTGCAGGCTCCACACCCAACCCCTCCAGTGGCCTGAGGATAGGCCCAAGGTATAAAACCATGAAGGGACCAGAAAGCCCTCCCCCATACCCCCCCCGGGGCCTAGGATGTCCAGGTGCGAGGTGCGCTAATGGGGGGGAGGCGAGGGGGCTGCGCATCAGGTCGTGGATCGACCCGGTGCACACCTTAACCCTCAACCCTTGAAACTAAGACCCTAACCCCCTTTCAACCCCAAACCCCAAACCCAGTTCTTGTGGCTGCACACCACGTCGTGGATTGACCCGACGCACACCTAAATTGCCATGTGGGGTTCAGGTTAGGTGTGCAACCCTCGAAACGTCAACGCTTAATCCTAAACTCTCGAAACGTCAACCCTCAATTCTCGAAACTTAAACCCTTAACCCTAAACCCTAAACCCTCGAATTTTCAACTTTAAACCTTAACCCTAAACCTAAACCCTTCAAACCCCAAACCCCAACCCCAGTTCTCGTGGCTGCACATCACGTCGTGGATCGACCCGACGCACAGCGACGATGCGGTCGCGTACAACCGCGGTGAGAACGAGTGGTGACTGAGTGCGTGTGTGTGTGTTTAGGGTTTAGGGTTTAGGGTTACGGCACACAGCGACGAGGCGGTCTTACGCGTACAACCGCGGTGAGAGCGAGTGGTGACTGATTGCGTGTTTGCGTGTGTGTGTGTATGGGTTTAGGGTTTAGGGTTTGGGGTTTAGGGTTTAGGCAAACAGCGACGAGGCGGTCGTGTACAATCGCGGTGAGAGAATGGTGTCCGAGTGCGTGTGCGCGTGCGTGTGAGTGTGTGCGCTTGGGAGGGGGGATAAGTTATGGAGGGGGGGAGGGTGTGTGAGTGTGCGTGTGCGTGTGGGAGGGGGGATGCGTTGTGGAGGGTGGGAGGGTGTGGGTGGGAGGGTGGGAGGTGAGGGAAAGTGGTGACACCCTTAACCCTTGACGCGACACGAGTGTGTATGGGTGTGCAGGGGAGCGTGCAGGGGGGGGGGGGCAGTCGCGTTCAACCGCGGTGAGAGAGAGTCGTGTCCAGTGAGTGCGTGTGTGCGTGCGTGGTCCGTGAGTGCGTGTGTGGTCGACCAACCTCCAACCTCAACACGCCCACTCTCACCCACTCGTGCAGCCACGCGCGCCGAGCTCGGCCGCGCCGCCGCCGCCAGGATGGTGGTCGAGCCTTACGGCAACTTTGGGAGCACCGAGGAGCACATGGAAGGTGGGGGTGACTTCAGAGCAACTTCCGGGCAGCTTCCGGGCAGCTTCTGAAAGGGAGCGGGGGCAACTTCGGGAGCACTTAGGAGCACGCCGTGGGATGGGATAGGATAGGATAGGATGGGATAGGATGGGATAGGATGGGATAGGACGGGGTGTCCCCACGTGCTCCTTGCGTTGGCGCACAGGGCTGGGTGGGCATGGCAGAACCGGCACCACCAGTAGACAGCCACCCGTTGGTAGTGCTCGCTTTCACTTCGGCGTACAGCGCCCGAGCAAAGCCGAATACGCTGCCTGTTAGGTGCGTCGCACACGACTGTCAAATCCAGCATCGTCAGTCATTGGTGCTGACGCCGGCGTGTGCTGCGCTGCGTGCGTGCATGTTTGTGTGCGCAGACGAGGTGCTCATCAAGCGCGCGGGCGGCGCAGACAACCTGGCAAGACTGCGTGTGCTCAAGGCCAAGTACGACCCCACCAACCTCTTCGCCAGCCACCACTTTGTCGGCCTCGAGCGCAAGAGCAGCTGATAGGCATGCCATGATGGTGGTAGTTGAGCGGGGGAGGAGTGGGAAAGAGAGAGCCGCGCCTGGTGTGTGTGCTCCCTGCGTGTGGTTGGGGGACCGCTGTGCTTGTGATGATGCAAGGGGAAGAGAGAGGAGAGGAGGAAGAGAGAGAAGTGTGACTTGTAACTTGGTTTTTGAACATCTTGAACAACAGCCACAACAGTCGAACACAACGACGCCCCGCCATCGGTGTGTGTGTGTGTGTGTGCGTGTGTGAGTACCGCGGAACAGTAACAGATGTTCGGCGATAGAGGGCGGTAACAGATGGAGGCTATTCACCTACTCAAGAAGTATGCGAAGGATGGCCCCACACAGTTGTTGTAGTTGTTGGGGAGCTGTAGAAGCAGCATTCCTCAGCACCCAAGGTGGCTGTAGAACCATGCTGCCCGCTGTCGCCTCCAGCTTGGCGAAGGCCTCCTCTGGCGCGGTGCGTCAGCCTCATCCATCCCACCCACTTGTTTGCATGGCATCGCATCCCATTGCGCTCACGCCTCACCACCACCTCCACCTGTGGTCTTGCGCAGGCGCCGTCACTGACGGGGCTGCAGGCCGTCGGGCGCCGCTTCTTCGCGTCCCAGGTGCGTCCCAGCTTTGTCGACCTCATGCGTGTGCCCTCAACGACCCACCACCTGCCTGCGATCGCCTGCCTCCCCTCTGTCCAACTTGACTCGCTGCCCATGCCCCGCACGCAGTCCAATGAGGCGGACTATAGCAGGTTTGCTTCCGACCCCCTGCGCAAGCATGTCACTGTAAGTGTTGCGCGCGCCTGCATGCATGCTCCCACCCACCATCACCCACCTGCACAGCGCCGCCTGCTGCTTTGGGTTGCTCAACCCATGCCCATGCATGCGATGCACAGTGGCCCAGGGCGCTCAACGCGTCGCTGGAGGAGCTCGACCCAGGTCTAAATGACATTATCGAGAAGGAGAAGAACCGCCAGTACAAGGTGCGCATGCATGAGCGATCCTCGATCCACTGCGTCGCGAGTGCATGCGAAGGGCAGGGCGCGCGGGGTCGAAGCCGATCGTGCCGCCCACCTCCCGACCCGGCTTGCATGCATGCACCCACCCCCACGCATGTTTAAACACACGTGCAGGGCCTGGAGCTCATCCCGTCCGAGAACTTTGTGTCCAGCTCCGTCATGGAGGCAGTCGGCTCTGTCATGACGAACAAGTACTCCGAGGGCTACCCCGGCCAGAGGCGCGTGCGCGCGTGATGTGCTGCAGCGTGCTCTGCGCTCCTGGTCGGGCCTCGCAGCGCGGCGCCCCCAATGCACCAGCCCGACCGACGCGCTCGCTCCCATCGCTCTGCTCCCCTGTTCACTCGCAGGTACTACGGCGGCAACGAGTTCATCGACCAGGCTGAGATCCTGTGCCAGGAGCGCGCGCTCACCGCGTTCCGCCTCGACTCCGCCAAGTGGGGCGTCAACGTGCAGTCGCTGTCGGGCTCGCCCGCCAACTTCCAGGTCTACAACGCGCTGCTGGCGCCGCACGACCGCATCATGGGCCTCGACCTCCCGCACGGCGGTCACCTCTCGCACGGCTTCCAGACCGACACGAAGAAGATCTCGGCGACATCGATCTTCTACGAGACGATGCCGTACCGCCTCGACGAGGCGACCGGCCTCATCGACTACGACGCGCTCGACCGATCCGCGTCGCTGTTCCGCCCAAAGGTGCTCGTCGCCGGCGCGTCGGCATACACGCGCCACTACGACTACCCGCGCATGCGCGCGATCGCTGACAAGTGTGGCGCATACCTGCTCGCTGACATGGCGCACATCAGGTGGGTGGGGAATGACAAGAGAGAGGGAGGGGGCATTCGTTGCCGTTCCCACCGCACGGGCAACCTGGATCACGGCTCGTCCCTGTGCTAGCTAAAGCACACACCCCGACAATCATTTCAGAAGTCCAAATCATGGGGAATGACACACACACACACCAGGGTTAGCGATGTGGGTGACACACACACACACACACACCAGGGTTAGCGATGTGGGCGACACACACACACACACACACACACCAGGGTTGGCGATGTGGGTGACACCTCTGGCGTCCTCCTCCCCTCCCTCACCCTGGCGGCACCTCCCTCCTGCCTCTGCCCCTCCCTCTCCCCCTTCCTCTCCCCGTCCCGCAGATGAACCCGTCGCCTTCTCTCTGCTCATGTCCCCCCCCCCCTCCCCAAAATCCAGCGGCCTCGTCGCGGCCGACGTTGCCGACGTGGTCACCACGATAACGCACAAACATGCGTCTCTTTCAACCCCCCTCTCTGGTGGTGTCCTCTCCCTCCCCCCCTGCCCACACACACAAAAAGCGGCCTCGTTGCGGCCGACGTTGTCATCACGATGACGCACAAGCACGCATATCTTTCAACACCCTTCTCTGATCATGTCCCTCCCCCCCCCCAAAAAACCAGCGGCCTCGTCGCTGCTGACGTCGTGCCCGGGCCATTTGAGGTCGCCGACGTCGTCACCACGACGACGCACAAGTCGCTGCGCGGCCCGCGCGGCGCGATGATCTTCTACCGCAAGGGCATGCGCAGGTGTGTGCTTTTGCCTGAATGTGCGTGTGTATGTGTGAGGGCGGGGGGGGGGGCTGAGGGCGAGGCGGGGGGGGCGGTGGCGGTGGCATGTGCTTTGCTTTCGGGCTCATGCGGAGACATGCACACACACACACACACACACACAGAGAGAGATAGAGAGAGTTCGTTACAGGAAAGTCTGAACGGCAGACCTGGGTAGGCTGTTTCTGGTCATCATTGAGGGGATTCCGTTTGGAGGCACACACACGCGCGCACACGCCTGCCCCCCCACAGCGTGAACGCCAAGACCGGCAAGGACGTCATGTGGGACATCGGCGACAAGATCAACTTCAGCGTGTTCCCGGGGCTACAGGGTGGCCCGCACAACCACACGATCTCGGGCCTCGCGACCGCGCTCAAGCAGGCGACGACGCCAGAGTTCAAGGCGTACCAGATCCAGGTCGGTTGGTAGGTTGGGTAGTTATGAGCGTCGGTCGGTTGGTTAGTCGTGAGCGTGGTTGCAGGGGGTCGCACGGGGGCTGCTCACAACATGAGTTTGTGAACATTAGCTGGTTTAGTTATTGCAACTCGGGTTTTGGATGGCACTTACCACAAAAAACGAAAAACGAAAGATCCCAAGAAGTGAAGGGCCTCGCTTGCGCTGCACATCCTTGACGTTGCTCTATGCTATACATCAACGTCTAAGCCTGGTAGAGGGGCGGAAGGGGCCAACCATGCCATGCATGGCCCATGCAAACACCGACTTGAGTGGACCATGCGGCGCCCCCAGTGCACGCGCGGATCTGCCGTCGCAGCCAAAAGCTCACATGTGTATATGAGAAGAAGTGCGTGGGCGGGATGGGCATGTAGTGGCGCTCGGGCGCTGTGCATGGGCAACTTGCCACAGAGTGATGCCATCTTGCCCCGCAGCGCAGCTGTGCACCACCACTGCCCCCCGCCCATCGCGTGCGCCTTCTCATATGTATTTTACGATGTTGGGCGCCGGTGGCGCGCCACGGCTTGCGCCGTGCGCGGCACAAGGTCCTTCCCAAGTCGGGTGCGCTGCGTGACATCCCCGCCATTGCGGCCCCAGCGCGCCCCCCACGTCACCCCACGCCCCACAACCGTCAACCATACGTGGTTGCGCAGCTCCGCAGCCACGATGCGTGAATGCCTTTGAAATTTTCGTTTTTCGTTTGTGTTTTGCATAGTGCCATCCAAAACACGAGTTGCAACAGCAGGCGACCACACCCGCATTCGTTTGTGTGGAACAAGCACCCTTCTACAACACGCCACCCTTCCCACTCAGCACCACGCTCCTCCTTCCCACCACGAAGCACCCCCCCCCCTCTCCTCCCTAGCGTCCACAACACAGGTCCTGAAGAACTGCTCCGCGATGGCAAAGACGCTCGTCGCCAAGGGCCACCCTCCTCCCTCCCACCACTAAGCATCCCGCCTCTCCTCCCTACCCCCCACAAGACAGGACCACCCTCCTCCTTCCCACCACTAACAAGCACCCCCCTCCCTTCACTCCCTCCCTACCCCCTGAACACAGGTGCTGAAGAACTGCTCCCCGATGGCCAAGACGCTCGTCGCCAAGGGCCACCCTCCTCCTTCCCACCACCGCCCCCCCCTCCTTCCCACCACTAAGCATCCCTCCGTCTCCCTCCCTACCCCCACAACACAGGTCCTGAAGAACTGCTCTGCGATGGCCAAGACGCTCGTCGCCAAGGGCCACACGCTCGTGAGCGGCGGCACCGACAACCACCTCGTGCTCGTTGATGTGCGGCCAAAGGGCGTCGACGGGTCGCGCGTCGAGCGTGTGCTCGAGCTCGCGCACATCGCGATCAACAAGAACACGGTGCCCGGCGACAAGGTGGGGCGAGACAGCGGCCTTGCGCCTGTGTTGTGTTGTGCCCGCCTGCCGTGAGGCTGTCTCTCCCTGCAGTGCTCCTGCTGCCTGCCTGCCTGCTGCGCACATCGCGATCAACACGAGCATGGTGCTTTGTAAAAATGTGCGGTGCGACCGCGGCCTGGCATAGATGCGCTTATGTTGTGCCAGCCTGCCTTGAAGCTTTCTTTCCCTGCCTCGTGCCTGCCTGCTGTGCACATCGCGAACAACTCGGAACACGGTGCCCTGTGAAGGGTGCGGTGAGACTGTGGCCTTGCATGCTAGCGCTGTCCGTGTGCCTGCCTCCCTGCGTCCCCTGCCTCTGCCTGCCTCTGCCGTCCTGCCTGCCTTCCTGCCTCATGCCTGGCTGCCTCATCTGCCTCATGCCTGCCCCCCTAGTGCCTCCCAGCCCGCCCTCCTGCGCCGCCTTGCCCTCCAATGCCCCACAACCTGCCGTCAAGCTGACCCGGGCCCTGTGCTGCCCTCCACCCACCCCAGTCTGCGCTCGTGCCGGGCGGCCTCCGCATGGGCACGCCCGCCCTCACCTCGCGCGGATTCATCGAGACAGACTTTGAGAAGGTCGCCGGCTTCGTCGACCGCGGCGTCACCATCACCCAGAACATCAAGGCAAAGCTCGGCGCAAAGGCAAAGCTCGCCGACTTCCGCGACTACGTCAATGCCGAGGTGCGTTAGGGGCCAATCTCCTCTCCACTCTCTCCTCTCTCGTCTCTCCTCTCCTCTCTCCTCTCCTCTCTCCTCTCCCATGAGAACAAACAAAAACACGTGAAGGGAATCCATGGCCATTCTCCTTACTCCCCTCTCTCCCCTCTCTCCTCTCCCCTCTCTCCTCTCCCCTTTCTCCTCTCTCCTCTGTCCCCCCTCCTCTCTCCGCTCTCCTCTCTCCGCTCTCCGCTCTCCTCTCCCATGAGATCAAACAAAAACACGTGTGTGAAGTGAATCCATGGGGTCATCGTGTCTTGAGTGTTTTCTGGACGGAGGGGCGGATTGGATTGTCGCCCGAAGGGGGGGGCGACGTGGCATGTCTGGTGTTCGCGGCCGAACGCGATCGTCCGTGCCACTCATCCTCGACACATGTCTCGTGAATCTGTGGCCGATACGTACACACACACACACCTACATGCACCTCTTGACTCTCTGGCTCCTGACTCTCTGACGCTGTGGCCGACACGTGTCTCTGGCTCTCTGACTCTGTGTGGCCAATTGACCCCGCAGGTGCCGGTCGAGATCAAGGACCTCAAGGCTGAGGTCGAGGCGTTTGCGATGCAGTTCCCGACCATTGGGTTCGAGAAGGCGACGATGCGGTACAAAAACTAGAGCAGCGGCTCTAATTTAAGTGGCAGCTCGCCTCCCTGCACTCTAGTCACCACATCGGGTTGATTGATTGATGGGGGTGGCACAGAGAGGGGCAGGGAGTGGGCGGGCCAACCGGACCTGTGTGTGTTTGTGTATGCGTGAGAGGCTTGAGAGTGCAAGTAGACATGCGAGTGGCCCGACAGTGGGGCCCTCGACCAGTATAAAAGCAGTGGTGGCCAGCAATCTTGGCTCAAACAACACCAACAACTACACTTGTAATACTTGGGCTTGAGACACAGCCCCCGTGTCGGAATGCGAGTGTTTCACGTTTGCCGTCTTCAGGTGGGGGTGGCCAGAAAGAAAGAAGTTGTTCTGTACATGTTAGGGCCCCAAATTTCGCAGGACGTTTCAGCACAGTCCCCACACCTTTGTCGGAACACCCTTTTTGGCCGGACGATGTGATTTCGCCGTGCTCCCGCAACGATAGTCCACGCCGCTTTGCACACGTCTTATTCATACCCCTGGCGTTCCATCGCCGCCCCTAACATGGGGGCAGCCGACTCCGGGGGCGCTGCTGGCGAGGGGGGCGGTGTGAGGGTGATCGAAACACCCTGCCACCTCTCAGCAGCTCCGCCGTTGCTGAAAATCGGTGGGCATGACCCCAGTAACACCATGATCGCGTCCAGCGCGTCGGTTGGGGCCGTGGGGCGCGACAGGTCCCCATGCATGGCGTGTCGACCCCCATGCAGCCATGCACGGCGCACTCAACGCGGAGGCCTTCCCCAACTTTTCTGACCCCGCCGCCTTGGCGCCCTGCATGAAATAATATATAACATCGATGGATGCAATAAACGACGCGGCGGATATCACGGATTGTGCCCTGGACTCTTAGGTCCGTTTCAAGGGGAGCTGCAACTGCAGGGCACAATCCTTGATATCCGCCGCGTCGTTTATTGCATCCATCGATGTTGTATAATGTTTCATGCAGGGCGCCAAGGCGGCGGGGTCAGAAAAGTTGGGGAAGGACCTCATTTGCGCCCTGGTGTCGGCCACGATGTCGGTGTTGCGCGGCCACCGATAGACACCCCAGGGCCAGCACACGTGCCCACGACGCAGCACGGAGCTCATCGTGACTAGCACTAAGTATTCCCCCTCGTCGATCGCCCCGCGTGTCGACCAGAGGCTGCGGAGCAACCCCTGCACGATCCACCCAAACACACACCTCCGAGATGCTGCAGCAAGCCCCCCAGCCTCTGTTTGGGGGCACGCATGGCATGTGGGGGCTAAGGACTAGACTTTTGCAGCTACAGGGAGGCCTCGGAGCAGGTCCATCGACACCTCGGCACCATGCACATTCAAGTTTTGGCACCCCCAAACGCGGCTGCGCCCACTCCCCAGGGTCAGCACCGAGGTCTAAATATATCGCATGAAGCCGATTGGGGTTGAACTGGGGCCCGGGGAGTGCCCAGCGGTGGGGGCAGACGCCTTCTACCCCCAGCTGTCACTCCCAACACCTGCTCCTGCGCCCCACGGGCATGCCCGACCCACCGCGACGCGCGGGATCGATAGCTGGGGATACTGGCTACACACAGGTCGCGGGTTTAGCCAAAACGGCCCAGTATACAGTGAGAAATCACATCGTCCGTGTGGGGTGGGGGTCTGTAGTGGGGAGGGGGGGTAGTATGGGGACTGTGACATTTAAGGCCCCCTAAATGTCGTGTGAAAGATGGTGGGTGCCATCTGGTAGAGTGACTCCGGCGGGTGATCCGCAGTCGGTGGGGCAGGTGTGTGTGGGGGTCGCTTGGCTGGGGGGGGGCGCTGGGAGGTTGACTGATGCGGCCTGTTTTGTGGAGTTTTAGACCGTGGGCTACGTTGGTGCTACAGCTGTATGTTCGCCGCTCCTGCTTTGGTTTGTGTGGGGAGAGTGTGGAAGTGAAAATGAAAAACACGTCCAGACATACAGAGAGTGCGCCCCTGCCGACTATATTGAACCCAACAGGTGGGCTGCCTGAAGTTCCATCCCGCTAACCACCACCGGAGCTGCCTCGCGTTGGAACTGTCCGCGGCCTCCACCCCCCGCCCCCAACCTCACCTCAAAATCACCAGTCTACGTTAGATGCGAGCACAGGGCCACGCGTAGGTCGCCTGAACTTGTCCGTTCCTGCTTGCGTTCCTGCCTAGGCAATCGACACCGTCGATACCAAAACCGCGTCTCACCCGCAGGCCTACACGACAACCCGTGAAATGAAGCGCACGAAGCAGCTGGGGGCAGTGGCGCTGGCTGTGATCCTGCTGGCATGCGGGCCTCCTCCTGCCGCCGCCTTTTCCACCTGGGGCGTCAACAGGCCGGACGGACGTACACCAAACTGCCCGCTCGACCAGGGGCAGGTGGAGTTGCTGCAGCAGCAGTTCCCGAGCACCCGTACCGACTGCGGTGAGTCCCCCGCAGCACGCACGTGCACTCCCTTTAGCGCCCGCCCGCCTTCTCCCCAGCCCGCCAGCCTTCCTCGCTTCTGGGCGGCCGATGTCCGCAGCATACACACTTACACACGGTTGATGCAAATAGGGGTGGCATATATCACGGCCTGCTTCACTACGTGGTTGGCACTTCCGTGCCCTCGTGCCTGCTCCCTTAAGTCCCGCAGGCCTCGTGCCTGCTCTGTTGAGTCTTGCTGGAGGTTTGGAACCGAACGTGACCGCCGGCAGTGGATTGTAAAACAACTTCACCATGCTTCATCTCGGTGCAGTTGCTTGACCTCCCCAGCTCACACACACACACACACACACACACACACACACACACACACACACACCCCGCTGCCCATCCCACCCCCCACACAGGCAGTGGCGGCCCGCTCATCTGCACGCAGTGTATGTGCCTACTCGCGCGCTCCACGACGACGACGCTGATAAAAAAATGTGATCGCGAAACTCTGATCACAGAGTCCAGATTCCAGCACGGGTCAGCACACACGTTGCGCACTCGCCCATGCACACACGCATAAGCACACACGTGCGTGCGTGCACACACAGGCGGTGTGGTGTGGGTGAGCTGGGAGGCTTGCCAGGGTGTGACACATCCACGTGCACACACACACACACACACACTCTGGGGGGCGCGATCCCGCGGGCCTGTGAACCCCACGGCCGTGCCCCTAGGGGGAAGAGTCAGATCTGGGGGCCGAGTGCCCTGTCAAGGTCCAGCCCCGACCCACTAGCCTCCCACCACTAGTAGCCAGGCACCCGTCTGTAGTCGAATACGCTGCCGGTAGGTGCGTCACCCACGACTGTCAAAAATCATCACTCTCTCTCAGGGCAGCCCTCCATCATACCAGCCCACCAACTGTCGCCTGATCCATGCCCACTCCTCATAGAGCACACACACACACACACACACACCAGGGGTTTCCTTCCCGATCGGGAAACGAAAAAAGCGTGCACCGAAGGACGCGTTCCCGATGGCTTGGGGGAGGGCACGTTCGGGAAAACCGACGTGCGGAGGCGATTTTTCCGAGAAAAGGGTGTCGGCCGTCGGCCGTGAAATTGTCGATTTCGCACTTTTCGAAGCGATTGTTTCGGGCTGCAGCCCGAAATCCCGACGGAACTGGGAAAGCCTCTTTGGAAAAAACAAAAGGATGATTGACCCCAAGGAAACCCCTGTCACACACACACACACACACACACACACACACATGCAGGGCTACTGGCCCGACCTTGCCTCTGCATACGGGGCCGTGACACGTGAAGAGCAAGCGCTGGTCGCTGGGACCATATTCGAGGGCTGCCAGTGCGTTTGTGTGTGTGCGTGTGTGTGCGCGTGTATGCGTGTGTGGGGGAGAGGGGGGGAGGGGGCGGGGGAGGGGAGGCAGGTGTGGGGGGGCAAGTGGCGTGCATACACGCACGCTACAACCATTACCTCGCCAAAGGAGATCGCCTCGAGCTCCCAGCAGTGGCCTGACATCGATTCATTTTTTTCTTTCTCGATCAGTGACACCTGCCCGCATACAACCTCTAAGCCTTACAGACCCTGCACCCTGCACCCTGCACCCTACACCCTACACTCCACACCCTACACCCCACACCTTGCACTCTACACCCTACATTCCACACCCCACACCCCACACCCCACACCCTACACCCTACACCCCACCCCACACCCCACACCCTGCACCCTACATCCTACACGCCACACACCCCACCCCACACCCTAAAACCCTGCAACATACACCCTGCATCGCCTCATGCCTGGTGTTCTCTGTTGCCTTCAATGTTGATTATCTGGATAACAACACGGTTGATTCTCTGACACTTTCGATCCGCACCTGCCTGTAACCTTTGCCCCCTAAGCACACCCGCTACAACCCCTCTGAGCAGGCTAAGATCCCACAGGAGAACGTAAGCAAATTCTTCCTATGATTGAAGGTTCAACCAGACCCCCCACCACTAGTGGCCAGCCACATGTCTGTGGCGCTCGGGCGCTTTACGAAGCTATACGCCGAGCAAGGTCGAATATGCTGCCGACAGGTGACGTCACACACGACTGTAAAATCCATCATCAGACCACACTCTCGCAGGAGTGTGGAAACGTTGCTCCGACATGACCCAGATTTCAGTCCCCTTTCCAACGGAATCAGGCTGTGAAATCAACGCAGTCGTTAAGCTCACCCGACGTCCCTTGACACTACAGCCCCGCTGAACAGACACTAGAATCCCAACTTCACCCTGCAGCCGAACCCTGCACCCTTAAATCACGTCAACCCCTAGCTGTTGCATAGGCGTTGCATTTTTTTGAGGGGAAGTTTACATTCAATTGACATGTAAGCAGAGTTTTTTTTCGGACGGAAGTTCAGTATTTAATTTGCATTTCGGAGGCGAGGTTAACATTTAATTTACATTTAATTAATCGAATCCCCACAACCTGCTTTAAACCCCACGACCTGTTCTAAACCGCACAACCGTTACCCTGTACATACCCCTGCTCCCCCCCCCCCCACACACACACTTCTTGCCACAACAAGGTTCGGCATCTACTATGCAATCGTCCCCGGCGGCAACCTCATGACCTACACAGATGTGATGACGGCATTCACGTCGTGCGACCCCTCGTTCGTGGCCGTTAACGACGACGTGTGCAACCGCAAGGCGCTGATGAGCGGGCCATCCGGCCCATCCGGTCAGGTCAGATGGGCGCCAGGTTTTACATGTTTTTCACATACGCGCTCGGAGGACCCCGGGGCGTGAGTTAAGGCCTTGACTACACGTCTAGGGGGGCTCTACTAGGAGAGCCCGCAACGCCACGCAGCAGATGGGCGCCAATTGACAAAGATGGGCTTTTGGAGAGCCTCAGCCCCAAATCCTGGCGACTAGACCCTACAGATCTGCCACATTGCACACTGCACACACACGCTAACGTGCACACACTGCACATACACGCACGCTGCACACTGCACGCAAACATGCACACTGCACACACACAAAAACGTGCACACTGCACATACACGCACACTGCACAATGCATGCACACGCAAGCGTGCACACTGCACACACACGCACACTGCACACACTGCACGCACACTGCACACACACACAAACGTGCACGCACACTAAAACGCATTCATATCTGCTCCCCCCCCCCCCTCCCACCACACCCCTCAGGCTCCCAATGCAGCCATGCACACGGGTGGCACGTGTGGTGGCTGGATGGCGCTGGGGCTGGCCTGGGCCTGTGTGCTGCTTTCGGCTGCCGGCGTGTGGACGTGGTGATCGCCAGTTTACAGTTTACAGTTTACAGTATGCACCCTCGGGGCGTGGGATTGAGGGAGCTGCTTAACGAGGCTAGCTACCATGTGGGGATCATCACCACACTGTGCACCGCGAGCACCCCCGACTGACTGTGTGTGTGTGTGTGTGTGCGTGTGACAGCTCCCAATGTGACCAGATTCAGTCACAGGCAAGGTCGTGTAAGGACCATAAAACCTCGCTCTACAGTTTCAATCAACACACGGTTGCACCGTGAGCACCCCCGACTGTGTGTGTGTGTGTGCGTGTGTGTGTGTGTGTGTGTGTGTGTGTGTGTCAGCCGTTATCTTTGTAACGATCTGGAATGGAATGGAATGTGTGTGTCAGCCTAGTCGGGGGTGCTCGCGGTGCAGCCGCATGTTGATTGAAATTGTAGAGCGAGGTTTGATGCTTCCTACACGACTACACGACTACCACACGACCTTGCCTGTTACTGAATCTGGTCACAGCGTGAGGCGCAGCTCCTGCTCCCATACCAATGACGGTCCGTCAAATCTAAGTGAACGGTCGGTTGAACGTATCCTCTGGCCACAGTTGAAACGGCCACCAGTTGGTCAGTGCCTCAGTAGAACAGCGCTGTTCTCTAGGAGGGCCCGCCCCCTGGGCCATGAATTCCCCAACATTTTCTCAGCTTCAGTCTAGAAGGGGGGCGCCGGGCGCACAGCCAAGCAGTAGGGAGCAGCTCTCCAATAGCAGAGTGCGCTATTTTGCCCCTGTGCTAATTTGCCCTGCCTCCTCCTAGTAAGCAGATAGCTGCACCCCTCCCTTGCCAGGCACTCAGCGGGCTGAAGGCCTGCCTCTCTGTAACCCAGCCCCACCACATTCACAACGCCTGAGGCGCCGTCTCAGGCGTCCCGTCCACTTGCGCGTATCAGACGGCGCCTCAGGCGTCCCCTTCACTTGCGTGGATCAGACGGCACCTCAGGCGTCCCCATTCACTTGCGCGGATCAGACGTTGGGGTTTTTGGTAGGGCAGCCCAGTAACACACCCGTATGGAAGCGGAAGACACTGCCCCCAAGGCTTGCAAGGAACCCTGCTGCTGCGCCACCAAGGAACCCACCACTTACCACTTACGGCGGCGCAGGAGGCTGAACAGAGCAGGGGGCTGGCAGATCTGGTGCTCATGCTGGAAGCTGGAGCAGTGGATCTGTTTTATAGCAACGCTGCGGCTGTGCAGGACGACAGCTGCAGCGACGGCTGGGAGCGGATGTGAGCCACAACTGACGTCGGACGACTGAGGCGCGGTCAATGGACCGGTGCCGTCTGTTGCGTGCCTTGCAGGTTTTACAGTTCGCACCACAGCGGCGTGAGGGAGTCTACTGAGCGCGCCACCAGGATGAATCTGAGCACAATTAATCCGTCCTCGCTAGGGCATCGCCAGGGCTTTCTTATTACGCAGCAATATTATGTTAGCCACACAGGGACTTGTTGTGAAGCCCAACCAAAATCTTCAGACATTGTAGCAAGGGCGTTCAGCAAGCCGGGTGCTCACCCAGGGACAGTCGCCGATGAGCATGGGTTGCACTGTCCATTCGCCTCTCCCCGCATCCACCGCCTCTCCAGTCGCTATGCATATTCCCGAGGAACAAAGTCAGCATTATACTCGCCACACGTGGGACTCCATAGAAGCATACGTGCGCGCGCGTGTACGACAGCTTGTGCGCGTGCATCTGTGCGAGTGTGCGTGTCTGTCGGGGTCTTGGCAGTGCGGGGTGCGCAGCTACCACGCAGCTTCTGGCACCGTCCACGGCACATGTGCGCATGTATGTTTGTGTGCGCCAGGGCTGCGGCGCTCTTGTGTCTCGCGAGCAAAGGGGAGAGCAGCCACTGGAGCAAATCGGAGGCCAGTGGACCGCACACGCCAGCATCACTGACGCGCCGCCCCACACTGTGTGTGTGTGTATGCATGTGTGTGCCAGGGTGTCTTGCGAGCGTGAGCGCGGTGTGTGCATGTGTGGAGGTGGCGCCGCCGATGCTGTGCTGCCAACGCGCGCGCCGCTACTTGCCGTCGTCCGTGACCCCGCCGACCGGCGTGTGTGTGTTTGTGTGTGCCAGGATGTCTTGCGCGCGTGCGGTGTGTGTATGTGGGGATGCCGCTGCTGCCGCTGCTACGCCGCCAATGCTGCTACGCCGCCAACGCGCGCTACTGCCGTGAGGTCCAAGGGACGCCGCCGACCGGCGCCATCTCGACGGCGCTCCCCGTCTGCACGCGTACAAACCCGTCCGCGCTGCCGCTGCGGAGATGGGTAGGGAAAGGAGGGGTGTAGGGGTGAGAGGGAGAAGGGGGGGGGGTCAAATGCTGCCCGCTGCCCGTGCTCCAGTGATTTCCTTTTCGGCTCTTCACAGCCACTTGGCTGTTTGCCGGCTTTACTTTGACCTTGCACACAGCTCAACCCATCCAGTGGATTGTAAGTCCGACAAGCCCGCCAGATAGAGCACGTCAAAAGCTTTCAAATTACCTGTGTATGAGGACAAACGGTCAACGGGAGGTCAACGGTCAACGCGTTCAAAGCAAAATCCGGCTGCGGGAGAATTAAAAATCTCGAAAAGGAAATCACTGCCGTGCACGAACCCGTCGGCGTTGGCGCTGCGCATATGGATAGGGAAGGAGGGGGGGGGGGTTCAGCACGAGGGTGAGGGAGAGAGAGGGAGAGAGAGAAGGGGGGGGGGGGTAAAGGCTGCGCGCTGCACGCCCTGTTTGTGCGCGAACCCGTCGGCGTCGACGCTGCGCGGATATGCGTGTGCTACTACAAGCAGAGAGGGGACTACAGACAGGGAGAGACATAGGGAGAGACACAGGGAGAGACAGAGGGAGACAGGCACAGGGAGAGGCCGAAGGTGACACATACAGGTAGAGGGATACAGGTAGGCTGCCAGGCGCTGCTGAGTGGGTGTGATGGCGCATGCAGTGCCACCGGTGCCCATGCGGAATCCATAGCTGGCTGCCAGGCTCTCCCTCGCCCCCTGCCCGTGCCCATGTCGATGCACAAGCCCGCTCGCCCCCCGCCCGTGCCCATGCCCACGAAAACTGCGCTGAACTCCCCATGCCGGCGGCGCTGAGCTTCCCATGTGGCTGCCCATGCTCTCCCCATGCCCATGCGGAATGCGTAGATGGCAGGCAGCTCACGCACCCCAGGACGAGGGGGTTGATCTATATTATCAGAGGGAGAGGGACCCCACGTGCCCACGCATCCCACAGCTACCCCCTCAAATTCCCTACAAAACCCATGTTTCTCGCCTGTAGCACCCACCCATGCACATGAACAAAACGGCAAGAGTAGCACTCAGTCAGTCACTCACCCGCCCGCGCCCATGCTCGCCGCCGGCCCGATCGCCATCACGTACACGTCGTCCATCAGCTCGCTGCTCGACTGTGGGTAGGGGGGGGGGAGCAGCAGTAACATCAGTAACAGAACCCTCAGTAACAGCACCAGTAACAGTAACAGTAACATCAGTAAAAGTAACAGTACCATCGGCTGTTCCAGCGAAGACCACCTTCAAGTCCTAGTACCCCACCGCCTAGACCCAAGTTCAGTTCTGGCCCTAACAATGGGGGGGGAGAAGGGCAGGGGGCAGGGCATAGGGGAAACATAGTGGAACATCCACACACGTGGTACACAGTTCAGATGCAGCCGCAGCGACAGCACTGAATGACATGCATCGTCGTCCATGCCAGTGATATTGTTTGCAATGGCTGCGCTTGCAATGGCTGAGTATATACCTAAGGTCTTTCTAAGAGCCCCATACGGGCTCCTCCAGGCTCCTACGCCCCCCTCCTACCGCTGAGGCCGTCTCGGCGGGTGCCGGCTTGCCCGCTGGCGGCAGGCGCGACGTCAGCACGCAGTCGCACATGCAGCACGCGCCGTTGTCCTGACGCCGGTCGAGGTAGGCAAGCAGGGCCATCGCGACCTGGGTTTGGTTGGGGGTTGGGGATTGTGTTTGTGAGTGTGTGTGTGTCTCTGTATGTGGGTCTCTGTATGTGCGTGTGTATGTGTGTGCCTCCCTCTCTCTGTCTCTGTGCTTGTGGGGTGATGACCGGAGGCAAATCATGAAGCTGCTCCCTGCTAGTTTGTCGTGACGCCGGTCGAGGTAGGCAAGCAGAGGCATCGCGACCTGGGTTGGGTTGTGGGTTGGGGGGGGTGTATGTGTGTGTGTGTGTGTGTCAGTGTGTGTGGGTCTCTGTGTGCGTGTGTGTGTGTGCGTGTGTGTGTGTGCATGTGTGTGTGTGTGTGTCTTCCCTCTCTCTGTGCTTGTGGGGTGATGACCGGAGGCAAATGATGGAGCTGCTCCCTGCGAGTTTGTCGTGACGCCAGTCGAGGTAGGCGAGCAGAACCATCGCGACCTGGGTTTGTTGTGTGTGTGTGTGTGTGTGTTGTGGCCGTGCATGCGGATGTGCGTGTCGGTGTGCGTGTATGCATGTGTGCGTACATGTACGTATTCGGTTGTTACACACTGTAACGTGGCACAGCCATACAGACACTCACCGCAACGCACGCGAGCACGAACCACCCCACGATGGTGAGCATGAGCCAGTACTGCTCCGCGAGGCTCGGGACCTCGCAGCAGAGGAACTGCAGGGGGGGGGGGGGGGGTGCAGGGTGGTTGTATTAGCGTATTGAGAGAGGGACAGAGACAGAGAGAGAGAGACAGAGAGAGAGAGCAAGAGAGAGAGAGAGAGAGGGAAGGGAGAGAGAGAGGAGGTGTGAGATTTAATAGGAGGCAGGCCTGTCACTGTGAGCACGAAGGCAGGACTGCTGCGCGAGGCTTGGCACCTCGCAGCGGAGGAACTGTGGTGTGTGTGGTGGTGATGCAGGGAGGTTACATTGGTGGTTGCATCAGCTTAGTGAGAAAGAGAGAGAGAGAGAGACAGAGACAGAGAGAGACAGGAAGTGCGGGGGTTGACAGCAGGCAGGACTGCTGCGCGAGGCCTGGCACTTTGCAGCAGAGGAACTGCGGGGGGAGGGAGAGGGTGCAGGGTGGTTGTATTAGCCTAGTGAGAGAGAGACAGAAACAGAGAGAGAGAGAGACAGGAAGTGTGAGGGTAAACAGCAGGCAGTCCTACTGCCACTGTGAGCACGAAGGCAGGACTGCTGCGCCAGGCTCGGCACCTCGCATCAGAGGAGCTGTGGGGGGGGGAGGGGGGGGAGGGGGTGCAGGGTGGTTGCATTAGCTGGGTAAGAGAGAGACAGAGACAAATAGAGAGACAGAGAGAAAGAGAGAGAGAAAGAGAGAGAGGAAGTGTGAGGGTATACAGCAGGCAGTCCTACTGTCACTGCGAGCATGAGCCAGCACTGCTGCGTGAGGCTTGGGACCTTGCAGCAGAGGCCCTGCAGGGGGAGGGGTGGTGGTGTTGCAGTGTGGTTTCATTGGTGGCTGTTTTAGCTTAGCTTAGTGAGAAAGCTCGCTCTTTCCCTCTCTCTAGAGAGAGAGCGAGAGAGAGGAAGTGTGAGGGTTTACGACAGGCATGTCTGTCACTGTGAGCATGAGGCAGTGCTGCTCCGCGAGGCTCGGCACCTCACAGCATGGGGAACTGCAGGGGGAGGGGGTGGTGGTGGTGCAGGGTGGTTGTATTAGAGTGAGAGAGAAAGAGAGAGAGACAGAGACAGAGAGAGTGAGAGCGAGACAGGAAGTGTGAGGGTATACAGCATGCAGGCCTGTCACTGTGAGCATAAGCCAGTACTGCTGCGCGAGGCTTGGCACCTCGCAGCAGAGGAACTGCGGGGTGGTGGTGGTGTATAAGCTTAGTGAGAGAGGGACAGAGACAGAGACAGAGAGACAGAGAGAGAGAGAGAGAGAAAGAGAGAGACAGAGAGAGGGAAAGAGAGAGGGAGAGGTGTGAGATTTAACAGCAGGCAGGCCTATCACTGTGAGCATGAGCCAGTACAGCTGCGCGGGGCTCGGCACCTCACAGCAGAGGAACTGCGGGGGGGTGGGTTGTATAAGCTTAGTGAGAGAGGGACAGAGACAGAGAGAGAGCCAGAGAGAGCCAGAGAGAGAAAGAGAGCCAGAGAGAGAGGTGCAGGGTGGTTGCATTGGTGGTTGTATTAGCTTAGTGAGAGAGAGAGAGAGAGAGAGAGAGAGAGACAGCGAGACAGAGACAGAGAGAGAGGCAGGAGGTGTGAGTGTTTACAGCAGACAGGCCTGCCACTGTGAGCACGAGGCAGTAGTGCTACGCGAGTCTCGGGACCTCGCAGCACAATAACTGTGGGAGGGGAACTACTACACATGGCTGCAATGCCAATGCAGGTGATGGTGACTGCATTAGCTTAGCAAAATATGGCAAAAGAGTGAGGAGAGACTGAGAGAGAGGCAGCAAGTGTGAGCGTTTACAGGCCTCCAAATCCATCACGGTGAGAGCATGCCAGTTGTGCTCAGCGAGGCCCAGCACCTCGCAGCACAGGAACTGCAGTGTGTGTGTGTGTGTACGTGTGCAGGGGGCCAGGGTGCTTGTTCTGGTGGTTGTCAATCCGCCTTGACTAGGTTTTGGTGGTTGGACGGCTGGATGGACGACAATCTGCCGTGGTATCGGCGGTATCGGCAGATGGACATCAAAAGTGGCGGGAATCGTGCGTGCCCACCGACACGCACGAACACCCACCCACCCACACGCACGCCCACCCACTCGCCCACACGCACACACGCACACCCACATGCCCACACCCACACACCTGCTTTGAGGAGCTGTAGATCGGGCGAACACGGTCGAGCGCCACCAGCTCCAGCATGGCACACACGCACGCCGACCCACCCGCCCACACGCACACCCACCCACCTACACGCCCACATCCACGCACCTGCTTTGGGGAGCTGGAGATCGGGCGAACGCGCACGAGCACCCACCTACGCGCACGCACGCCTACCCACGCGCACGCACGCCTACCCACGCGCACGCACGCCTACCCACGCGCACGCACGCATACCCACGCGCACGCACACCCACCCACGTGCACTCACGCCTACCCACACGCACGTACGCCTACCCACGCGCACGCACGCCTACCCACGCGCACGCACGCCTACCCACGCGCACGCACGCCTACCCACGCGCACGCACGCCTACCCACGCGCACGCACGCCTACCCACGCGCACGCACGCCTACCCACGTGCACGTACGCCTACCCACGCGCACGCACGCCTACCCACGCGCACGCACGCCTACCCACGTGCACGTACGCCTACCCACGCGCACGCACGCCTACCCACGCGCACGCACGCCTACCTACCCACCCACCCACGCCCACATCCACGCATCTGCTTTGAAGAGCTGTAAATCGGGCGAACGCGGTCGAGCACCCACCCACGCGCGCGCACGCCTACCCACGCACACGCACGCCTACCTACCCACCCGCCCACGCCCATCCACGCACCTGCTTTGAGGAGCTGTAGATCGGGCGAACGCGGTCGAGCACCCACCCACGCGCGCGCACGCCTACCCACGCACACGCACGCCTACCCACGCACACGCACGCCTACCTACGCACCCACCTACACGCCCACATCCACGCACTTGCTCTGAGGAGCTGTAGATCCGGCGAACGCGGCCGAGCGCCACCAGCTCCAGCATGGCACACACGCACGCCGACCCACCCGCCCACACGCACACCCACCCACCTACACGCCCACATCCACGCATGTGCTTTTAGGAGCTGTAGATCAGGCGAACGCGGTCGAGCACCCACCCACGCGCGCGCACGACTACCCACCCGCCCACACGCACACCCACCCACCCACATGCACACATCTACGCCCCTGCTTTGATGAGCTATAGATCGGGCGAACGCGGTCGAGCGACACCAGCTCCAGCGTGGCGTTGAGCGCACCCACCCACCCACAGGCACGCCCACACACGCGCAAACATTCGTGCACCTCCTACCTCGCTGGTCGTGTTGCGCCTGGGCCTTGTGTTTCAGGGGTAAAGGGCACCAGCAGATGTGCTATGCTTTCAACGTCGACGCACCTGCTTTGATGAGCTGTAGATCGGGCGAACGCGGTCGAGCGCGACCAGCTCCAGCGTGGCGTTGAGCGCACCGAGCATGTGCGTCGCGGCCGAAGTCACACCATCTACCGATTGCTGTGGAGAGGGAGACATCGCATGGTTGGTGCGGGCCCGGGCAGAGCGAGTGTGTGAGAGAATGAGTGAGAGACAAGAGAGAGAGAGAGAGGCATGCTCGTCGCGTCCGAAGTCACATCGTCGACCAATTGCTGCGGAGGGAGGGGAGGGGGAGGGGGGGGGCAAGGGTCGGGCATCGCAGAGAGAGGGAGAGAGAGCGGGCGCGAGATACCGTAGTACCGCTTTGCCTTGCCGCCACTTTTATCAAGGGGGTAATTGATTAGAATTTTGGTGCCTTGCCGCGGGATTTTTTTTTGTTTTTTTCCCGTTTCGCCTGGCTGGTTGGTGCAGGTTTGGGGGTCGGGCACTGAAGCGAGCAAGCGAGCAAGAGAGAGAGAGAGAGAGAGAGAGAGAGAGAGAGAGGGAGAGAGAGGGACAGTTAGGGTGAGGGTGAGGGAGAGGGAGAGGGAGAGGCCAACCGTTTCCATTGCAAACCTCCATCTGGCAGGGGAGAACCCTACAGTCTCACAGGAACCCCGCCTGCAGCGTGTCTTGGTACTGCGCCTGCATTGCCCCTTTCTCCCAACTGTCCCTTGACCTTTGAAAAACGAACCAAACTGCCGCTTGAACACCCCACCTGCAGCTTGTCCTGGTACTGCACCGGCACTAAGTACAGGTACACATCTGCATCATGGTTTCCGTCATCCCAGCTGCCTGTTCGAGCCCCCCCCCCAACTGCTACTTGAACCCAAAGCAGCCAACTGCCACTTGAACGCCCCACCTGCAGCGTGCCTTGGTACTGCGCCGGCACCAGGTGCGGGTGCATCTGCATCTCCCCTTTCCCTCGCCCCAACTGCCCACCTCGCCCAAGCTTACTGCCCCTTGAACCTGCCTTGAAACCCCAAGGAACCAACTGCTACTTGAACACCGCACCTGCAGCGTGTCTTGGTACTCATCCGGCACCAGGTACAGATACGTATTGATCATGGCGTAGCTCTGGTTGATGTTGTCACGCACGAGGGCGCGCACCTTTGTGTGTGGGTGTGTGTGGGTGGGTGGGTGGGTGGGTGGGGGGTAATTGACGCGGCAAATGGGAAAGGGTTTAACCTTCGCGGTGTAGCTCTGGTTGATGTTGTCACGCACGAGGGCGCACACCTGTTTCGGGTGGGATGGGGGTTAGGGATTATTTCAGGGTCAGGGCTGTTGTCATGGATCATGGCGTAGCTATGGCTGTTGCTGTCGCGCACGAGGGCACGCACCTTTGTGTGTGTGCGTGTGTGTGTGTGGTGGTGGTGGTGGGTATGTGGCGAATGGGCAGCGAATGGGGCGGGGTTTGATTGTTGTTCGGGGCGTAGTTTGGGGGAGGGGGGGGGGGGATGTTGTCGCGCACGGACGTGTTAGTGTTGGTGCTGTTGTTGTGTTTGGCGTTGCTGTTGTTGTTGGTTGTTGTTGCTGTTGTTGTTGTTGTTGCTGCTGTTGTTGTTGCTGCTGTTGTTGTTGCTGCTATTGTTGTGGTGCTAGTGGATGCTGGCTGTTTTGCTGGCGTTGCTGATGTTGTTGTTGCTGCTGCTGCAGTTGCTGTGGTCGTGGTTGTTGGTTGTTGCTGTTAGGCTGTCCTGGCGTTGGCGTTGCCGTTGTTTTTGTTGCTGCTGTTAACGGTTTCAAGTTACTGCTGCTGCAGCTTTTGGTGGTGGTGGTGGGTTTGTTGACAGTTGAAGTTGCTGTTGTTGTCGCCGCTGCTCTGCTGAGTTGTTGCGCTGTGCGTTGAGAGCCTCAGTTGAATGACACACAAACCCACACATGCACGCCCCCACACATGCCCCCCCCCCCACACACACACCTCGTCAGGGTCGACCAGACCCGCCAGCACGAGCTGCACACACACTCACACACACACACACACACACACCTCGTCAGGGTCGACCAGCCCCGCCAGCACGAGCTGCGCGTTGAGCGCCTCGGGCGACGGGTCGCTGTTGGCTGACACGTAGTAGCTGTGTGTGTGTGTGTGTGCGTGCGTGTGTGTGTGTGCATGTGCGTGCTGCAGCTGACAGCGACCCGTCTCCCGAGTCCACACCCACCCACCCACCCACCCACCCACCCACGTTGGCACACAACACACGTTCACACATACACTCGCAACTCCCCCCCCACACACGCACCTCGCGGTGCCCTTGTACGTGTCCGGAACCACCTGCACGATGATCGCCTCGAGGCTGTCACAGCCATCGGAGAGCACGACGAGTCCGTTGCACATCGCCGCGGCGCCGGCGAACAGCGCGATGACGAGGATGAGCTGAGAGGGTGAGAGAGAGGGAGTGTATGAGTGTGGGAGAGAGAGAGAGAGTGAGAGAGTGAGAAGAGTACAGGGGAGACGTCCCACCAGCAGGCAGCGCGCTTGTGAAGATGGGCTGAGCTAAAGAGTGAGAGAGTGAGAGCGATATACATAGAGAGTGACAGTGATAGAGTGAGTGAGAGTGTGCAAGAGTGAGAGTGACGAGAGTGTGTGAGTGCGTCACAGAGTGAGAGCGTGCATGTTGTTTACGTTGCGCGACGAGCCCGTTACACATCGCCGCAGCGCCGGCGAGCAGCGCGATGACGAGGATGAGCTGAACAGGTGAGAGTGAGTGGGAGAGAGCAAGAGAAATAGGTCGAGTGAGAGCGAGAGAGTGAGTGAATGCGAGAGAGTGAGTGAATGCGAGAGTGTGTGTGGTGGTGCACGTGCTGGGAGTGTGTGTGTGTGTGTGTGTGTGTCTTAGCGAAGGTGTTGGAAGGGCGTGCCGGCATCGCGAGCAGCGCGATGACAAAGATGAGCTGAGATGGTGGGAATGAGAGAGAGAAGGAGAGGGTGAGAATGAGAGTGAGAGTGGGAACGCGAGTGGGAGAGTGCGAGGAGGAGTGAGAGAGTGGGTGACAGTGAGTGGGAGAGAGTGAGAGAGCGGGAGCGTGTGGCGGTGACAGTGTGCGTGTGTGTGTGTGCTGGGAAGGTGGGCCGCCGGCTAGCAGCGCGGTTGTGACGATGAACTGAAGAATGGGATTGTGAGTGAGTGAGAGAGTGAGAGAGGTAGAGAGAGTGAGGGCTTGCGTACGGTGATGCAGGTGAGCCCGTTGCACATCGCCGCGGCGCCCGCGAACAGCGCGATGACGAGGATGAGCTGAAAAGGGTGAGAGTGAGAGAGAGTGTGCGTGAGTGGGTGAGAGAGAGAGTGAGAGAGTGAGAGAGTTATGGGAAGACGTCCCGCGAGCAGGCAGCGCGGTCGTGAGGACAAGCTGAGCTGAAAGAGTGAGAGAGTGAGAGCGAAAGAGAGAGGAAGCGTGAGTGATAGAGTGCGTGAGAGTGTACGAGAGTGAAAGTGAGATAGTGCATCCCAGAGTGAGAGCGTGCACGATGTTTGCGCTGCGCGCCGAGCCCGTTGTACTACATCGCCGCGCCGTCGGCGAGCAGCGTCATGACGAGGATGAGCTGAGTAAGAGGGGGAGAGAGAGTGGGAGGGAGAGAGAGAGTGAGAGCGTGCATGTTGTTTGCGCTGCACAAGGAGCCCGTTGTACAACATTGCCGCACCGCCGGCGAGCAGCGCGGTGACAGGGACGAGATAGCAACTGAGTGTGTGGGAGGCAGTGTGGCAGATGCGCCATACGTGAGCCCAATAGACTGTCACATCCATTCTGAGTTGTTCGGGAGATGTCCCACCGCCAAGCAGCGAGCGATCCTTGGGCATCCTAGGGCATCCTAGGGCTACGGCATCCTCTGGAGAGTGGGCGATGCCCTACGCCTACTTCCACGCCGAGCCTTTGCGGGGGTCCACATGTCGTGCGCTACCTGCACAAAATCCGTGGCTCGGTGGCCAAGCTGGCTGGCGGCGGCGTCGTGTCCGCGTCGTGCCTCAACGCCAAGCCTGCCGTTGGGGGCATTGGTGTGGAGCCGCGCGCGGGCGTTGTGTTGTGTGTGCTCTTCACCGTGGCGTCTGATGCCGTGGCTGACGTGGTCGTGCGTAACCGCTGCTGCCTGAGCGGCGTGGACCCGTCGGCTGTGGTTTTCGACGTCCTCAGTGACCGCGAGGAGGCGGCAGCACCAGGCGCTGTGGCCCGCTTTCGTCGCCGCCAAGGCTGCGGGCAAGTGGGCGCAGTTCCACCGCGCGCGCCTCGTGGTTGACGGCGAGCGGGTGGCTGCACCTGTTTGCTAGTTGCATGCCCTCTGGGGTGTGTTTGAAGGGAGGTGGCGCCACACGTGCGGTTTCGGGTGCGGTGTGGTCGCTGTGTAGAGTGCTGCGGCGAGTGTGCTACCAGCCCCGCTTCCAGTGGTTGGGGGGAGGGCCTTTCTGGTCCCTTTATGGTTTTATCCTTGGGCCCGCCCTCCGGCCACTGGAGGGGCTGGGTGTGGAGCCTGCATTGTGGTGCTGCTTGCTTGGCGCCCGCCACTACGTGGTTGGCGCTACCGTGGGCTACTTTTGTAGCTTGACCTTTTTGGTGGACCTCGTGCCTGCTCTCTTAAGTCCCGCTGGAGCTTTGGAACCAAACGTGTGACCGCCGGCAGTGGATTGTAAAACTCTCATCATCATCCACTGCAGGGGTCTCTACATTTGGAATTGTAGGCCTTTACGGGACGTTTTTTAGATTGATTTTGTCTTTGCACGGCCACTGCGCGGCCCTTGCAGGACCTTGTAGAGCGTCCTGAACCGAGTTTGAAGTCCGAAGGGGAGTTTTCTACCCTTGCGGCGCGTTTTCAGACATAATTTCACGTTGATGGAGCCTTGCGGGGCGTTGTTGGACTTAAGTAGGCGCAAAGGCAAAGCGTGGCTGCCAGTGGTGTCATTAAGGAAACCAAGAATGTCCTGTGTGCAACATCGGAGGGAACATGCCGAATTGCCCTCGCAGGAGGAGTTTTTATCGCGGAAAGTGTGAAAATCGTCAAATTTCACACTTTTTGGAGCAAAATTCCCGCGATTCGCCCACGTAGTTTCCCTCCAAATTTCCCGGTTTGCCCCCGCAGCGGCGGCTGCGGGGGCTGCGGGTGCGCTAATGACACTACTGGTGGCTACGGCAGTTGCGCTTATCCCATAACACCTCGACGCATCTTTGTAGCGAGGGCTAGCTGTGCACGAGTAAAAAAAGGAAACACGAAACACACCCGCAGCGTCCCCACGATCGCGACGATCCACGCCCAGGCGACGGGCAGCGGCAATATGATGCGCAGGACTGCATGACACCTGCAAGTCTAACACCATCACCCTGGACTCTTGGAACATACATAAACACCCTAGACTTCAAGGCTTGGGGTGTGGGAGGCACCCCCACCTGCAGCGTGCCGACAATTGCGATGCCCCACGCCCGGTTGGCAGCCACCGCCACAATTGCCACAACTGCCAGTGCCACCACCACCACCAGTAGTATCGTGCCCGAGTGACAGCGGCCGTTGCTGGGCCTTTGGGGCAAGTTCTCCTTGAGCTAGTAGTATCCGAGACACAGACCCCAGACCCACAGACGCACCTGCAGCGTGCCCACGATCGCGATGCCCCACGCCCAGTTTACAGCAGCGACGATGACAAGCAGGGCTGCACGGCAGGTGTGCGTGAGCGAGGGCGTCAGGGGCGACGTTACATAATTGGACATGATGATGAGGGATTTAAAATCCGTGACACCTGTAACGATGTATGAGACCTGTGTCGGCGCTAGCGTCCGGCACCTAGTCGCGGCTTCAGGCTGAAACTGGCTGGCTACCTGGTAGGGGCGAGAGTAAACCCGCACACGCGCGCACGCCCTGGACATAGGCAGGGCACCAGGCCCCCAGATCCACCCTGTACAACCCAGGTAGTGACAGCAACAAAGGGTCTAGGAGGAGGGGGGGTATATGATTAAGGGGGGTAAATTATTAAACTTGAGGATGCCAGGGCTTCCCACAGCCGCCGCACAGCGTGCATGCCCCCCCCCCCCATTCCAGACTACAGTTGGCCATGGTATGGGGCAGCATACCACCCCCTTGGTCCCGGCCCGGGCGGCCCCCCCATCTGGCTGTGGGAAGCTCTGGCATCCTCAGGTTGAATAATTAGCCCCCCTTAATAATTAGCCCCGCCTCCTCCTAGGGATGTGGCAGCGACGATGCCGAGCAGGACTGCGCAGCAGGCGTGCGAGCGGGAGAGATTGGGTTGCATGGCTGCGGTTCTTGGGGGCACAGGGGCTCGTGGTCGTGTGCAACTTTTACCCTGCGACCCAAATGCCCAGACGCCCACACGCCGATGCAACCGTCGGGGTTGAGGGTTCAAGCGTTGCATGGTTGAGATTTTTGAGGGCTGAGTAGGGCACATGTATGGGAACTGCACACATATGGGTTCTGCACAAGTGTGGGAACTGCACATGGGGACTCGTGTAAGCCCCGAAGCTTCTGCTTTCACCTGCGAGCCCGATGCCAGACGCCCACACGCCGATGCAGCACTGGCGGACGATATACCACCAGTGGAGAGATTTCGCCTCCCAGTCGGTTTTCACGGTGTCGAGGGTCTCCACGAGGTCCTTGCGGAAGCTGGGAAAGAGGCGTGTGTGTGTGTGTGTGTGAGAGAGACAGAGAGCAACAGAGTGGAGAGACACATGGACAGAGGGAGAGGTAGCGAGTGGCAGAGGGTGAGAGAGAGAGAGACAGCAAGAGAGAGAGAGACAGAGGAAGACAGAGAGACAGAGAGAAAGAGTCAGAGTGTGTGTGTGTGTGTGTGTGGTGGATATGCCACGAGCAGAGCGACCCTCCCCCCAGTCTTTGCGGTGTCGAGGGTCTCGACGAGGGCATTGCGGAAGCTGGGTGTGGCGATTACGTGTGTGTGCGTGCGTGTGTGTGTGTGCGTGAGAGAGACAGAGATAGGGAGAGAGGCAGACAGAGAGAGAGGGAGACAGAGACAAGGAGACAGAGACAGAGAGAGGGAGACGAAGAGGGTGGGGTGGGATAGATGTGCCACCACGAGAGTGAGTCCTGCCACTCGGACTGCGCGGTCTCGACGAGGTCATTGCGGAAGCTGGGTGTGGCGATTACGTGTGTGTGCGTATGTGCGTGTGTGTGCGTGAGAGAGAGAGAGAGAGAGGGTCTGGGCTCCCGTGCTACGCTGTCGACGACGACGTCGACGACCACTCGACTCACTCTTTGATGCCGCCCTCGTACTCGAGCACTTTCGCCGCCGCATCCTGCAGGTCTTGAAGCGGGACGGACACCATGTCGGCGATGGCGGTGGCGACCGCAGACCCCGAGGACAGCCCAATGTTGTACAAATAGGCGACTGCGTTGGCAGCCTGGGTGTGGGTGTGGGGGGCTTGCTTGAGGGCTTGCTTGGGGCTTCACGAGAGCTGTATTCTCAGTTGAAATGGGCCGGAGACGATGTCGGCGATGGCGGTCGCGACCGCAGACCCCGAAGACAGCCCAATGTTGTATAAATAGGCGACTGTGGTGGCAGCCTGGGTGTGGGTGTGGGGGGCTTGCTTTGGGGCTTGCTTGGGGCTTCACGAGAGCTGTATTCTCAGTTGAGATGGGCCGGAGACGATGTCGGCGATGGCGGTCGCGACCGCAGACCCCGAGGACAGCCCAATGCTGTATAAATAGGCGATAGGCCTGTGATGATGGCGGGACGGCATTCAACATGATGAAGGATCAAGCAGACCATCCCCTGATCCTGATCCCCTGATCCTGATCCGGATCCCCTGACCCTGATCCCCTGGTCCTGATCCCCTAAGGATCAGGGGATCCTGATCCTTAGCCTCCCCCCCACTCCACCCCACCCCCACCCCGCCCGTCAAATCCGCCACAAAAAGCATAAAAATCATCAAAATCGAGCATCACAACACGCCCCACCTGTCCACGGATGTCGGCCACATCATTCATGATGGACTGCACAGAGTCGACAACCTGCGTGCGTGTGCGCGTATGTGTGGTCAATTGTACAGTCCGCCGGGCACCTTTGGTGGCACATAAGACGTGTGTGTGGGTGTGGGTGCGTGTGTCATAGACGAGCGCCCATCCGTTGCTGACGGTGGGCGCGCCTGCGAAACACCAACCCCTTTCAAACGTCGGGTTTCGAGACCCTGCCAGGGTTGAGCGACCTCCGCCGTCTGTGTGGGGCCCACCTACAGCGCGTGCACGCGCGCCGCCTCCAGCGCCGACCCGCTGTTGTGTTGAAACGAACTTGAAACCAATCATATAGCCTGCCCAGAGCCCAACCCATCGAAGCATTGGAGTACCGTTGGCCCTTGCAGCGATAGCCAAGAGGCCGAGTAAGGCATGTTTGTCGCACCGTGCACGCGCGCCGCCTCGACGTGCGCCCACCCGTTGCTCACGGTGGTGGCGCTCGACCCTGAGACCTTGGGCCTCGAGGCCCAAACTAGGGTTGAGAAAAGCCCTACTCCACGTGGAGCGCACCTTCAGTGTGTGCACGCACGCCCATCCGTTGTCCACTCGAGACCGAAACCTCTCGAGGGTTAAGGGCTCGCAGCGCTGAACGCCTAAACCCCAAACCCCACAGGGCCCCAGCCCGTGCACGCACACCCATCCGTTGCTGACTTGAACCAAGACCTGCACCCTGCGGCACCCAGCTGTGAGCCCCCAACCCTGCATGGGGCCCACCTTGAGCGCGTGCACGCGCGCCGCCTCGACGAGCCCCCCCCCCCCGGTTGCTGTGTTTGAAACAAACTTGAAATCAAACCTTAAGCCTGCCCAAAGCCCGACGCACTGGAGCATTGGAGCATTGGAGCACCGTTGGCCCTTGCAGCAATAGCCAAGAAGCCGAGTAAGGCGTGTTTATCGCACCTTCAGCGCGTGCACGCGCTCCGCCTCGACGTGCGCCCACCCGTTGCTCACGGTGGGGGCGCCTGCAAACCACTCGACCCTGGAACTTTGGGGCCTCGAGGCCAAAGCTAGGGCTCTGTAAAACCCTGCATGGGGGCGCACCTGCAGCGCGTGCACGCGCGCCGCCACGACCACCCGTTGCTCTCCTGGGACCAAAACATAAAGCCCTAACCTAAAACACACATCCGAGACCAAACATTTAGGCACACCTTCAGCGCATGCACGCGCGCCGCCTCGGCGAGCGTCCACCCGTTGCTCACTTGAAAGCCCTAAACCCTGCGGGCCCTCACCTTCTCCACCGCGAATGCAGGCCAAACGGGTGCATGCTGTAGAGCCCCCCCCCCCCTAGATGTGTAGTCTAGGCCTTAACTCACGTCCCGAGGAATTCTGTGTGTGTGTGTAAAATATGTAAAACCTGTGGAGACCCGTTGGCCCTAGCAGCCGAATAAGGCGTGTTTGTCGCACCTTCGGCCGTGCACGCGCTCCGCCTCGACGTGCGCCCATCCGTTGCTCACGGTGGGGGCGCCCGCAAACCACTCGACCCTGAAACCTTCGGGTCTTGAGCAAAACCTAGCTAGGGTTGGGCAAAACCCTACTCCGCGTGGAGTGTGTGCATGCGTGCCCATCCGTTGTCCTCTTGAAAGCGAAACATTGCAAGGGTTAGGGCTGACAGCCCTAAACACCCAACCCTGCAGCCCATCCGCTGCTGACTTGAACCAATACCTGACCCCTGGCGGCACCCAGCCTTAGCCCTGAGCCCTGCATGGAGCGCACCTTGAGCGCGTGCACGCGCGCCGCCCCGACCACCCGTTGCTCTCTTGGACCCAAAAAATAAAGCCTCAAAACTAAAACACACCTGAGACCAACAATTGAGGCCCACCTTCAGCGCATGCACGCGCGCCGCCTCGACGAGCGACCAATTGTTGCTCACTTGAAAGACTCCTAAGCCCCTGAACCCTCCGGGCCCCACCTTCTCCACCACAAACTACAGGCCGACAGGGTGCATGCTGTGGAGCCCCGTTGGCCCTTGCAGCCAGCCAGCATGCCTAGCACCCGAGTCAGGAAAGTGCATGTCGCACCTTGAGCGCGTGCACGCGCGCCGCCTCGACGTGCGCCCACCCGTTGCTCACGGTGGGCGCGCCAGCGTCGAGCGTGAGCGCGTAGATGCCGGCGGCGATGGTGCCGATGCAGATGAGCAGGCCGATGACCTGTGTGTGGGGCAAGGGTAACTTCATGGCTTTGGGGCTTATGCCAGGTTTTAGTAGGGTTTGGGGAGTTGAGGTTTAGCGTCAAGCGTGCGCGAGAAGATTCCGGCGACGATGGTGCCGATGCAGATGATGAGGCCGATGACCTGGCAGGGTTTCGGGGTTCGGGTTGAGGGCTTACGGCCAAAGGTTTTAGCGTTGCGGGTTGGGTCGATGGTTTAGAATTTGGCCAGGTTGGTGCCGGGCGGCAATGGTGCAGATGAGGAGGCCGATAACCTGGAATCGACCGTGGGGAGACAGGGGAAGGCGTAATGGGAGGGAGGGCGGTGCAGGGCGGCGACGGCGGCAGACGGGAAAATCGACCGCACACACGCACCTTTGTGACGTGCATCGTCGTGGCCCGCAGCACCGCCTGCGTCGACTTGTGGCCACGCCACTTGGTCCTCCTGCAGCACATGATGCCGCAGCAGCGCACAAGGCGCCAGAGCACGCAGCCGAGCGCGACGCAGACCGCGATGGCGAGGAAGATGAGGCTCATCATGGCGCGGTTCAGCACGGACTGCGTGTGTTGCAGTAGGAAAACGGTACGTGGCGGTTAAGAGCAGTTGGCAGCAGCTTGCTTCTCGGGGCTTTCCAGCAGAAACTACTCCTACTAGAACCACCAGAAACTACTCCTAATAGTGCCACCAAAAACTACTGTATTGACACGCTCATTTGGGGGTGCGATTGGGGGTAGGCCACCCCCAAGCCCGTGTCGAGGGTGGCACTGACGCTCGGGGCTACCCCCAAACCCGTGTCGCAAGTAAAAGGCGTATACGCTGTAACTCACTCGATACTGCATGGATTTCGACGATTATAAATGCATTGGAAAGCTAATAACAAGGGCTATCCAGGACACAGCTTGGATGCAACATGCGGTGGAAAGAAGAGGGCGGACGGGCAGTGTAGGTGTGTGAAACTGCCCCCAAATGCGTGTTATCGAGGGCGCTGCGTGCCGAGGGCGCTGCGTGCCGAGGGCGCTGCGTGCCGAGGGCTACCCCCAAACCCATGTCTTTGGTGGGCATAGACAGCCATTTTCCCAACCCCCAAATGGCCGTACCCCCAAATGTCACCACAGTACTTAGATTAGTATCAGCAGAAACTACTCCTATCATCACCACCTGTCGACACCCAAGACCAGTTACGGCCCTAACAGACACAGAGACGCACCACACCCATCCGTCCATCCACCCACGTCGTTGCCATGGAGAGTGCGAGCCACAAAACCTCGTGGCGCGTGCCACGCCACCCACCTGCACATACTTGGACGCGTCGTTGCTGCTCCACTCGTCGATCGGCGGGTACTCGGCCGTCAGGTCAGCCGGGTTGCGCGTGAACAGCAGTGTGGTCCTGGGCAGGGAGCGGGGGAGAGCGGGAGGGAGGGAGGCACGCAGGGTCGGGTGAGCATGAGTGGGGGTGGGAGGGAGAGAGCACGGGCACTCGCGGCCTGCGCACAGCCGCAGCATGCGCCAGGCGTGAGTGGTGCGCCCGGGCTCTGTCCCAGGCGGGCACGTGGCAGACGCACGCGCACACGAGGAGAGCGTGCATACGTGTGCGTGCAAGTGTGCGTGCGTGTGTTTTGTGTGTGTGCGTGTGTGTGTGTGTGTGTGTGTGTTGTGTGTGCGGGGCCGCCACGTTGACTGGGTGTAGCGCATGCATGCGTGCGTGTTCAGGACAGAGTAGGGGACTTGAGGACTGCAGCCTGACCACGAGTTCTGCCTGCGTGGGCAGGCAGCACTGCCTGCCTGACGAAGGGCATGCCCATGGCGCCATAACGGCATGCGCACTCACCAGCCTTCGTTCGGACACACTTGAAAAGGGCTGCTCACGAGCACTACCGCCCCGTTGCCGGCCGCTACCGCTGGCGCTGCAGCCGCATCAGTTGGTCCAACGCTGGGGCTGGCGTCGCCGCTAGAATCGTTGGACGCATCGTTCGCAAAACCCCTGCTGTTATGTTGATCGCCATCGCTCCCACGGCCCTTGTCATCCGCGTTTAGAGGCGCAAGAAGTAGCAGACAACCGAGCAGCAGGCAACCGATTTTATTACTCGGCCGCAAGGGGGCAGCCATGGAGAAGGCGCCTTCCACCGACAGACGCGTTCCACCGACTGGCTGGCGTAGGTAGAGGTTTGTAGATCTTGGTAGAGCTTTTTGGGGTATTCTGCGCGATTGCACACTGCTGTAGCAGAAGAGTGGTCGACGATGTCCGACCGTGTCGGTTTTATAACTAACACAAAAGAGTAACGCAAAAGTCCACACAGGTTGCACACACACAGGGGCCCATGCCCACAAAGCACAGGTGTGTGCAACCCGAGAGCCACCCTCTTGAGCATGCGTAGTCGGCGGTGACTGCACCAACAAGACACAGCTCCATGCCGCGCGCGCATGGGGCCTTCCTGGTTGAAAGCGCTGACGCGCCCCATGACGCAGTGCCCACTGCCCTGAAGCTGCTCCTTCTGACAGGGATCGTGCTGCTGCTGTGGCGGATGTGGACGTGGCGTGTGGGGGTCAGGCTGCAGGGCGGGGCAGCGCTCGGCAGCAGCTCGGCAGCGCACCCGCCAGAGGTGACACACACACACACACACACACACACCGGTGGGGCACTCGGCATGACACACACAAACACGCACACACACACACACAGGTGGTCTTTGTAAATGACGTGCGGCGCGCAACACACGTGCAGAAGCTGCAGCAGCAGTACGAGGACAGCCTGAGGTCCAAGTCGAGGGGCCCCGATTAGGTGGGCTCTCCATGCACAGCGCGCGCGCGTGCATGTGTGTGTGTGTGTGTGTGGGTGGGTGGGTGTGCACATGTGTGTGCATGGGACCCATGCGTGTGTGTGAATGGACAGCATGCGCGTGCACCCACGGACCTGCGTGTACCCCCCCCCCCCCCCCTGCATCCGCTGCGCCCCTTCTGCGCTGCTGCCCCCAGGTGGTGCAGCATACAGGTGCCCTCAAGGCCCCGGCGTGGCCCTACGCAGCAGCAGCACCTCGCAGCAGCACCTTCGCATCAGCACATCAAGGCCCGAGGCCCGTGTGTGCCGGGCCTGGACAGCGTCGCTGTCGCCGTTTTGTATCTTGTATTCATGAGACGTCTGTCCTAGCGGGTGTTTGCTCACCTGCTGCTACCAGCCAAAACAGGCGCACCGTCTCCGCACGGTGCTCGCACCCGCACCAACCCGCACTCGGCACAGAGAGTCGCTGCAGGCCTGGGGCTGCGACCCATAAGCGACCCCCGGTAGATTCTTTGAGGCAACCATGTAACAAACGTTCCATGGGAAGCAACCAGGTGAACTTCCACGCGCAGCTGCTAGGAAAGTGCTGGCCCAGGCCACAGCCCGTCCTGTGTCACCCCTGGCGCTCCCCCCGCCACGGGACGCGGCTCCTCCCTGGCTAGCAAGGCGGTGTGGCAGAGCTGGGTGCCATGTGTCGGAACCAGCCGTCATCTGGAGCCCCCTTTAGATCCCTTCCCTTGCAAGGTGATACAGAGACGGAGGGCGAAAAATAGAGGTTGAGTTTTACGGCCGGTTCTTGGCATTGCTGATACTGCTGACAACCCCAAGCAGCTGACCCCAAGAGCCTTTTAGCCCAAGCCAAGGCGTTGATTACACACTTCTTTGTCTCCCACTGTATGACGACAGTACACAACACGTACCAGCAGGCCTAGGGCGGCCTGACCCCTGTAACCCAATCCAATCAGAAGCGGAAGGCTGAGGGCCCCCCTGTTACACGCCTGCTCCCCCCCTGGCGGACGCGCACCCACCGCACTCGCTCGCTTTGACGCAGGCGCGCGCGCGCATCAGAGGACGGCAGAGCGGCACCCTGAGTGCCACGTCCGCGTCACAGTGCAGTGTCGTGGCACTCTGAGTGCACCGGCGCCACAGCGCATCGTCGTGGCATCGCTGGCACTCAGTGGCAGGGTGCCACTAGCACCGGCTCAGTGCACCGTCAGCCGAGGCGCCCCAGTGTGCAGGCAGAGAGACAACCACACAGTGAGCCTGCAACATATCAGGTGTACGCACGTTCCCTGCCACCACCACTGGGCCGGCCAATGCAATCAGCCGAGGCGCCTCTATATGCAGGAAGAGAGACAATCACAGAGTGAGCCTGCAACATATCAGGTGTACACACGCCCCCTCCCCATGGTTGCTCTTTTGCAAGGAGTACCTCGGTAGGAAAGATCACGAAATCTAGTTAAGCGTGGCCACGAAAGCTCGTTAAGCGTTGTCATCCTACCGCGGAGCAGGCTGTTGCAAGCTCACGCCTTGCCCGCCTCTCATGGCGCTGCTGCCGCGCCCCTTGTCGACCTCCTCCTTGAACGACGCCAGCGTTTCCAGCATGCCTGACAGGATCTCGTTGTTTTTCACTGGAAGAGCAACTGTGTTGGGCGGCTGCGGCGGCGGCGGGGGGGAGGGGCCCGGCTGCTCGGGCACACGCCCCGTCATCAGCGCGCGCCCTCCGTCCGAGCCACGTTCTGCGGGCGGGCCACAGTGCAGTGTGATGAGTAGCGGTATTTGCGTTAGATGCGAAATCAGAGCAGGCAGCACTAGCTAGGAGGATGGCGCAACGACTCCTAGGGGGTGCAGGCACGGGTGCAGGTCGTGCGTGCGTGCGCGTGTGAGTCCACGGTGCACACTCGGTGCTCAACCACGAGACGTGAGAAAGCAAACCAAGTGCTTAACATTAACCCCCCCACACACACCCTGCATGGCTCGCTGAAGCTGAACTGCCTGCATGGCGCATGGCATGTGCATGGCGTCGCGCGCAAAGGCACACTGGCCAGTGTACAGGCAACTCCCCCAAACGTGCATGCGCCCACCTGTTTATCTGGACGAGGCAGCTGCTCGCTCCTTGCCCAGGAACGAGAATGCAAGCCCTCGAAACTCTCGTGTGTCGATTGCGAGGGGCAATCCGGCAGCACTCCCGTCAAACTGCCGTCCGCAGTTAAAGAAGCCACTCGACAGACGCTGCGTCCGGTTGCAACTCTCTAGCAACCGAGGTGTGGGAGTCTTTCAAGCTTTTAAGCTCTAGTGTGCTGTGACAGCAGCTGCATGCACACCGCCGTCCATCCTTCTGAAACCTCGTGGCAGACCCTGGTCACACTGAAGTTGGCACCATCTAGAGCACTCTGTTGCGCTAGGCTTCGGCGTCATGGGCGTCGCGTCGTCATATGGTGAGTGCATGTGCTCAGGCCAGAGTTGTGCCCCTTGCCCATCCCTGAACCTGAAACTGAAATGCCCATGTCAACACAGGCCCACGCCAGCAGCATCAGCAGCATCAGCAACAGCAGCGAGGACCATCTGCACTGAAGAGTGAGTGTTGCGATTGCGGGCATGTTGGGATGCTGCGATGCTGAAATGCTGAGAGTGCAATGCACCCATGATCGCAGGCAATCGGGTGCACGCATGGGAAGAGCAGGACGAGGAGACCGGGCGCTTCGGCAGCAGCATGCCAGTTCGCAGCCGTGTATCTGGCCCCGTGGCCGAGCAGGTGGACAACCGGCCGCCAAGCGACCAGCCGAGCAAGCGTTCGGCAAAGCACGGCCAAGCACCGAGCACCCCTCTCCAGCAGCGCAAGTCGCAGAGCCAGGCCTCTGCCACAGCAAAGCGCCCCCAGCTGGCCAGCACCGAGAGCGGTGAGCTGCGCCACTCCATGCATTGCTGCGTGCCCTTTGCCTTGCTATGTGACCTTTGCCTTGCTGTTTGCATTCCTTTGCTGTGCCGCGTATTGAGCCATGCCATGCATTGCCATACCACATGCACCAAACCGCAAACGCACTCACCCTCTGCAGGTGCCGCCGAGAAGTTGTGCCGCCGAGAAGCTGTGCCCCCGCCACCACCACCGTGCCCGTATGCGCTCATCAAGGTGGATCTGCACAGCGTGCCCTCAGTCGACACCGAAAACCAGAAGTTCACGGTCGACATGGACGTCAAGATGCGCGTTTACATCCCGAAGCTGCGCAAAGACCCGTTCGTTCTCTCTGGGTGCGCAATCAAAACAATCAAAACAGACGCAGATGGCGCCATCCGCGAGCCTCTCGAGCTAAGGAAATTCCCGCTGGACGTGCAGCGCCTGCACGTCACGTACGAGTTCGATCTGATAGACTCTCTCGACAAGGACGTGACGCGTGAAGACGTGATGGAGCGCCTGTGGAGCGTCGCCGTCTTCGATGAGTCAAGGTTCTCAGCCGCTGTCGCAGGACACGATGATGAGTGGGCTCTGTGCCAGGACGCGCTGGAGATCTACTCCGACGAATCCTGCGCTGTGGATAAGCCGAGACTCAAGATTGTGCTCATCGTCAAGCGACGCCCCACGTTTTACGCGGTCAATGTCATTCTTCCCGTGTGGTGCATTGTGCTCTTCGCATTCATCAGATTCCAGTTCGGTGCGGCCGAGCTGGGCGAGCGCCTGCAGGTGAGGTGTATGGATGCGGGGTATATTGGGGGAGAAGGGCACTTGTATGCATGATGAGTTTTTACAATCCACTCTCTGGCGGGCACGCGTTTGGTTCCAAAGCTCCAGCAGGACTTAGAGGAAGCAGTCCTGAAGACCTGCCAACAGAAAAAAGGGGGGATGCCCCACGGAAGCGCCACCCACACGCGGTGGCGGGCACCAAGCAAGCAGCACCACAGTGCAGGCTCCACACTCAACCCCTCCAGGAGACGGATGGCGGGCCCAAGGTATAAAACCATGAAGGGACCAAAAAGCCCACCCTCAACCCACCGGAAGCGGGGCCGTTGTGCACACCCGCCGCAGCACTCCGCTCAGCTACCACATCACAACCCGCCAGCGCACGCATGTGGCGCCACCTCCCCTCAAAAGAAACCATCCTCTCAGGGATCTAGGACGTCTTGTTCAGAGTGAGCCCGCCGTCCACTACTCTGCCGTCCACTACTCCAACAAAGGGGTGGGTCGGGCCCACCACACCCGCCCACCCGCGCGGCATCCCGCCGCCCTCAGCAAAGGACGCCAGCGCGTCCCACAGATCCATCGTCGCCAGCTCCCCCGCCCGCTCAACCGCCACCGAGCGAGCAGGGGGCTGCACACCATCACGCGGGCACGTAATGCGCCACAAGTGGCGGCGGCCTCGCTCCATGGCGTCCACCACGAGCGCTGCCACCACCGCCCACACACCAGCACGCACCCCAGCGGGAGGCTGCAGCAGCCACACCTGGCAGCACGTGATGACCGGCGTAGGAGCAGGGAGGGCAGCAGCAGCCGCCACCACCACCGCCTCCGCCACCGGGCACCCCCAGAAGCTGTGCGCACGCCACGCCGTCGCCGGCGGCCCGTCCTCATCACGGCACCGCCACCCGCAGGGGCACTCGGGCACGCCTAGTGCAGCCTGCTTGTGAAAACCACTCACCCACAGCCGCCAGATGGGCTCCTTGCGAGCGTTGAGGAGCGGCATCCGCCACAGTGTCGGCACCGCCGCCTCCAGGCCGCGCAGCCCCGCGAAGACCTGCGCGTCGGTCGCGCGGGGGCCCCCGTGCGGCCCGTGGTCCAGCGCCAGAGCCGCCTCCACCGTGGCTGCCCCCCGCACTCGCCGCTCGTCCACAACCGCCCGCAGTTGAAGCGCCACCGCCAGCTTGCACGTCAGTTTCCCCACCACACCCGGGCCGTGCGCAAACCCAACCCATCGGGGCTCGCCCGCGGCGCCGCCCCCCCCAGGTAGGGGAGCAGGTTGGGCAGCTGTGGATCGGAGGCCAGGCCGCCCACGCTGCCAGCCAGCCGGCGTGATGACACTCGGCAGCTTCCACCCAACCAGCTGCAGGATCTCCACCACAGCAGCGCGCTCGCCCGCCTGGGGGAGGGGCTGGAAGTGACGGAGCGGCCAGAGCACAGTGAGGGCAGCTCCACCAGCCGCCGCCTCGACCCAGGCTGGGGGCAGCGCCGCAAGCACGACCGCCACTGCCGTGAACAGGGGGTCGAGCGTGCGCCGCACGCACAGTAGGTCTGGCACACACCCCGGCACTGGCGGCGGCACCTCTGGGAAAAGGGCACGGCACAGGACTGCCCTCCAGACATTGCCCCCGTCATAAGCGCCGCACGCCAGCGCCGCGCGTATCTGCCCCAGCACGAGCCGCGCGCGCGCCGGATCCGCAGCAGCGTACACCCTCAGGCAGGCGTGGTCGACCGTGCGTGTGCTGCGCACCATGTCGACAGCAGCGAGCCACGCCCACAGCACGCACAGGTCCGTGACCGTCCGCATGCCGGGGAGGGCGTCGCGCACGCGGGCCAGGCCGTCCACCAGCCAGCGTGCCGCATCGGTCGGGCTGAAGAGCGCATGCCCTGCCGCATCCCCAGTGGGCTCCCGCCACTGTACCGACCGCTGCGCAGCCGGCAGCTCCAGCTGGAGGAGGGGGTTAGCCCAGAGCGGCGCCTCCGCCCCCCACAGCTCAGCTGTTTGCACGCGCCCCGTGATGCGCGCCACCGGCCCCAGGGCCTGCACCCCATCGAGCATGCGCCTCATCGGCCCAGCCAAGAGCGCCGCCCTCACAGCCGGGTCCACGCACTCACCAATAAGGCCGTCCGGGAGGGCGCCGGCCCTGGGCGCGAGGCCAGCCATAAGCACAAAGAGGCTCGGGTGGGCCTCCGGGCACAGGCGGTGCACCGCCTCCACCATGAGCGGCTGCCATGCCGGCTGGGCCGGGGGCGCGGGCTGCTGTTCCGGCTGTGTCCCGCCGCCGCCACCGCCGCCACTGCCGCCAGCCCCGCCGCCACCGCCGGCCCGTGGGGCCGGCAGCAGGAGATGGGGGGCGCCTGCCGCCCACGCCCCAAACAGGCACGCGAGGTGGACGGCCCACTGCCCGTGCACGATCTCCCGTCACGCCGGCGCCCCAAAACCACCATGCGCCGGTCGCCCCAGGAGCATCGCAGCAGGCGCACCAGGCACCGAAGAGGCCCACCGCGGCAGCTCTGCCGGCAAAGCTACCAACACCTGAATGATATGCATGTGACGCTGACCATGGTGCTGACGCTCGTGGCGTTCAAGCTCTCTGTCTCCACTGCCAAGTATGTGCCCATCACAAGCTACATGACCCTCATGGACTGGTTCATGATCGCGGCGTTTTTGGTGGTGGCGCTGGTGTTGATGTACAACATGTGACCGCCAGAAGTGGATTGTAAAACTCTCATCATACAACGCGCCCTGGTGAGAAGCTGCTAAATAAAGATCCTGTGTGCATGGGCTCCTCCTCCTTCCTGTTGCAAGCCTTCACAACACAGCTGAATCTGACTCACTTTCCCCCACCCACCTCAGGTTCAACACCGCATCGTCATGGGCGCTGATGCGGTGCGGACTGGCGACAGTGAGGAGCGGCAGAAGGACGCGAAGGCCTTCCACAGCAAATAATATATTCTTGTGCCGAATCTGCTGACTGAGGGCGCAAAGGGCGACCGCGCCATCGAGGAGCTGTGGTCGAGGCACGGCTCAAACGGGAACCTGATGTTGGAGTCAACGGCCATCTTGCTCATCCAAGAACTTGTGGGACGAGCGAGAACGCGGGACGAAGAAGAGCAGCTGTTCCGGCGTTCGCTGGCGGATTGTCAGAAGGCGCTGGGAGCTGAGCACCCTGACACGCTGATAAGCCTCAAAAACCTCGCCGAGGTGCTCTCCCAGCGAGGCAAGGTGGCGGAGGCAGAGCAGCTGTACCGGCGCGCGATGGCGGTGCGTGAGAAGGTGCTTGGAGCTGAGCACCCTGACACGCTGTTGAGCCTCAATTACCTCGCCGAGGTGCTCAACAAGCAAGACAAGCTGGACGAGGAAGAGCAGCTGTACCGGCGCGCGATGGCGGTGCGTGAGAAGGTGCTTGGAGCTGAGCACCCTGACACGCTGTTGAGCCTCAATTACCTCGCCGAGGTGCTCAACAAGCAAGACAAGCTGGACGAGGAAGAGCAGCTGTACCGGCGCGCGATGGCGGTGCGTGAGAAGGTGCTTGGAGCTGAGCACCCTGACACGCTGTTGAGCCTCGGCAGACTCGCCATCGTGCTCTATAACCAAGACAAGGTGGACGAGGCAGAGCAGCTGTACCGGCGCGCGCTGTCGGTGCGTGAGAAGGTGCTTGGAGCTGAGCACCCTGACACTCTGACGAGCCTCGAGGACCTCGCTTTCGTGCTCATCGACCGCAAACAGGACGAGGCAGAGCAGCTGTTGAGTCGCGCGTATGCGGGGCGTACGAAGGTGCTGGGAGCTGAGCCGAACCCGGACCCGCTATCGAGCTTCAGAAACCAGCTTATGAGGTTCATGAACGAACTATAGTTAACTGCCACACTCTGGCCTATGCCTGAGCATCTTGGAATTAATTACTTTTGTGGCAGCTCCGGATAGGAAAAAATGACGACTTAAAAGGGTGTGGAGTGAAAGCTAACAGCAGTTATGATGGACGTCAGCAAGTTTGTTGTCGAAAAGTTCTTCGCCAGTGGTGTGTTGGTGAAGCACCTCACCGACTCTTACAACGATTTCGTCTCCAGGAAGATCGATGACATCATCGGCGGTTTCAACCCTATTGAAATTCCCCACCACTTCCTCCCCGACCACCAGCGCCACAAGTTCACCCTCAAACTCTACGTCTCAAACCCCACCATCTCCAAACCCGCAATCATCGAGAAAGACGGCAGCTCCAAGATCACGCTCCCCAGCAACGCCCGCAACCGCAACTTCACGTACGCGTCCCTGCTCCATGTGGACGTCCGCATCGAGTCGTCCATGTTCAACGAGGAGGACGGCACCGTGACGGAGGACTCCAAGAAGATCTCAAACGTCTACCTGGGCAAGCTGCCGATCATGGTCAGGTCGCGGTACAGCCTCCTGAACCACATGCCCAGCGCCGGCGAGTGCATCTACGACTACGGGGGCTACTTTGTGGTCAACGGAAACGAAAAGGTGGTCATCAGCCAGGACCGCATCGCCGAGAACAAGATCTGCGTCTTCATTAATACCAAGAGCACCGTGTACTCCCACATCGCCGAGGTGCGGTCGGTGGCGGAGAACCGGTTCAGCGTCCCCAAGTATGAAGTACACGAGCAAGGCGACGCAGTTCGGTCGCGCCATCCGCGTCAACATCCACCACGTCAAGCACGACATCCCTCTGGCGATTCTGTTCAGGGCCCTCGGGATCGAGACCGACCGCGCGATCGTCAACATGGTGCTGAGGTCCGACAAGGGGAACGAGGCCCTCAAGCGGCTCCTCATCGGGACGCTCGAGGAGGGCAGCGTGTTCTCGTGCCAGCGCGACGCGTACGAGTACCTCAACAAGTACATGGTCATCAGCGGCTACAACCGCGATATCCACACCAGTCCGGAGAAGCGGATGAGCATGCTTATCGAAATCCTTCGCAACGAGTTCCTGCCTCACGTCGGGGAGAGCTTCGCGAAAAAGGCGATGTTCCTGGGGACCATGGCCTGCAAGCTCATCAAGTGCTACGCGGGCGTCACGCCCTTCGACGACCGCGACTCGTACGTCAACAAGCGCGTGGACACGCCGGGCGTCCTGCTTGCCAGCCTGTTCCGCCAGTACTACGGCAAGGTCATCAACGATATGAAAAACATGGTCAACAAGGAGCTCAACGGCGGCGTGTGGAAGACCACCACGGGCCTTGTGAACGTCATCTACAACACCAACGTGAGCCGGGCGTTCAAGTCCACGGTCATCGAGTCGGGCATGCGTTTCGGACTGTCCACGGGCAACTGGGGGATCAAGAGCGGGAAGAACGGCAAGGTGAAGCAGGGCGTGGCGCAGGTCCTGAACCGCCTCACGTACAGCGCCACCCTCTCGCACCTCCGCCGGATCAACACCCCCGTGGAAAAGACCGGCAAGCTCATCCAGCCGCGCAAGCTCCACGGCACCCAACACGGCGTCATCTGCCCCGCAGAGACCCCCGAGGGCGCGTCGGTCGGGCTGGTGAAGAACATGGCCCTGGGGGCGAGCATCACCGTGGCGTCCAACAGCCTCGGTGTCCACCAGGCCCTCAACGAGATGGGCACCGAGCTCTTCATCAGCAACCCAGAAATTTTCAACGACAAGACGGTCGTCTCGGTCAACGGGAGCATCGTCGGGACGCACGACGACGCGCCGACTTTGTACGCCGACCTGAAGCGCCGCAAGCGCAAGGGCATCATCAACTCGTGCACGAGCATCGTTTGGGACATTTACAGCCGAGATATCCGGGTGTGCACCGACGGCGGCAGGTGCATCCGCTCGTTCATGCTCGTAGAAGACGGGCGGTGCCTCATGAACGCCGAGTACGTCAGCGCCCACCCCTCGGCCTCGTGGAACACGATGTGCACGGGTGACGCGGCGGTGATCGAGTACCTGGATGTGGAGGAGGTCAACCACGCGCTCATCGCGTCCGTGGTGGGCGACCTGTCCAAGGAGTCTTGGTACACGCACGTCGAGGTCGAACCCTCGCTGCTCCTCGGCGTCCTGGCGGCCAGCATCCCGTTCAGCAACCACAACCAGGCGCCTCGCAACTGCTACCAGTCCTCTATGGGGAAGCAGGCGATCGGCGTGTACTCCAGCAACTACCGCAAACGCTTCGACACCATGGGGCACATCCTCAACTACCCCCAGCGCGCCATCGTCCAGACCCGGGTGTCCAAGATCGTGAACTACGACGCTCTGCCGTGCAACATGAACGTGATCGTCGCCATCATGACCTATACCGGCTTCAACCAGCAGGACTCGGTCATGCTCAACCAGGCCGCCATCGACCGAGGGATGTTCATGTCGACCCACTATAAGACGTTCAAGAACAAAACACCAAGAACCATTCCACGGGCGAGGAGGAGTTCTTCTGCGCGCCCGACACCTCCAACACGACGGGCATGAAGCCGGTCAACTACGAAAAGCTCAACGCCGACGGGTTCGTGCCCATCAACACGCCCGTCGAGTCCGGGGACGTGATCATCGGAAAGTGCCTCCCGGTCAAGGACGGCAGCCGCATCACCTACAAGGACTCGAGCGTGGTCCTGAAGACGCACGAGGAAAACTACATTGACGACATCTACACCAGCGTCAACGGGGACGGCTACACGTTTGCCAAGGTCAAGGTCCGGAGCATGCGGTCGCCCTGTATTGGCAACAAGTTCTGCCTGCCCAAGTGGGCAGAGGTCCTGACCCAGGACCGTGGGTGGGTCAGCGTGGACAAGGTGACCGTGGACGACTACGCGCTCCAGATGGACCCCCACACCAAGGTCGCGGGGTTTGCAATGGTGCAGGCCGTGCACACGTTTCCGCACGACGCCCCCATGCGACTGTTCAGCGGCCCGGACGTGCACCTCCAGGTCACGGACGAGCACCGCATGGTCACGGTTGACCCGGTTGGCGCAGTTCGCATCGTGCGGGCGAAGGACCTCGCCGGCGGGGAGGACTTCATGGCGGGGCGCAATGCGGTGGACCTGTCGTGCTGGTTAGAAGACTTGCCTTGTATTGACGGCATCGATCGGGTCACCCTGTCGTTCATCTACGGCTGCTTCTCGGCGGGGGGCAGCGTGACAGGCAATACCGCATCCGTCCGCAACACCCCGGAAGTCATCGAGGCGCTCAAGGGCGCGGTGTTGAGGGACGCGCACTTTGTGATGGTCACGAACCCGGCGCTCGCCGAGCTGTTCCGTCCCGCCGAGATCGAGCTGTGGCCCCTGGCGTACTCGGCGACCTGCGCCGCCTTCCTGGACGGGGTCTTCCAGACCGAGTCCGAACACGTGAAGGGGTGCGTCGACGCCGACGTCATCCAGCTCATGGCGCTCAAGGCGGGGCGCAGCGTCGTGGTGACGCACGAGGGCCGGGCCAACACGGTCCGGTACGGTCGGAGGTTGACACACGATTACACCGTCCAGACGGTCGACCACGAGGGCAGCGTGCACTGTATCGAGGTCCCGACGGGGGTCTTCTACGTGCGCATGAACGGCGTCCCCGCGTGGACGGGAAACTCGTCGCGCCACGGAGTGAAGGGCACGGTGGGTATGATTTACGCCGCCGAGGACATGCCCTTTACCAAGGACGGCGTCGTCCTGGACATCATCATCAACCCGCACGCCATCCTGAGTCGCATGACCATCGCGCAGCTCATGGAGTGCCTCATGGGCAAGGCTGCGTGCGCCCACGGCGCGTTCGGCAACGGGTCGCCGTTTCAGGACCTGTCCGTCCAAGACATCGCCGCGGCCATGTCGTCCGCCAACCTGGAGCGTCACGGCAACGAAATCATGTACAACCCACGGACGGGCGCCCAGATGGAGACCGACATCTTCATCGGTCCCACGTACTACCAGCGCCTGAAACATATGGTGAACGACAAGGTCCATAGTAGGTCGAGCTGCGGCCCCGTGGTGCTGATGACGCGCCAGCCGGCCGAGGGCCGTGCACGTGACGGAGGGCTCCGCCTGGGAGAGATGGAGGTGGAGTGCAACTGGGCGCACGGCATCTCGTCCTTCCTCAAGGAGCGGTTCATGGAGTGCTCGGACAACTACAGGGTGTTTGTGTGCTAGAAGTGCGGGCAGATGGCCAACGTGAACCCGGAGCGGAAGATCCACATGTGCAAGCCGTGCATGAACCGGACCCAGTTTGCGGAACTGCGGATCCCATACGCCTCCAAGCTTCTGTTCCAGGAGATCCAGACCCTAGGGATTGCTACCAGATTCACAACCGTGTAAACTTATTTTTTCATTCACACTTTTAGCAGACGCGTCAGCGCGTGTCCAGACGCGTCAGCCAGGCCACCGCCATGCAGCCTCCTTGCTGAGTTGCTGCTGGCCGGACTCAAGCGAGAGGAACGCCAGCAACTCGGGCCCGACAGGACATCCCTCCTCCGTAAAATTTGATTATCCTTCTTCACCACAGGAACCATGAACCGTGGCATGACGCCGCTCATGCATGCTGCGTGCGAGGGCGATGCGGGCGCCATGAGCCTGCTGCTCAACCACGCCGACACAGCAGCAGCAGCAGCCATGATGGTGCAAAAGGATACGCAGGGTATGACGGCGCTCATGTTTGCTGCGCTCGCGGGCCACGAGGGCGCCATGAGCCTGTTGCTCAACCACCCCCGCGCAGACACAGCAGCCATGATATTGCAGCAGACCGCTAGCGGCATGACGGCGCTCATGCTTGCTGCGTCCAAGGGCCGCCGCTCGAGGAGTTCTTCAAGATGATGAACAAGTTTGACGAGCATCCATTTGGCGATAGTCTCAGATGATAATGGAGTGTCAGGAGGAAAATGTAGTCCTTCCATTCCTCCCTTGACAACATTCACCGCCTTGACATCGGTACGGTAGTGCGAAGTGACCTGCTTGCCCGCGATCGTGCGAACCACCGGCTTGGCGAGCTTGATGCGCGTGGCATCGTACGTGAAGCGGCGGTGGCCCTCCTTGCTGCCCGTCTCGCGGAGGGTGAGACGAAGGCTCCCGCGAGGTCGCGATGGCCCGCGGCTTGGCCCCGACCGTGGACGACCTCCGTGCGGGCAGCCAACCCAAGATCACGTACGGGGGGCGCGTCAACCCGGGCACGAGCATCCAGGCGCCCGGGGGCACGCGCCCCCAGGTCATGCCCCAGCTGGCGCCCATGCGCCACGACGGCCCGCTCATCCGCGAGGTCAGGAGCGCTGACGACATGATCCGCACGACGGGGGCGCACACCGCAGCGGTCCCGCGGCCGCAGGACTACAGGAACATCAAGGAGACGCATCGCCAGGCGACGAGCGCGAAGTCGTCCTACTTTGGGACGGCGGGCAGCACCAGCGATCGCGCGCAGAGCGACGAGCGGCGAAACCAGTGGCGAGCCAGGAAGACAGCACCGCCGCCAGCTGCATCGTGTGCGGCTGAATGGCTGGTGAATCCCGGTCTTTATGGCACTTGTATTCTTCGAAGAAAACGTCGGGTTACACGGTGTTTTGTTACTACCATCATCGCACATCACGCCGGCAGGCCCTCGCCGAATTCACGCGACAACCGGCGCAGGCACACGGCGTACGCCGGGTCCGACACAGCCCGCCGCCACGCCCGCTGGATAAGCCTCGCCGCACGGAGAGACACGACCGTAATGTGGGCGGACAGGAGCTCCACGGCGCGCCGCTCCTTGGCGTAATACTCATCCTCCAAACGCAACCCGCGATCAGTATCTAAGGCCATGCCCCCCCCCCCCTAAGTAGCATGCTAAGTCACGCCTCGCGCACGCAGATGACGCCCGAAGAGATGAAATCCACGATCCGAGATGTGTTGAAGGAGTCGGTGGACGGGGCGTTGGCATCCATTCAAAACGACGTGGCCGGCCTCAAATCCGACATGGCATCTGCTTCAGTCCGCCTGGAAAACATCGAAGGCCGAATGGCCACCCTCGAGCAAGTCGCCGACAGGTCAGCCCCAGAATGGGGCACCTAGCGGTGACCAACACACACACACACACACACACACACACACACCTCCATGAAACCCCATGGGGTCAATTGTTTTTCATCGGAACATAAACGGTTCTTCTTGACTCACATGGAGTGTTCATGTACACCAGGATGCTCATGATTTCCATGGATGGATGCCCTTGTAGAGGATCCCATGCACTCGCATGGATCTCCGGAAGACATACGATACGTATCCCATTCTCAAAAGATGCCCCCCCCCTCTTTTGTCGTGTTTGTTCGCAGGGAGGTGTGGAACTTCACATCGGATGACGTCCAGAGGTCCATGTCCGACCTCATGAGCATGGCTTGATCTGCCGTGCTTCGCCTCAGTGCCTTGCCGCCGTTTTGCGCGCAGTGCGCCACGTTCGCAACGTCGGGACGCATAGGTCTTTGCGCCTGGTGGTGCGCGACGATGCCAGTGCCGAAGCCGTGCGTCTTGATGCGAGTCGCCCAAGCCAAATCCTATTGGACATCTGGAAAGAGTTCCTGTATCAACGACAATACGGTGTTCTTTCCTCGGGTCCAACTGCTAAATTTGATTTGGTAGATTCCCAACGACACTAGATTATTTAAAATTCGTGCTGCAGCCGGTGCATCCTGAGCTCCCATGAGGGCTTTTTTAATGTACGTGTTGTCAAACGTTACCCGTTCGTCCATCGTATCCGCCCACTTAATCATTCGGCTCCAGGATAACGAGGTCATGTGAGCGACAGCCCGCCGGGTCTACCCCGGAACGCACGCGTGAGTCCGGTCTACGCCGCAATATTAACCGGGTAGGTTCCATCCTGTCGGTAGCGCAATTGCAGTTTCATTTGCATGGCTTGTACTGGATTGGCCGACAGTTTGATTTTAGTGCCAAAACCCGGTTCGTCGTACATGTCCGTCATCATTGTGTACTTGTCGTTTGCTTGAAATGTTCTGATGTCGTTGACGAATTCGCCGTATGATACACTACACCGTGTAAGCATCTCCTTGCTTTTTGTGAATTTGATGAGACCGTGATCGTGAATGGACAAAAACGAATCGCGCAGAATTTGCTCATACTCGTATACAGTCTGAGCATCGTCATCATGAACCTCAATATGGCCTGATATATTTAGCTCTTCCAAGATTGAATCCATAATTGAAAGACTTTAACAAGTATCTACGCAAAACCTTTATGTATCTACGTCTTGACTGACTCGATCGCCTGTGAGGAAAAAAATGTGTGTGTGAATTCGGGGATTGTTATCGCTTTGACTCACCTCAAGGCAGGATCTCGCCACAAAAAAACTGAGTCGTCGTCGTCCATCTTCGTCGGCGTGACCACATATAAGCTCATAACATCAGTCGGGTTTAACGCACGAGTGATGATGAAAACTTTCACGGATATGGCAGCCTGGTTGTCTTTCACGCATGCTTGCACGCTGGGTCCGTGGATGTTTAGCATGCAGGATCTTGTTCCAAAAGGACCCAATAACTTTCCGTGCTTCACACTCGTTGATAGCATCACCTTCATTTTCCAAGGCTTGCCTGAAACTGAAATTGAGTGCTTTTGGAAACATTGGGGCGAGCAAGTAACTTCGTTCGAGAAGGGCCACGGTCCGCGCCACGATCGCAAAAGCACCGACACCAATAACTGCGTCGTCCTGACCTTGGATCGAACCCACTATGACCCTTGGCTCGAAATCTTCGACTTTGAATGGGAACCTATTAAAGTCATCGTTACCAAGCGAACCCCTGAAACCCTCTCTTCGGTGGCGTTTGAAGACTGCCTTAGCAGGAGGGGCAACACCGAGTTTCGTCCCTTCAATTCAGAGGACCTTCTGATCGACAAGAAAGAATCCATCCCGTGGCTGCCATTACAGACATAGAGATAGAAAACAGAACAGGTAGCTCGGGTGCGGGGGCGGTAGCGGCACGGAGGAATCGGTCTGTCGGACGGGGTCTGGTGAGCCGTCGGACGACGGGTCTTGTCGCTGTAGATAACACACGCAAAGCAACCGCCGAGGTGGTTAAAAGTGAGTAGTATTTTGATTTGTAAATTACATTTCGTCCTCGTCGTCCTCGTCGCTGTCCTCGACCTTGCCCTTGTCGTACGTCACGTGTCTATGTGCCTATGTTTATCCCTGAAAATGATTGCTACGCGGGAGCCACCCTGTCCCCTAAAGTTTGATATCAGTAATTTCAAATGGGAATGGTCATATTTTTTTTAGACTCGTAATTACAAATGGGAACTGAAATTACACAAGTGTTCCAACAAGGAGAACTACCCCTGTGTTCGTTTTATTCGGTATCGAATGCCATTTTGACGGCTGCAGGGTTGATGGCTCTTTCACATCCTGACAACCCTGGCAAAACTAATGAATGGTTTCGCCATCTGAACGACGTCTACAATAGTTCGGTCAGGTTACCCGAACTCAGTGTGGAAAGTTTTAAGAAAATGGGGATCAACACAACGGTTGGTATTTCATCTTTTTGCACGGTGTCTCCTCCCCGCTACATTTTTTGAAGGCGTATATGGAAAAATTTTAAGCGGTGCATGGACCCCACTTGTACGAACACCATTGGTTTGCGACGGCACATATGCGACTATGTGACTTAACATACGCCGAGAGGGTGCCATGCACGTGCTGCTCAACCACCCGCGCGCCGATGCAGAAGCTATGATGGTGCAGCAGTACGAGGATGGCATGACGGCGCTCATGCTTGCTGCGTCCAAGGGCCACGATGGCGTCATGAGCCTGCTGCTTAACCACCCACACAGCAGCCATGATGGCGCAGCAGGACGATGATGGCATGACGGCGCTCATGCTTGCTGCGCTCATGATTGCAGCGTCCAAGACCCGCGCGGGTACCAAGTGCTACTGCCTGCTGCTTCTGCTGCGCCGCGGCGCCATCGCGTGGCCACAGCCGATCGAAGCCCATCAGGCGCGGGCACTGGAGTATGTGACTGAGATGCTGCGCCCGCTGCTCGACAACGACCATCCCGACGTGCGTGACGAGTGTGTCCGCCTACTGCTGGAGCAACACGGTGCGGCGACCGGATTCAGCCTGAGCAGCCCTGTCGTGTCGCGCATCTTCCGCGAGCTGTCCCAGCTGGCACGCGTACCGCAGCTCATCAACGAGGCTGTCGTGGAGATGGCGCTTGAGCGCGAGCAGCGGCAGCAGCGGCGCGTGTAGTGAGTTTTTTGTAAAGCAGAATACAGAAAACAGAAAAAGACAGAGAAGCCATATTTTTTTCATCGTGAATAAGTAAAAATGATCCGCAAGTTTTTCGTGGTCCTAGTGTCGCTTATCCTCCTGGCCATGATTTTTGTATTCCTGAACGGGAACTCCTCAAGTAAGACGAATGAAGGGTTCTCGATGGAGGTCGCGCCCGAGGTTCGCAAGGCAATCGTGGCAGCGTTTGTCCGCATGATGGGACGCCAACCCCACGAGTACGAGGTCGCCATGTACTCGTCTATGGAGAGTGAGAAGAGTATCATCGATAAACTCCGCGCCAGCAGCGAGTTCAAGAGCAAGGGTGCTGAGTGGGAGGCCGCCGTATCTACCCCAATTCCACCGCCACCAGTCCCCCCCAATTTTGAGATCCGCGAGACGTACGAGGATCAGCAGCAGCAGCAGCAGCAAGCCCTGGCCGCGGTTGACCTGGAGACCAAGCTCGCCCACTTCAAACACATCACCGTGGTGTTCCTGGCAGCGGGTCGCGGGTCGCCGAGCATCGACGAACTCAATCTCTACGCGTACAAGCTCCTCCAGGACCCGAATTTCTCGCTGGAGGACCACCTCGGGTCACACCCCGTGGACACGAGCTACGCCGTGATCGATGGGATGTATGAAAAAATCAACAACACGCTGCCCGCCGCAGACATGCGCGCGTTCCTGAAACGCAAGCTCGTGGAGTTCCGCCTGGATACGGACAGGTTTGAAAAGTTCCTCAAGGACCTGCACTCCATGGAGACTGCTGATTCTGCTGCTGCTGCTGCTGCTGCTATTGTCGAAGAACCAAAAACAGAACCAGTTGAAGTACAAGCAGAAGCAGAAGACGTCATCTCACCCGACCCAGACCCCCTCGGGTTCAATACACCCATCAACAGCTGCCTCGCCAAGAACTCGTACGACGGCCCCCGAAACTTTGTGGACCCCCTGTACGAGGGCATGAAGCAGTTCCAGGGCATTGGCAAACTCGCAGCGGTCCAGACGGAGCACAACATCTCCGAACTTCGCTACACCACCAAAGCCAACTCGTACTCGTACAACATGGGCCAGCAGCTGAAGGACGGTGACGCCGGTCCCTTTGACAAGTACATGGACCTCCCGCGACGCAACACCAAATACGGTGCATTTCTCGCCGACGCCCACGACACAAAAATAGGTTCAATCATGTCCCCGTTCCTGTATAAAGAACTGTATGGGGAAGGAGAGGGTGATGTGGAGGAGAGGGGGCGATGTTCGAGTTGAACCACGGGGACATGGGAGTGGCTCCAGCAGCAAGCACGCGAGCAAGCAGCGATGACACACGCGCCCCACGACGCCACCTGGTTGTACAGCTTTTACACGTCTAGGGGGGCTCTACTAGGACAGCCTGCGGGGACAGCCGCGCAGCATGACAGCCTACCTAACGCACGCATCTGACGCCCGCCCCCTGGCCAAGCTGAGCAAGTTGGCCAGCACCAACGGCTGCTGCTGCGACTGTAAGCGTCGCCAATCTCGCAATAACGCCGCCGGCCCCCGTCCCCCTGCTACCGCTCCTCTGCTCCCGCGCAGCACGGGCCACTACCACCACCCTCAACACTGCCGCCACCACCGCCACCACCGCCACTACCACCATGCCATCACAGCAGGTCGCGCATCACCATTGGCTTCTTCACCGCGTTTGTGTAGCCCTCGTTGAAGCGGTACAGCACCTGGAGGTGCGCGCAAGTGTGCGTGTGTGTGTGTGTGTGTGTACCTACTGTGCGGAGAGGAACATGAACGCGACATGTTGACGGTCAACCAACTCCCCGCACAGGCATAGGAGGGGCGCGAGCAGCGGGGGAGGTTGTGGGGGGAGTGCTGACCCAAAAGCTGTGTGAGCTGTGGAGGGTGAGTAGGGGCGCAACCAGCACCCACTCCCCGACCTCCCCAACCGTGACCACGGTCGCCAACGCGATCCAGCGCTCACGCGCTGGGCACTCCGACCCAGGCCGCCCCTCAACCCTCAACCCTAAAAAACCTGAACCCCTAACCCCTTAACCCTACCCCCCCTTACCCCCAGGCCGTGAACACAGGAAACGACACCCCCGCCAACTGCCACGACACCCCACCCCGCACACACCTTGAACTGCTTGGCCGCGGCGCCCTCGGCGCCCACAGCCGCGCCGTCGCCGCCTGCCGCCGCCTGCCCCGCCGCCGGCGCAAACGGCTTCGGCCGCCCCGCGTTGTTGCGCAGCGTGTCGAGCCAGTTCGCCTTGCGCTCGGGCGGCGGCGGGCCCAGCGGCTTCTTGGGCGGCGGCTTCTTGCGCGCCCCCAGCGGGCCAAGCGGCCCCAGCGCGGCGCGCGCCGGCGGCGGCGGCGCTCCGCCGCCGCGCAGGGGCGTGTGTGCCGCTGCCGCGGCGCCGTCCGCGCCCTGCTGTTGCTGCTCCGCTCCCTCTCCCGAGCCAGAGGCGGCGGTGGGGGGCGCGCGCAGCCCGCGCGCGACCTCTGCGCGCCGGATCGCCTCGTTGCCCGCGGCCTGCGCAAGGCAGGGGTGGGGAGGTGAGGGGGATTGAGAGCAGTGCTTCCTCCATTGATTTCAATGAATGAACTATCATCGCCGAGACACCGGCGGCCGGGGGCTGCGCCCTTGGACCCCCGCTGACGTAACAGGTTGGTTCCGGCATACGGCTGTGGACAAACGGTGCACGGCGTACATGAGGCGTCTCTTTTGAAAGCGATGCGGAAGCACTGAGGAAGTACTGATTGAGATTCTTTGTTGTCGACGGTCGTGACGTGCAGTTTGGGGGTGGGTGAGCGGCAGCGCATGAATGGACAGCCGCTTTCCTGCCCCCCCCCCCCCCTCCTCCACACACGCACACATGCACACCGCACACGCACACTAAGGGTTTCCTTGGTGTCAGTCATCCTTTCGTTTTTCCAGAAAAATGCTTCCCGGTTTCGTCAGGATTGCGGGCTGCAGCCCGAAGAATCGCTGCGAAAAGTGCGGAAATCAACGATTTCACACGAATAAAACGGAAAACTCGCATCCGCTCGTCGGTTCTCCGGAACGTGCCCTCCCAGAAACCATCGGACACGCTTTTTTCGTTTCCCGATCAGGAAGGAAACCCCTGACGCACACACACCGCACCTGTGCAATCATCTGCCTGCTGACGAGCGACAGCGGCCGCGGCGCGAGCGCGCCCGGCAGGGCGCCACCCCAGCAGCGCAGTACGCATGCACTCTGCCCCCACTCCACAAACAACACCACACCACACGCACACACGCACAACACACATACACACCCCACACCTGCGCGATCATCTGCCTGCTGACGAGCGGCAGCGGCCGTGGCGTGAGCGCGCCCGGCAGGGCGCCACCCCCAGCAGCGCAGTACGCGTGCACTCTGCCCCCCCCCTTCTCCCCTCCACAAACACAAACACACCACACACGCACACACACCGCACCTGCGCGATCATCTGCCTGCTGACGAGCGGCAGCGGCCGCGGCGTGAGCGCGTCCGGCAGGGCGCCACCCCCAGCAGCGCAGTACGCATGCACTCTGCCCCCACTCCACAAACAACACCACACCACACTCGCACACACACCGCACCTGCGCGATCATCTGTCGACTGACGAGCGGCAGCGGCCGAGGCGCGAGCGCGCCCGGCAGGGCGCCACCCCCAGCAGCGCAGTACGCGTGCATCGCGTCGACGGGCGGCTTCAGCGGAAGCGGGCGGTGGGCGACCACAGGCGCCGACCCGGCTGTGTGTGTGTGTGTGTGTGAGAGTGTTTGAGAGTGTGTTTGTGTGTGTGTGTACAGGACCGAATGGCGGCTGTGTGTGGGGGGGGGGTGGGTGGGTGGGGGGCTGGGGCTGTGGGCGACGGCAGGCTCTGACGCGGCTGTGCGTGTGTGTGTGCGTGCGTGTGTGTGTGTGCGTGTGTGTGAGTAAGTGGCGGCTGTGTGTGGGGGGCAGGGGTGAGGGGGCTGGGGCTGGGGCTGTGGGCGCCGACAGGCGCCGACGCGGCTGTGTGTGTGTGTGTGTGTGAGAGTGTGTGTGTGTGTGTGTGTGCAGGAGTGAGTGGCGGCTGTGGGTGGGTGGGTGGTGGGTGGGTGGGAGGGGCGGGGGGGGCGGTGAGCGACGGCAGGTGCCGACGCGGCTGTGTGTGTGTGTGGGGGGGGGGAGGAGGTGCGCTGCTACTGCTGCTGCTGCTACTGTTACGCTGCTGCTGCGACTGCCACTGCCAGCACCTAGCCAGCACCTAGCCTGCCACTGCCATGCCCCCCCCCCCCAACTCATGGCTTGCGCTGCTGCTGCTGCTGCTGCTACCGTTACGCTGCTGCTGCGCCGCGACTGCGACTGCTGCTGCTGCTGCCAGCACCCCACTGCCCTGCAGTGCCTCCCCCCCACCTCCCCCCCTGGCTGCCAACAACCGACCTGCACCACAGCCTCACGGAGGTCGTACGCCCCCCCGCTGCCGCTGCGACTGCTGCTGCCAGCACCCAACTGCACCCGCAGTGCCGCCCCCCTCCCCCCCAACTCGTGGCTTGCGCTGCTGCTGCTGCTGCTACCGTAACGCTGCTGCTGAGCTGCTGCTACTGCTGCTGCTGCTGCCAGCACCCAACTGCCCTGTGGTGCCCCCCCCACCTCCCCCCCTGGCTGTCAACAACCGACCTGCACCACAGCCGCACGGAGGTCGCACGCCCCCCCGCTGCCGCTGCGACTGCTGCTGCCAGCACACGACTGCCCTGTGGTGACCTCCCCTCCCCCCATGGCTGCCAACAACCGACCTGCACCACCGCCGAAAGGAGGCTGAACGCCCCCCGCCGCCGCGCCCGCCTGGTACGAGTTGGGCGGGAAGCGCGCGGCGCGCGACGCTGCCGCCTCCTGCGAGCCATCGCACACAAGCAGTGAGCACAGGCAGGGAGCACACCACAGCAGGTTACGTGCGTCACACACGACTGGTCACTGCATCCATCAGCAGTGAGTAACAGTAACAGTAACAGTAACGTCCCGTAACAGCAACATCAGCTAGTTTTTTTTTTAGGTTCAAGGTTTTATCTCCAAACCCCAAACCCTAAAACCTAAACTGGTCTAGCAGCTGTCCCAAGCACGCGCCTGTGCCATTGCCGCGCCAAAGTCAAACGCAAGGCCGTATTTGAGGATCGCGCACACACACACACCACACACACACACACACACACACACACACACACACCTGCGCCATAGCCGCGCCGAAGTCGAACGCGAGGCCGTAGTCGAGCATCGCGTGCGCGGTGTGCGCCAGAAGCGCCTGGTCAGTGTGCGTGTGTGTGTGTGTGTGCGTGTGTGCGTGTGTGTGTGTGTGTGTGTGTGTGTGCGTTCGTGTGTGCGTGCGTGTGTGTGTGTGTGTGTGTGTGTGTGTGTGCGTGTGCATCGCGTGCGCGGTGTGCGCCAGAACCGCTCGCCCAGGGTCAGCATGTGGGTGAAGGAAGTGAAATGTGGGACGAGGGAGTGGGGAGGGAGGAGTGGGGATGGGGGATGGGAGCGGCTTGGAGGGACCAACACGCCGTCATGGACGCCCAATGGACGGAAGCATCGATGGGACCCAGCCACACGCTTCATTCCACTCTAATGTAATGTGACGCCTATAATACAGCGTGAAGTAAGACACACACCTGCTCGTCCATGGACAGCATGTGGTGCGCAAGCGCGCGGATCGGCGGCGACACGATGTGCTTGAGCGCGGGGAGCACCTCCATGGTGAGCGACAGCCGCGAGTGCGCGGATGCGACGCTTGGGGCCAGGCTGGCCGCCCACCCGCTCAGCGTCTCGGTGGCCTGCGCGCAGTAGGGGTCCAGGATGGAAATTTGTTATCTGGTTGGGCAATTGTATAGGCGATGTAGAGCCAGGCTCTCCACCCACCCGCTCAGCGTTTCGGTGGCCTGTGCAGTAGGGGTCCAGAGTGCTGTTGTTGGACACACGTAATATAGGTCAGGCTACATAGAGCCGACACAGGTCTCATACATCATAGCGCCGATGTCCACAGGTCTCATACATCATTGCTGGTGTCACCCTGTAGAAGTGTAAAATGACTGCGAAATCCGTCATCATCATAGAGCCAGGCTGGTAGCCTACATGCTCAGAGGCCTGCGCGCAGTGGGGGTCCAGGATGGAGATTTGTTATCTGGTTGCACAACTGTATAGACAATGTAGAGCCAGGCTGGTCGCCCACTCGCCCAGCGTCTCGGCGGCCTGCGCACAGTCGGGGTCCAGGATGGAGATTTGTTATCTGGTTGGGCAACTGTATAGACGATGTGGAGCCACAGGCTGACCGCCCACCCGCCCAGCGCTTCGGTGGCCTCCGCGCAGGCAGTGGTACAACTGTTAATAGCTAGGCAATTCTGAAGCCTCATGCCGGCCACGATGAAACGCAATGTTGAGTTCACAGTGACGAAGCCGTATCCGGATCCCTTAACTGCGCGCACCACCGCGCGCGGCCACTGCAGCTGCGGGCCGGAGACTCGATCGCAATTATATGCTACAAGGGATGCGGGGCGACCGCATCACACACAGCACGCGCATCATAATTACAGAATTGTTATACCAAACCCCTTACTTGAGCGCACTGCCGCGCGCACTCCCCGCCCGCGCGCGGCCACTGCAGATGCGGGCTGTGTTATCGATGTTGAAAATTCACAAAAAAACAGTGTACAAGGTGCGAGGTGGCTGCAGCACGTGCTTCGTACTAACAAAAACAAGTGTTTACCCCACGGAGAGCCTTACCTGCGCTCACCGCCACGTGCAGTCCCCGCCCGCGCGCGACAAACGCAGCTGTAGCCTCGAGCACCACCATCTAATATAATCATGTATTGATCAACCCTGTGCAAGCCCTGTATTTCTGAACCCTGCATGCACCCTTGGAGCACCCCCCCTGCCCTTACCTGCGCGCACCGCCGCGCGCAGTCCCCGCCCGCGCGCGGCAACTGCAGCTGTGGACTGAAAACTCGAGCACCATCATGAAATAAATGACTGTGTACACCCTTGGACCCCCCCCCTCCGTTACCTGCGCGCACCGCCGCGCGCACTCCCCGCACGCGCGCGGCCACTGCAGCTTCGGGCGCTCGTGCTGCGCTGCCGTGAGGTGGCAGTAGAGGAGCGCGGGCGGGATGTACGCCATGAAGCCGTACTCGGAGCGCTTGCGGCAATAGCTGCGCGTGCGCGTGTGTATGCGTGTGTGTGTGCAAGTGCTGGTGCTGCGCAGCCGTGAGGTGGCAGTAGAGGAGCGCAGGCGGGATGAAGCCGTACTCGGAGCGCTTGCGGCAGCACCTGCGTGTGTGCATGGGGGGGGGGGTCAGGGACAGGTAGGCACAGTACAGAACGGCAGCAGCAGTGGTGAGATGAATGTATGTATGTGTGTGTGTGTGGTGGGGGGGGGGACATGAAGCCGTACTCGGAGCGCTTGCGGCAGTAGCTGCGCGTGCGCGTGTGTGTGTGTGTGTGTGTGGTGTATGTTTGCATGGGGGGGGGGGGTTCAGGGACAGGTAGGCACAGTACAGAACGGCAGCAGCAGTGGTGAGATGAATGTATGTATGTATGTGTGTGCGTGTGGTGGTGGGGGGACATGAAGCCGTACTCGGAGCGCTTGCGGCTGTAGCTGCGCGTGCACGTGTGTGTGTGTGTGGTGTGTGTGTATGGGGGGGGTGTCAGGGACAGGTAGGCACAGTACAGAACGGCAGCAGCAGTGGTGAGATGAATGTATGTATGTGTGTGTGTGTGGTGGGGGGGGGAACATGAAGCCGTACTTGGAGCGCTTGCGGCAGTAGCTGCGCGTGCGCGTGTGTGTGTGTGTGTGTGTGGTGTGTGTGTGCATGGGGGGGGGGGTCAGGGACAGGTAGGCACAGTACAGAACGGCAGCAGCAGTGGTGAGATGAATGTATGTATGTGTGTGTGTGGGGGGGGGACATGAAGCCGTACTCGGAGCGCTTGCGGCAGTAGCTGCGCGTGCGTGTGTGTGTGTGTGGTGTGTGCATGGGGGGGG
>VFSX01000046.1:530000-542500 GCA_016618255.1 Chlamydomonas sp. UWO 241 | reverse complement strand
CAAGTAGCGCACGAGACCCGAAGCCAGGCAGACAGGCAGGCTGACGCCGCTCTTGACGGCCGCAGTCACCTGCTCCGCCGCCTTCGCCGCCTCCTCCTCCCCAGGGTAGCAACCTACCATCCCTGGGTAGCCATCGCACGCGACGAGGTCGTTTGCGGCTGCCACCGGGATGGACAACACGAAACTGCGGCGCAGCAACGCGTCGCCCACACGCGCGGGCATCCCCCCCCGGCGGGAGGGGCCGCGCGCAGATGCGGCACGCGCGGCGCCCGCCGCCGCAGGCCGCCCCGTCGTCGGCTCCCCCCCCCCCGACGCCACCGGGGCGGCAGCAGCAGCTGGCCGGGCAGGCTGAGCAGCCTTGGCAGCAGGCGCAGCGCGGGGCGCCGCACTGTGGGCCGCATGGCCAACCCGCGCGCGGGCGGGCTCTGCATGCGGCATCTGCATGGGCGCCCCAGGGACGCAGCTCACCAGGAGGCTCACCACATCCACCAGGGACGCAATCTGTTGCGCCTGCGCCTGCACCACAGCGAGCACCCCCGCGAGGGCACCGCTGCTGTGGCCGGCGTCGGCAATCTGTGTCGCGCCCACATGCGTCGGCGCATTCTGTGGCTGGGCGCGCGCCCTCGCCTCCCTGTCCAGCAGCCCCCCTATCAGGCGTCTGATGTCTGCCTGCCCCGCGCTGAGGGCGCTGAGGGCGTCTGTGGTGTCGGCCGAGGCCGAAATGTGGTTGCTGGCGTCGCCATGCAGGTGTTGCGCAGCCTCCGCGTATGTGGCTGCCCCCCGCGCCCCAAGGAGCGCCGGAAGCTGTGTCTGTGTCGCATCCACGCACGCGCGGTGGCGTGGCGGGGAGTCTGAGCCGGGGGAGCCGCTGCTCACCGGTAATTCTGTGGTGGTGGCCGCGCGGGCGACGAGCACGCCGGCGGCCGCACTGTGTTTGCGCGCCTTAGAGCGCGTCATGAGTCATCACTTGAAGCTAGTATCTCTAATAGGATGGTCTGGGGGCGGGCACTTGCAGTCAGACAGCACTCGGCGCCGCGCCCGTCCGCGGCTTCTTGGCCTGTGCACACGGTGCAGCACGTTGGTTGGTTGGTACGTTGGTTAGGATGTGTCGCTGCTTGGAAAGCCAATGTTGCTGAGACTGTAATCAGGGTAGATTGAGGGCGGGCAATTGCAGGAAAACAGAGCACTCGGCGCGGCCGCAGCCGGGCGGCCGCGGCTTCTTCGCGTGTACGCAAATCACATTGGTTGCGTAGTTAGTGTGTTAGTTGGGACGGATTGAGGGCGGGCACTTCCAGCAACACCAAAAAAGCACTCGGCGCCACGCCCGGCCGCGGCCTCTTTGCCAGTTGCGCGCAGTGCAGCATGCCGGTTTCTTTGTTTTTTGTTTGACGGATCCGATCCGTTTGACGGACCCCACACTGTAACACCACGATGGAGGAGACTCTCAAACGAGCCGCCCCACACATGCATTGGGTCAGCGCAGCTCCCACGGCACGCTTTGAGACAAGTGGTAGGGGTGCATGTGCATGGGGCCATGCGTGCATGCACACGCGCCCCTAGTGGCACCTGGGAGCCCCTGACTAGCCCCAACTTGCAACCCCGAGCACACCACACGTCTTGGTGACCCAAGTACTAGCTATGTGGCCCGGGTGGGGCCTCCAGCCATCCTGGAACGCATTCCCAGGGGCAGAATCTGTGTGCTAATTTGCCCCGCTTGTCTCTTGTCGGCCTTGTCAGCCCACCTGAGTTCAAAGTCAAATTGTAGGAGGTGTGAAACATTCACCGCCAAACCAAACATACCGCAGGAAAGGCCTGAGAACCAGCCTTCTGAGACTGTCCCCATATCTTCCAGGAACCCAGTGTTAAGGGAGGTGTGGGGGTGTGAACCTATGTGTGCTAATTTGCCCCCTGTCCTCCTAGTGCGGTAGGGGACCTGGGGCTGCGCCCACGCTCTTTATAGAGTGGGGGTTCCCTACCACCAACAGCCAGCCATCTCATGAAGGTGCTCGAGCCATACGCGCCGAGCACGGTCTTATACGCCTGTAGAGGTGTCCCTGACTGTCACATCCATCATCACCATCATCAGGGGCAGTATTTTACCGGGGCGACTCAAGACGGGGCTCGCGTGGTGTCCGTGCCACGCCGGCCACCTGCAGCCAAACAGCAAAGCGCTCTAGTGGGCGCACACGCAAGCTGCTGATATCTCTCTGTCTCTCTCTGTCTCTCTCTGTCAAAGAGGGGCCTAGAGTTTTCGGGATTTATACATTTTTGGTGCCCCCCCCCCTGCCCCGCGTGGTGTCCTTGCCCCACTGCCCCACTACCAGCCAAACAACAACAGCACTCTAGAAGCGTGCACACACACGCAAGCTGCTGATCCCTTTCCCTCTTTCTCTCCTCTCTTGCTCTATCTCTCCCCTCTCTCTCCTCTCTCTCTCTCGTCTCTCTCTTTATCACTCCTCTCTCTCGCACACGCGGGCTATCAAGTTACCTGCAGCATGTCGCTCCACATCGCAAACACGGTGCGCGTAGCATCCGTGCCCCACCCTCAGCCAAATCGTCACGCGCTCTAGATAGCGTTTACACACGCGAGCTGCTCATCTCTCTCCCTCTCTCTCCTCTCTGTCCCTCCTCTCTCTCTCTCTCCTCTCTCTATATATCACTCCTCTCTCGCGCACGCGCGGGCTATCGAGTAACCTGCAGCATGTCGTTCCACATTGCAAACGCGGTGCACGTGGTGTCCGTGCCCCGCGGCCCCACTGTCAGCAAAACAACAACAGCGCTCTAGAGAGCGTGCACACACGCGAGCTGCTCATCTCTCGCTCTCTAGCTGGCTAGAGAGAGAGAGAGAGAGAGAGAGAGAGAGAAAGAGAGAGAGAGAGAGGAAGTGGGGAGAGAGGAAGAGAGAAGGAAGAAAGAGAGACCTCGCAATCTTGTCCTCCTAGTTACCTGCAGTATGTCGTTCCACATCGCAAACGCGGTGCGCGTGGTGTCCTTGGCGCCGATCCCGATGCCCTCGACCATGTGGGCGGAGATGGTCTTGCCGCCCTGCGCTCGCGTGGGGAGGGTGGGGGGGAGGGGGAAGTGAGGGAGGGCAGGAGTAAGCTGGGGGAGGGGGGGAGGGGGGCATGCTGCTGCGGCCAGCTGCCAATGCTGCCCTTCCAGTGGTTGTGCTAACCAAGGACGTGGGGGAAAGAACGCCTCAACCCAGGGGGGCCTCACGGCCACTTCTTAATCTCAGCCCGGCTCCCGACAGGTCACAAACCGGCGGCAGTGCCCCCCCCCCGCCATCGCGTTATAAGAGCACCCAAGCCCTGTCCAAGGCCTCGCTAAAAAAAACGACCTGCACGCGAGCGAGGAACTGCAGCCTGTTTAGGCACGCGTGCACGTCGCAGTTGGTGCGCCTGGCCAAGCCGAGCCAAACACAGCACCAAACCCACGAAAACGAAACCAAAACACACACACACGAAACCAGGATAACGAAACCAACCTGCACGCACGCGAGGAACTGCAGCGTGTTTAGGCACGCGCGCGCGGCGCAGTCGGTGCGGCTGGCGCACACACAAACAAAGAACTGAGACAAAGCTGTGACAAAGCAGCCAAAACAGAGAAAGAAATACAAACGAAACCGACCTCCATGCGCGCGAGGAACTGCAGTGTGCTCAGGCACGCGCGCACGTCGCAGTCGGCGCGTGGCAAACAAACGAAACCACCACAAGAAAGGCACGAAACCCACGTACCGGAAGGCGAAACCCCAAAAAAGAAACCACCACAAAAAGGCACGAAACCCACGTACCGGTAGGCGAAACCCACGTACTGGTAAGCAAAACCAAAGAAAGACTAACAAAACTCAAAAAAAACGAAACCGACTTGCACGCGCGCAAGGAACTGCGGCGTATTTAGGCATGCGCGCACGTCGCAGTCGGTGCGACTGGCCGAGCCGAGCCAAACACAACACAAAATCCACGAAACCGAAACCAAAACTCATACACGAAACAAGAAGAATGAAACCAACCTGCACGCGCGCGAGGAACTGCAGCGTGTTTAGGCACGCGCGCACGTCGCAGTCAGTGCGGCCGGCGAGGCACGTGAGCGCTGCCTTGTCGACGCGCACGTTCTCGTGCGCGCAGATGGCCTGCAGGCGCTGCACCAGGCGCTCGGGCTTTGGGGCCTGTGGGGGAGGAAGGGGGGCGGCAACGTTTTCATCTAGGTGTAAGTGTGCGTGCTGGAGAGTATGTGGGGCAAGACCGTTCAGGGGGAGGGTCCGGAAAATCGGACGGGGTGGCGGCGGCTGTGTGCGTGTATGCACATTCGGTGACAGGCTTGCCAGTGGACGACACACTCACTCACACACGCACGGCCAGCCCACCTTTAACATGAAGGTCTTGGCAACTTCGCGCAGCGGCCGCAGCGACTGCGCGTACAGGTCGTTGCAGATGCAGATGATGGGGCGCCGCAGCGGCGGCTGCCCCTTGCTCTTGCCGCCCTTGGCGCCTCCCTGTGTATGCAGGGGAGGGGGGGGGGGGATAGGCATGAAACGGGTCCTGGTGTATGTTGCTGAGCGAAATCGGGCGTATTTTCCGCAGCGGCGGCTGACCCGTGCTCTCGCCACCTTTTTGGCGCCTCCCTGGTGTGTGGGGGGGGTGGGGAGGGGGGGGGGGGCAATAGGCATCGGAAGGGTTCCCGGGGTGCATGTTGTGGAGCCATTGGTCCTAGCATGCAGCCAAGTCGGGCGTATTTACCGGCTGACCCTTGCTTTGGCGCCCTTGACGTCTCCCTGTGTGTGGAGGGGATGGGGGGGGGGCGGAATAGGCATGAAACGGGTCCCGGGTGTATGTTGTTGAGCCAAGTCAGGCGTATTTTCCGCAGCGGCGGCTGACCCTTTGCTCTTGCCGCCTTCGCGCCTCCCTGGGGAAGGAGTGGCGAGGTCGATAAACGTGCCCGCTCACGCGATGGTGGGGCGGACGAATCAGCTGGAGATGCCAGCATGCGCACACGCACCCACTAGCGTGCTCGCAACACGCACCCACACCCACCGGCAATGCTCCATCGACCATTGGCTTAACCCCAGACCAATCCAAGGCTTGATCCCCGCCCCGGGATCTGCCCGGGATAGCTGAGATCGTCCCGGAATAGCTCAGATCGCTTGGATAGCTCTGGGAAGGTTCGTCTAGCTCTGGGAAGGCCTAGCTCTGGGAAGGTCTAGCTCTGGGAAGGTCTAGCTCCGGGAAGGTCTAGTTCTGGGAGGGTTCGAATCCAGATTGGTAGCTTGGGAGTGTACTCAGACCCAAGTAGAAGATCCCCCCTCCCCCTCCCCCCCAACACGCACCTTGCCGCTGCATCCCCCCTCCTTCTCTCCCCCATCAGCGTCACCCTGGTCGCCTCCGTCCTTGCCGACCTTGTCTCAGCGCTTCCCGCTGCTTTCGCCCGTTTTTGACGATGCGTTTTCCCTACAAGAAGAAGACGCCCCCCCCCAACCAACCAACCAGCAAACACGCACCTTGCCGCCGCCGCCCTCTTTGTCTCCCCCATCAGCGTCACCCTTTCCGCCCTCGCCCGTGTTTTTGACGATGCTGTCCCTACAAGTAGGGTCGCCCCCGCCCCCCCTAGACACGCACCTTGCCGCCGCCTCCTCCCTCCTTCTCCCCCCCATCGGTGTCACCCTTGTCGCCGCCGTCCTTCCCGCCCTTGTCCCATCGCTTCCTGCTGCTCTCGCCCGCGTTGACGATGCGCAGCAGCGCCGCGATCGCAGACCTGCGAGGGGCGCGAATGGGAGGTGTGAACAAGCACGGTGCAAGCGGACGCAGGCGGGTTTTAGGCGGGTGTGGGGCGTATGACGATGCGGGTGCAGGCAGGTGAGGATGCGCAGCAGTGCCGCTATTGCGGACCTGCGGGGAGCGCGCATGGGAGGTGTGAGCAAGAACCGCGCAACCGGGCGCAGGCGGGTGTTGGACGGGTGCAAGCGGTCGCAGGCGTGTGACGATGCGGGTGCAGGCAGGTGAGGATGCGCAGCAGCGCCGCGATCGCGGACCTGCGGGGAGCGCGACTGGGAGGTGTGAGCAAGGTCCGTGCAGCATGCAGGTGTGAACAGTGCGCGGCCCTGCTTCCTCACTCTCTCTATCTATCTTGGCAGACTGGCGCTTTCACGGCCTCGTGGCCTCTCATTATAGAGCCCCCCTTTACTCTGCTCAAGGCATCAACTCACGCCCCGGGGTCCTCCGCTTATGTGCACGGGACACCTGTACAGCCCTCTCCCTCTCTCACGTTCAGCCAACCCGCCTTTGAGACTTTGTTTCTATAGAGGGCCTTGGTTATCTGGAGTCGGCCTTAACATCTTAACAATGGCGGGTTGGCTTTGCGGAACCACTGACACGCACGCACCCGCCCGTGTCTCCGCCGGTCGCGCCGTCGATCTCGTCGATGATGACGCAGTTGGGGCGGCCGCCTTGCATCACCTGCGCGTGCGTGCATGTGTGTGTGTGTGTGTGCGCGCGTGTGCTTGTGCGCGCGTGTGTGCATGTGTGTGTGCGCGTGTGTGCTTGTGCACGTGTGTGTGCTTATGCGCGTTTGCGCGTGTGTGCGTCAATCTCGTCGATGGTGCCGCAGTTGGGGCGGCCGCCTTGCATGACCTGCACGTGTGTGAGCGTGTGTGTGCGCGCGTGTGCGTGTGCGCGTGTGTGTGCGCGTGTGTGTGCGCGTGCGTGTGCGCGTGTGTGTGCTTATGCGTGTGTGCTTGTGTGTGTGTGCTTGTGTGTGTGTGCGCTTGTGTGTGTGTGCTTGTGCTTGTGTGCGCGCGTGTGCTTGTGCGCATGTGCGCGTGTGTGCGTCAATCTCGTCGATGATGCTGCAGTTGGGGCGGCCGCCTTGCATGACCTGCGCGTCTGTGCGCGTGTGTGTGCGCGCGTGCGCTTGTGCGCGCGTGTGCTTGTGCGCGCGTTTGTGTGTGAGCGTGTGTGCGTGTGCACGTGTGTGCGCGTGTGAGCGTCGATCGCGTCGATGACTACGCAGCTGGGGCAGACCAGGCCCGAGCAGACGAAGGTTTCCCAATCAGACCCGCCCAGCAGGCCCACCGTCCTGCACGCGCAGCTCCCACACCCACACAAACAGCAGACCTACAGCAGACCCACCGACTTTATTAGACGCTGCGCTGCCCACCCCCTCAAACACCACCACCACCACCACACAAACCAACACCACAAACCAACACCCACCGACGTCATCTGCACCGCGTCGTGCACACGCTGCGTAAGCGTCGCCGCACTGCCCACACACACACGCATAGCTTCCACACACTCACTCACATGCCCCCCCCCATGTGCGCTTGGAGCACACAGCACAGCAGACGTCATCTGCACCGCATCATTCACGCGCTGCGTGACCGTCGCCGCGCTGCGTCCCTCTCCCCCCACCACAAACACACACGCATGGCTGCGCTTGAAGCTTGCAGCAGACCCACCGACGTCATCTGCACCGCGTCGTTCACGCGCTGCGTGAGCGTCGCCGCGCTGCGGTCGTCGCTTGCGTTGATCTCGTACGGGTTGTACCTGACACACGTGTGTGTGTGTGTGTGTGTGTGGTTGGGGTGGGTGGGTGGTGGATGGGTGTGTGGGGTTGGAAGTCTGCGAGTGTGTGTGTGTGGGGGGGGGGGGACTTAGCGACGAGTCGACGATTTTGTCAGCCTCTCTTGACAGACGCTCGCATGCCGACCTCTGGAACGCTTTCGCCGCTGCTCATTTAGTGTAGCAAAGTAGCGGAATGCAATGTGTGCGTGTGTGTGTGGGGGGGGGGGAGCTACCACACGCACGCGTACGCGCACACGAGCCCGCCCAAGCCACATGGGGTGCATCTCATCCCGGCACGCACCCGCAGTGGCGCGCGACCACGTGCGCGAGCGTGGTCTTGCCCAACCCGGGCGGCCCGCCGATCAGGATCACCCTCTGCTCCGGGCGCGTGTCGGCCCTGGGACGGAAGCCGGCGCCGCCGAAGCCACCACCGCCCTGCGTGCGATAGCAGTCAGCATGGTGAATAGTGAGCATGGTGGTGAGCATAGTGAGTAGGTGGTGATACCCAGAGTGAGCAGCAGGAGTGATCATGGTACGTGGTGTGACTCTAAAGTTGGTGCGGGGTTGTTTGCGTGGCGGCGTGCACGCGGGGGGGGGAGGGGAGGGGGGGGGCTGAGTGATAGCTAGTCCTGGGTTGAAAGCCGGCGCCGCCAAAGCCACCGCCGCCCCGCAAGCGAGAGGCATCAGCATGGTGGATGATGAGCATGGTGGTGAGCATAGTGAGTCATCACCAGTGAGAAGGTGGTGATACCTAGAGTGAGCAGCAGGAGTCATCATTTCACTCTAGAGTGGGTACGGTGTTGTTTGCGTGGCGGCGTACACGCTGGGGGGGGGGAGGGGGGGGGTTCTGCTGCTGAGTGATAGCGAGCCCTGGGGCGGAAGCCGGCGCCGCCAAAGCCACCACGGTCCTGCAAGCGAGAGGCATCAGCATGGTGGATGATGAGCACGAGAAGGTAGTGATACACTTGCTGAGTGAGAAGCAGCAGTGAGAATGGTAGGGGGCGATGGAGCGGGCGCGGGGTTGTTTGCGGGGCGTCGTGTGCGTGCGCGTGTGTGTGTGTGTGTGTGTGTGTGTGTGTGTGTGTGTGTGTGTGTGCAGGGCAGCGCGGCGGGCGCGACGGGTGACACGCATAAAACACAGCCACGCCAGTGCATGGGGCTTGTACCTGCCCCGCGCCGCCCCGGCGCGTGCCCTCGCCGCTGCCTGCCGCCGACTTGTCCCACGACTTGACCCATTGCGCGACCTGTGGGGTGGGGGGTGGATCGCAGGTGTGTGGAGAGACGGTTGTTGCACACGCGGTGGATGCGCCATCGCACGTACCCGCAAGCACGCACGCACACACACACACACACAAGCACGCGCACACACATGCACACGCACACATAAATGACAGACCCCCCCCCCCGCTAGGGCAGCCTGGATAGCGGCTCTTGCCTGTCTGTGCTGAAGCACATTCCGGCAATTGCTCCACACACACACGCGTACTGTATGTGACAGTTACAGTTACAGTTACATCGGCTTTCCAGCAAAGACTACCTCTAGCCCTAGTACCACCGCCTAGACCCAAGTCCAGTTCTGGCCCTAACAATTACTTGTGAGGGGCGGTAGCCACCAGCCGGCTGCCTGCCAACGTGTAGTCCCAGAGCAAAAAGGAGAGCTATTGTGCGACGCCTCCAAAATAGGTCCTAACTGCTTCTAGGGGATAGGGGGTCAAGTGGCGCTTGCCAATCTACTTGACCGCCGTGGTGGAGGGGCCGGCGCCTGAGGGGCAGCCGGACCGTACACCACGGCTCTCCACCCGACCCTATCCTGAGCACGCTCAAACGCCGTGTCCGAAAAAGTCTTCCAATCAGAACGAGTGCCACTAGTTTCGCCTAGCTGCTGAATCAGTAGCTTAAGAAAATAGTGTCGGGAGGAGGCTGGAGGCCGGCCTTGCTGCCGAGCCACATCCATTGTGCAGTCAAAAGTCGTACGAGGAAGACGAGAAGCCGGCATGCGCATCACATGGCCTAGCCACTGCATTGATCGCTTTGCCACAAGGCTCTCAATTGGCTCAGTGTCGCACGCCTGCCGAATATAAGTTAATCTGTGCCGGTCGACCAGGCGCACACCCAGAATGCGACGAAGGCAGTTAGAGTGGGCAACCTCCAATCGAGTCAGTTGTGTTTTAGTAGGGGCCCATGTTTCGCAGCCGTACAGAAAGTGGGGCAGCACGAAAGTGTTGTAAACCCGCATCTTAGACTGCACTTGCATCTTCTTGCTGGCCCAAATCTTATCAAAAGACGCAAACACGCCCAGCGCGCGACCGACTGTATGTGACACGCACACAAAAACACCAGCACAACTGCCGCGTGGATTGCCCCCCGCCTCCAGGCCACACACACACACACACATACACACACACACACCTCGCGGTTTGTTGCCTCGTCGGACAGCAAGTTCATGAAGCTGCGCGGCGCATACTTGTTGACCCACAGATTGCTGCCGCCTGTTGCGGGGCCGGCTGCATGCGCGGGGGGGGGCACGTGTGAGCGTTCGTGCATGCGCATGCGCGTGTCAGTGCACGTGTGTGGGGGCTGGGGCTGGCTGCAGCTGCTGCTGCGCCTTCTGGCCCCAGGTTGGGCGTGAGGATGGCCCTTTACCCTTAACCCTAAACCCCACGTGCCGCACCTGGCTCGCCGCCACCAGCACCAGCACCACTCTTGCGGCGACGGCCGCCGCCCTGCTGCTGCTGCTGCTGCGCCTGCTGCCCGTCCTGCGTTGCAATTTGAGGTGGGGTTAAGCGAGTCAAGACGAGTCGAGAGTTGCCAAGAGGGCCGCCGGCACCGGCACCGGTCTTGCGGCGACGGCCGCCACCCTGCTGCTGCTCCTGCTGCTGCTGCTGCTGCTGCTGCTGGCCGTCCTGCGTTGCGATTTGAAGTGGGGCGGGTTGAGCGAGTTCAAGCAAGGCGGGAGTTGATTTGGAGTGTGAACTGAGGGGGGGAGGGTCAGGCCCGTCAGGGGAGGGGGCTGGGTGTTGCAAACATGCCTTACTTGGCTACAGCGATTTCCTTTTTGGCTCTCCACAGCCACTTGGCTGTATTCCGGCTGTACTTTGACCTTGCACACAGCTCAACTCATCCAGTGGATTTTCAGTCTGACAAGCCCGCCAGACAGGGCACGTCAACAGCTTCCAAATGACCTATACATACGTACGTGTACAAGGGCAAACTGTCAACGGGAGGTCAACGGTCAACGCGACCAAAGCAAAAAACGGCTGTGGTATACTCAAGTAAAAATCCTGAAAAGAGAATCACTGCTTGGCTCTCTGTTACCTGTAACGGCCAACGGCTCCAAAGCATACACCGAGGCCCTACCACAACCACACCGACTGAGGCGGCGCCTGAGGCGGCCCATTTCATGGCGCGGATCAGGCGACGCCCCAGGCGCTCCGACCACCTGAGGCGCCGCCTGAGGCGCACCCCTGATCGCATCAGGCGTCGCCTTAGGCGATATCCAAACCGCCTCAGGCGCCACACCGACCGCCTCAGGCGCCCACCACCGCCTGAGGCGCACCCTGGACCGTTTCAGGCGTTATGACCGCATTCCATGGCGCGGATCAGACGTTGGGATTTTGGTAGGGAGGACCCTTGTGGCCTATTGCGACACTGGCCAAGCCGGAGAAGCTATCACACCCCCTGGCATGCCCCGGGTGGCCGCGCGCACGCGGAGCGGGCGTCCCCTATTCCGACGTCCCAAAACGCGAACCAAACATAGGGTTTCTCGGGGGGGCGAGGAGCCGGGGCCCAGAAATGAGGCTGGCTAGGGAGGGGAGCAGGTAAGGCGGCGTCTGGGATAGCCCTACCAAAATCCCAACGTCTGATTCGCGCCATGGAATGCGGTCCCAACGTCTGAGACGATCAGGGGTGCGCCTCAGGCGATGGTGGGCGCCTGAGGCGGTCGGTGTGGCGCCTGAGGTGGTTTGGATAACGCCTCAGGCGATGCCTGAGGCGATCGTGGGTGCGCCTCAGGCGGCGCCTCAGACGGTCGGAGCGCCTGAGGCACCGCCTGATCCGCGTCATGGAATGGGACGCCTCAGGCGTTGTGAATGTGGTAGGGTAGCCCCAGTAGCCAGCCACCCCAGTGGAATGGAGCATCGGCGGGGGATATGTAGTAAAAGCATAGCTCTCTTAGCGGGAAAGCACCTGGTGTGCCCCGGGTGGCCGCGCGCACGCAGAGCGGGCGTCCCCTAGTCCCAGTAGCCAGCCACCCCAGTTAGGTGCTCGGGCTCGACTACGCGCCGAGCACGGCCGCATACATCGGGGTGTTTGGGATAGTCTAGCCGACGGGAGCGGTCGTCCATCGGTCGGGAGCCGGCGGTTCTCTAGTCCACTTGGGTGGACTGGAGCATCAGCGGGTGATACATACCGTCCGTGCAGTTTGCCCTTCGCGAATAAGTATCTTTTGCCCCCCCCCCGCGAAGCTGAGAAAATAATATAAATCGTCAAAAATCGCGACTTCGGGCATCAAAACGACGGAAAACGACGAAAACCGACCCCCGCAATCGCGTTAAACAACTATAGTTTCGACACACACACACACACCGCGAAGGCAAACAATATGGAAGGTAGTAGAAAAATAACTTTCTTGGCGGGAAACCCCGTGTTACTTGTTACTTGTTAATCATACCTCCAGGTGCTCGTCCCCGTGTGCCGCGTGGCGGAGCGTCTGCGCTGCTAGCTCTGAGTCCGCCATCACCTGCGCATGCGCGTGTGTGTGTGAGCTTGTGTGTGTGTGTGTGTGTGGAAGGATGGTGTTGTTGCACGCGTAGCACTCGCGTTGAGAGTTGGATTGTTTGCGTTTGTGACACACACGCGAGCACACGCACGCGCGCACACACACACACACACACACACACACACACACACACACACACCAAACACACACATGCACGCACACAC
>VFSX01000046.1:510000-527500 GCA_016618255.1 Chlamydomonas sp. UWO 241 | reverse complement strand
AGCTCACGCCCCGGGGCCCTCCGGGCGCGCACATGTGAGACCTGTTAAACCCGTGGGTCAGGTTACGGCCGTGCCCGCGCATGCGTGTACAATCAGAGCATGCGTGTGGAATTAACGCATGCGTGTACATTCAGAGCATGGGCGTACAATCAGCGCGCACCCACCCAACCCAACCTAACCGCCCGCTCACAACCACCACCCCTAGGTTTGAGATTAACCAACCACCACCACCCACCGCGAGCATTTCGGGTGTGGGGGAGTCGAGTACACCCCCCCCTAACCCATCCCATCCACAATGCGGGATGCACTGTGCGCACAGCCAAAACACCTCATTGTCTGGTCAGCTTAAGGGTGTGTATGACCCAAGCCCCCCCCCCCCCCCTTAGCACAACCACTCACCGGCCCAATCAATAGCCCATCAAACCACCACCATCAAAGCCCAACCACCCACCCACACTCACCCAACCACCCGACCATAACCACCCAGCCACACACAACCACCCCAGCCCAACCACCCACAACCACCCACCCACAGCCAACCAACCAACCACAACCACCCACCGCAAGCATCTGGGGCGCGACGAAGCCCGGGCCCGGCCCAGAGTCCGCCGCTGCCTCGTCCTCGTCAAACAGGTCGTGCCTGTGTGGAGCCGCACAAGTGTGGAGGTGTGGATGAGTGTGGGGTTACAACACAAGTGTTTAGGTGTAGATAGGTGTGGGGGGTCACACAAGCGTGTGGGGGTGATGTGTCCCTTGGACTGCATGCGCGCGAGCAGCTTGAGCGAGTTTCCTGTTTTCAATCAAACGTGGGTAGACTTGGGTCTAGGCGGTGGTACTCGGACAAGAAGATGTCTCTGCTGGAAAGCCGCTGTTACTGCTACAGCTGTTGTTTCGATGGCGAGTGGTGGCTGGTGATGGGATACTAGGTCAAGGCACGGAAACAGAGCGCCGAACCGAGCCTCGACTCACAACAGGTCCTCGGTCGCCTTGCCCGCCGCCGCGCCGGCCCTCGGCCTCTTGGCGTCCGGGCCGTCGCCGTGGAACGCGGCGCCCGCCGGGAGCGGCACGTGCCGCTTGGCCGCCGCCCGCGCCTGCTCAGCCTGCGCATATAGGAGGAGAGAAGGTAAATTAGTGGGCCCGGTATTTAGGGAATCGTGGGCCTCCAAACCTGGACTCTTTATCATTGTAGCCCCCTTCCTCCCAGTGATGGTGGTGGGACTGCTTGAACCAATTGTGGTGTGTGTGTGTGTGTGTGTGTGTGTGCATGTGTGTGCGTGTGCACGCGTGGCTGTAGGCAATGTGCGCGTGTGTGCCCCCCCCCCCCCCCCCGTGCCGCTACACGTGGTACACGGGTCTGGGGGAGCCGCCCGCGCCTGCTCAGCCTGTGCATAGGAGGACGCGGGGCTAATTAGCACAGGGTCAAATTTGCAAAATTTTATACTTGCTACTGTGATCCCTGCTGCCTGGCTTTATGCCCGGTGCGTACCATTCTGGACCTGAGCTGGGAAAATGTGGGGGACCCCACGGCCGGGGGGGGGGGGGTCGGGCGGAGCGGTCCAGCCATCTTCCTAGCGATGGTGGTGGTGTTGCTTGAACGGGCTCTGGTGTGTGTGCATGTGTGGCTTTAAGCAATATGTGCGTGAGTTTGTGCCCCCCCCCCTCCGGCGGTCAAGTAGATTAGCAAGCGCCACTTGACCCCCTATCCCCTGGAAGCAGTTAGGACCTATTTTGGAGGCGTCGCACAATAGCTCTCCTTTTTGCTCTAGGACTACACGTTGGCAGGCAGCCGGCTGGTGGCTACCGCCCCTCACAAGTAATTGTTAGGGCCAGAACTGGACTTGGGTCTAGGCGGTGGTACTAGGACTAGAGGTAGTCTTTGCTGGAAAGCCGAAGTAACTGTAACTGTACCCCCCCCCGTGCCAGCTACATGCGTATGGGGGAGCTTCGTCGCCGCCCGCACCTTCTCAGCCTCGGCCTTCTTGTCCTTTTCGGCCACGGCCGTTCGTCGGTCGGCGCCCTGCGCCTCGTCGTTGCCGTCGGCCTCGTCCGGGGGCATGTCGTCTGGCGGCTCCTGGTCGTCCGGCCGCCCGTGCTGCTGCCGCGAGTCCAGGTAGTCGTCGAGCATGTCGTTGACTGCGTGTGTGCGTGTGTGTGTTTGTGTTTGTGTGTGTGTGTGCGTGTGTATGTGTGTGCTAGGTAGTCGTCGAGCATGTCGTCGACTGTGTGTGTGTGTGGTCGTGTGTGTGCGTGTGTGTGTGTGTGTGTGTGTGTGTGTTAGGTAGTCGTCGAGCATGTCGTCGACTGCGTGTGTGTGTGTGTGGTCGTGTGTGTGTGTGTGTATGTGTGTGTGTGCGTACGCGTGTGTGTGTGTGTGTGGTATGTAGTCGTCGAGCATATTGTCAACAGCTTGTGTGTGCACGCTGTCGTGTGAGTGTGTGTGTGTGTGCGTTTGTGCGTGTGTGTGTGTGCTCATGAGTGTTGATGATGGCATAGGGGGGGGGGGAGCGACGAGTGCGTGCCATTACGGAACCGTGTGTGTGTGCACCCGTGCAACAACACGTGCAACACCCCGTACAACAACCCACTGTCGTCCATGCCCGCGTCGCTGTCGCACGGCGCAGAGCCGTGCTGCGGCGCGCTCTCCTGGTCCCCACGCGCCCGCATCATGAGCGACAGCACCGCAAGGTCAGTATCCTGCATTTCAGACTGCCCGGCGTCCGTCCACTCCGACGCGCTCGGCCGGGCGGCACCGCTCGCCGCTGCGCCCGTGTCCGCGTCCCTGCCGGTGCCCCTGCCGTGCGCCATGAGGGCGAGCAGCTCCTCGTCGGCCGCCGAGTCCTGCGGCTCCGTGCCCTCCGTGCCGGCGGGCGTCGCGGACGTTGTGGCGGGGGCGGGCTGCGCGTCCCCGCCGCGCGCCTGAAGCATCAGCTCCTCCAGCGCGTGTGCGTCGTCTGCCGACTCCTGCTGGGATGCCGCCTGACTGGCGCTGCCGGCAGCATGTTGCCCCTCAGAAGCATGCATGGACACGCCCTCCCCACTGACCGGGGGCGCCTGACTGGGCTCCTGCAGCTCCTCCTCAGAGCCATGCACCTGGGAGTCGTCGCGTCTCCTCAGCATGAGCTCCAGGAGCGGATCCACCTCAGACTCGAGCAGCTGAGATCCGGATGCGAACTGCGACGCCGCTTGTGTCTCGACATCACCGACAGCCTGCGAGTCGCCTGGGCGTAGGGGGAGCGCATGGGGGTCATGCGTGTTCAGGACATGGTCGTTGTGCCAAAGGTGCCATGCAGTGCCCCTCCCCGCCCCCCAGCACGCGCAAAGCGTTCAGGAGGAACGCGGCCTGAAGGCGTGCCCATGCGAGGTGTCTGCAGCCCCAATCCCAATGGTGAAGGAATGGTGAGCACCGCCCTCCCCACCTGGCGCACCGCCATCGAGCCGCGGCGGCACCTCCTCCATCTCCATCATCGCATGCTCCATATACTGTTGTGGCATTCAAAAAATTGAGACCATCCCCACACTAGTGAGATCCACACCTAGCCTTCGAGAGGCGCCAACAAGCACAAAGGGCCCGACAGGCAGATCTGCATTCTGTGAGCAGTTGACCTGTTGAGCCACACGGAGATGACGTGGGGGCAGCAGCTCAGTCTTGGGTGCAAAACCACGCCCCCTTCCTTCCTCACAACAACAAGCACCAAGCTGTTGGACAATGGCCTGGGGGCAAAAAGACACACTGTGTGGTTTGAATTTGGTGAGGCACGTGCGTACAGGCAAGCAGCACAAATGAGAGGGCTGCAGCGCTTTGATTCCCCTCTGAATTACAACGGGCGGGGGCCCGCGCGTTGACAACCACGCCTTGAAGGGGGGGGGAGCAATCACTGCATCCAAACAAACAAACGCCCCCGGCACCCAGGCGCTGTCTACTCCTTTGCGACGGGTGAGATACACATGCCCCAGCAGTCTGGCGATGAGGCCCTGGCGCGGCGCGACGGCACTGCCGGCGAGTGGAGTGAGGGGGCCCACCTAGCGGCAACAACTGCCTGCAGGGCGGCAACAACTGCATGTGGACGACAACAACTGCGTGTCGACTGCAACAACTGTCGGTCGCAGCGGAGCCCCGCGGGCGGCGCGTGTGTTGATGCGCCTCCACCAGGGGATGCGGGCCCACCATGGTTCGAGGAAGGCTGCTCCACTGCTGCCTCCAACGCTTGCTCTGCGCCTCTGTGGCGCCTCAGTGGCCCGCGTCCCCCAGGTGGACAGCAGCCTCGGCCTGCGCGCGAGTGTTGATGTGGGGGGATGCACGGGTGTGAACGAGCGCGTGTGAGCGAGTGACCGGTCGCATCAACACAGCGCGAGGGTATCATCATGCAACAAAGAGGCTTCCACCAGCTCCACGCTGAACACGTGCTTCCCTTCGCTTGCCGAACATTTCACTGCCCAGACCCCAGCCCAGAGCAGCCTCACCAGAGCCAGAATCCCACCAGCGGCTGAGATGGCAGCGTGGTTCTCGGCATGGTTGAGCGCCAGGAGATGCAGCGCAGATGCCACTGCCCTCTGCGTGCCAACGGAAGCGTCGGGTCCCAGCAGCTGCACCAGAGCTGGAATGGCGCCAGCTGAGGCGATAGCGGCCTGGTTCTGAGCATTGTTGACAGCCAGGCAGCCGATTGTCGATGCCGCTATCTGCCTCACGAGCTCCGAGCAGTCGGGCCCCAGCGACTGTGCATAATCTGGATTGACACCAGCGGCGGCGATTGCGGAGGAGCCAGGTTTCAGCAGCTGCACCAGCAGCGGAATGGCACCAGCGGCGGCGATGTCCGCCTGGTTGTGAGCATGGATGAAAGCCAAGCAAGCCAAGTCGATTGCCCGTCGCGTCGATGGCTGCAGCCTGGAAATCCAGGCTGCCCAGTGCCGCTGCTGCTGCGGCCTGCACGGCTGTAAAGGAGCCAGGTCCCAGCAGCTGCACCAGAGCTGGAATGGCGCCAGAGGCTGCGATGGCGGCATTGATCTCTGTGTTGCTGCCAGCCAGGCGGTGGAGTACTGCTGCTGCTGCCAACTGCAGATCTGGCGCAGAGGTGGGCCCCAGCAGCTGCACCAGAGTTGGATCGGCGCCAGAGGCTGAGGTGACAGCCCGGCTCTGAGCAAGCTCTGCAGCAAGAACGTGCAGTGCAGTTACTGCTGCAGAGCACACTTCCACCAAGGATTTAGGCCCCAGCAGCTTCACCAGCGCCGAGATGCACGATACGAGCGTCTCCTTGTCTGTTCCCCGTGTTTCGTACTTTAAAACATACAGAGAAGGTACAAGTGTGAACGCGCGCTGGGCTGACGGTTAGGGTGAGGCACCACCTCCACAGTCAACGGAGCTCTATCATTCGACATACCTACCCCCACAGTGGGCTCTCCGGTGACGCTGAGCATGCCATGGCCCGATGTGTGGGTCCACACAATCCGAACTGCCAATACCGTCAAGGTCATACCGCGCCAATGAGCACCATTAATAAAGGTCGTTGGTATCTGCTAGAGAAGCGCTTTAAAACATGCAGGAGTGCCCCAGCACCGCCCCTTGCCCCCCCCCCCCCAACACACACACACAAAAGCAGCATTGCACCCCAATGGAGAGTTTGGGTACGCGGATTTTGGAAGTCCAGGGGGCAAAAACCAAAGCCAAGAGGGAACAGGAAACCACAAGCCAACGCATCCCAGTCCGCAAGGAAACTCTGGGGCGTACACACATCTAGGTAGGTGCCCCCAAACACAAAAAGCACGACACATGTTTTGGATGCTCGTACAGCGGGCCCGCCAAGGAAGGGGTTTTGGTGAGCTGCCTGTGGCCTGTGCTGCTGTTTGGCGCCCACCACCTACAAGCAACAACATTCAGCAGCATTAATCTGCGGCTGCAACAATCGACTAAAGGACCGACGTTGTGTGGGTGGCGCTACGTGGGCTATTTTGTGGCTTGACCTTTTGGTGGGCCTTGTGCCTGCTGTCTGATAGTCCCGCCGGAACTCTGAACTGATTGTGACCGCCGGCAGTGGATTTGTAACACAAATCTCACTGAAGGAAGCAGGAGGTGCTGCCAACCACCCTCGGAGGAGGTGGGCAGCCGAGAAAGACCCCCCACACACACACGCAGGGCAGAGACGTGGAAAAAAATGATGAAAAGGCGGGCCGCAACCTCTCAGCAGCAACCCTGGTAGGCTGGCACGCTGCATGGCCTTGCAGGCTCTCCTAGCAGAGCCCCCCTAGACACCTAGGCCTTAACTCACGCCCCGGGGTCCTCTGGATGCGCACGTGAAACTTGTAAAACCTGTAAAACCTCAGCAGCAGCAGGCAATCACTGCTGATGCCATCAGGCACCACCAGGCACCAAGCTTCGTTTTTTATGGCTGGGTGGGAGAGAGAGAGAGGGGTGGAAGGAGGTGGTGGGCGCGGGGTTTGGTGGGGAGACAAGCAGCTGGTGTCACATCAGCATCGGATGGATACTCATGTGACACCTGGATGGTTCTTCTTGGCAACAAGCCTACTAGGTAGGTGTATTGTCAACCCAAATGGAGCGCAAGGCAGCCATGCATCCGCCCAAGCTGCGCTGCGTGCAGGGCGCGGCTGCGTTGCGCGAGCATGCGCCGGGTCTGGCTGCTGACCTGCCTGGCTTGCCCTGTCGCAGAGAGATTTGCCCGAGGGTCGCCTGACTGCCGCTGTAACAGCCACGCATGTCGAGTAAGGAGTTAGATGTGACAGGCCGAGCAAGGAGTCACAGCCGCCCTGCTGCTCTGCTGCCAGCCCCGCCCATGACATCCAACAGTCACCGAGGCGCAGCACGCGAGCGGCAAGGCGCAAGCACACGGTTGCGGACTCTGCGCAGCTGCAGGAGCTGCTGCCTGCGGCTGCGCATGCAGTGAGCAGGAGCAGCGCGTGCACTATTGATTGGCGCACGCCGAGAGGCCCTGGAGCCCCTGACTGCACGGTTGAGCCCCTGACTGCACTGCACGGTTTTGACCTTGCGCACAAACCCTGATCATGATCCCAAGCTGTCCTTGCTGTCCTTGTTGCTTTCCCTCCCACCATGTTCTGCATGCGGGCATGCGGCTGCCTCCCACCCTCCTGGTGGCCACCAGCCCTCCAGCCGAGTGGAAGGGAGCCGTCCCCTCCTGATCCCCTGCACCATTGCACGCGCACCACGCGTAGCTGCGCCGCGCCCCAACCCGTTTCTCCCCCCCTCCCTCTCATGGATGGTGACACAGCGGTGAGCCTGACTCTAGCTTCCAGCACTGCTCCAAATCGAGAATGCCGTAGGCCCGCAGAAGGGCCAGGGCCCGAGAAAGCTTCTCCTGTACATCGGCCGTCTTGGCTTTCTCCTCGACCAGTCGTTGCTCCAGGCGTTGCACCGACGCTGATGCAGACGCTGCTGATGCTGCTGACCACGAGCGCTGGTAGGCTGGCGCGCTGCGTGGCCTTGCGGGCTCTACTAGTAGAGCTCCCCTAGACGTGTAGTCTAGGCCTTAACTCACGCCCCGTGGTCCTCCGGGCGCGTCCATGAAAAAACTGTAAAAACTGCTGACCACGTATCAACATTCAACGCACACACTGATGGCCCGGACTGTACTCCGTTTGCCGCCCAATTGCAAGTCCATATGAGTTTACCCATCTGGCCAATCTGGGCACCACCTGTCACCTGGCTGGTTACCACCACAAACACGTGGGGGTGCCACCACGACATTCGCTGGCGGCGTGGCTCCTTCAAAACCATCACGCGTCGACCCGTTGCCTTTTCTCGCTCGGCTCGTCGAAGCCCTGCTGTCGCTCCGCGCCCCCTGCACCTCCCCCCCCTCGCCCCTTGAACGCCACCGCCGCTGGCAGCCTGAAGCTGACGCACAGCATGAGCTTGTTCGGCGCGACGTCGCGCACTGTGTGCACCGACGCGGGCTCCTCGAGCTTGCCACCGAGGTAGTGCTCAGCCTATGGGTGGGTGGGGTGGGTGCCGGGTGCAGGGTGAAAGGGTGAGTTGAGGTTTAGGGTGGGGCCACCCCATGGGTGCACCGACGCGGGCTCCTTGCGCTTGCCACCGAGGTAGTGCTCAGCCTGTTTGCGGGGAGGTGGGGGGGGGAGAGGTGCAGGGTGTAGAGGTGAGTTTGGGGGTGAGGATATGAGTTTGGGGGGGGGATGGTGGGGGTGGGGATGTGAGGTGGGGGTGGGGATGGTGGGGGGTGGGGATGGGGGTGCACCGACGCGGGCTCCTCGAGCTTGCCACCGAGGTAGGGCCCAGACTGTCTGAGCGGTGCAGGGTGCCAGGATGAGTAGGGGGCGATGGTCATGATCCCAGGTGGCTTGCCGAGGAAGTGCGCAGTCTGTGTGTATGGGGGGGGTGCAAGGTGCCGGGGTGCAGGGTGCAGCCTGGGTTGGAGGATGGCGGCCGATGGCCTTGCTTTCAAAGGGTTGCCGCTGGGGTAGGGTTGAGCCTGCACGTGTAGGGTGCAGGGTGCAAGGTGCAGGGTGTCAGCTGAGACGTGGGGGAATCGATGTGTGTTTGTGCTTCTTTCACCACGTTTTGACAAAACATGCTGGCCCGATCAGAACCACACGCACGGGTCCCTCCCCCCCCCCAAAACTTGGCCAGGACATCCACGCCGGTGGTCAACTGCGTCACACGCTCGTGCACACACACACGCACCCCACCCACCGCCCACCCGCCCCACCCATACACACCTTGGCTAGGACGTCTGCCTCCGTCTCGGTCCCCTTCTTGAACGTGTACACGTGCACCATCGGCAGCGCGTGGCCAGCCCATGCGGCAGGGTCAAACGCGCCGTTGAACGCGTCGAGGAACCTGAAGAGCAGTTGGGTTTCGGGGTTGGGGGTTAAGGGTTTGGGGTTTAGGCAGGCCAGAGGAGCCTGATGACCAGTTGTGTTGCAGGGTTTGGGGTTGAGGGTTTAGGGTTTGGGGTTAAGGCAGGCCAGAGGAACCTGATGAGCAGTTGTGTTTCGGGGTTGTGGATTGTGGGTTTGGGTTGAGGGTAAACCCAGAGTGGAGAGGGGCAGCAAGTGGTGTGTGTGTGTGTGTGTGTGTGGAGGCAGCGTGGAGGTAGTTGTCAGGCTTGACGTCGTTGTTCTTGTTGTTGTTGCTGTTGTTGCTGTTGCTGTTGCTGTTGTTGTTGTTGTTGTTGTTGTTGTTGTTGTTGTTGTTGTTGTTGCTTCTGGTGCTTTTTTTGTGTTGCTGCTGGTGCTGGCTTTTTTGTTTTTGTTTTTGTTGTTGGGAGAATCCGCTCGATCGCGGACGCAGACAGGTTCATGACCGCGTGCTGGAGCATCAGGCCGCGTGGCGGGGCGGGGGGGGGGAGGGGCGGACGCCGGATGGGACTGTCAAGTCGCGACCCTAAAACCCTGCAACTCCTAGATAGAGCACCCACTCGATCGCGGACGCGGGCAGGTTCATGAAGGCGTGCTGGAACAGCAGGCCGCCGGGCGGGGCACAAAAACCAAAAAACAAACGGGACTGTAAACTCGTGACCCTGAAACCCTGAAACCCCGCTACCCCCAGAACCCTAGACCCTAAACCCCTAGAAAGAGCACCCACTCGACCGCGGACACGAGCAGGTGCATGAAGGCGTGCTGGAACAGCAGGCCGCGTGGCGGGTGTGCGGAAGTCGGTCAAGACCGTTAACCTGTAGCCCTAAACCAGGCACACCCTGAGCCCCAAACACTAAATAGAGCACCCACTCGATCGCGGACGCGGGCAGGTTCATGACGGCGTGCTGGAACAGCAGGCCGCCGGGCGGGGGGCGGAATCCAAGCGGGACCGGCGGCGGCGGAGAAGCGGCGTCTGCCGTCGCCGCCGCCGCTGCTGCCGCTGCTGCTGCCTTGGCTCCGGACCCGCTGCTGCTCGCCGTTGCTGGCGCCGGGGCCGCCGCGGCAGCCGTGGGGGCCGCCGTGGGGGCCGCCGCGGGGGCTGCCGCTGCGGTGGTTGCCGCCCCGACGGCGGTGGTCGCCGCCCCGACGGCAGTGGTCACCGCCCCGACGGCGGTGGTTGCCGCACCCACAGCAGTGGTTGCCGCCCCGACAGCTGTAGTTGCCGCCCCGATAGCTGTGGTTGCCGCCTCGTCAGCGGTGGTTGCCGCTGAGCCAGCCGTCGCTGTCAACGACCCTGCGCTAGGGGTGGGCGCTGGCACTGACGCTGGCGCTGCCGGGGCTGTTCCGGTGGCAGCAGTGGCAGCAGTGGCAGCCGTGGCAGCCGTGGCAGCCACAGCCGCAGGGCCCGCAGCCGCAGTCCCAGTCGCCGTGTCAGCGGTGGCAGTTGCAGCGGCAGTTGTGGTGGCGGTCTCAGCTGCGGGCGCCAGGTCGTCGGCGGGCCCGCCCGGCGTTGCGCACAGCAGGCGCACAAACTGGCGGCCGCACAGGTTGAACACGGCGACCTTGGGGGACACCTGCGCGTGTGCGTGCCGTGCGTGTGTGTGTGTGTGTGTGTGTGTGCGTGTGAGTGTGCATGAGAGAGAGAAAAGGAGAGATGGAGAGGGAGAGAGGGGGGGGGGAGAGAAGGGGGGGAGGGGGACGCAACGGGGACACCTGCGCATGCGTATCGTGCGTGCGTGAATGAGAGTGAGAGCCAGAGCGAGGGAGGAAGGGAAGGGTGGGGGGGGAGATGACAGGGGGCGTCACAGGCGCACAAACTGGCGCCCACACATGTTGTACACGGAGAACTTGGGGGACACCTGCGCGTGTGCGCGCCGCAAGTGCATATGAGAACGAGAGCAAGGAGAGAATAGAGGGAGGGGTGGGGGAGAGAGGGCAGGGGGCGTCACAGGCGCACAAACTGGCGCCCGCACATGTTGAACACGGAGACCTTGGGGGACACCTGCGCGTGTGCGTGCCGTGCGTGCGTGCGTGAGAGGGACAGAGAGGGAGAGAGGAAGAGAGGGAGAGAGGGGGAGAGGGAGAGAGAGAGGGAAGTGAGAGAGGAGCACAAACTGGCGCCCGCACGTGATGAACACGGAGAACTTGGGAGACACATGCGTGCGTGCGTGCGTGTGTGTGTGTGTGTGTGTGTGTGTGAGTGTGTGTGTGTGTGTGTGTGTGTGTGTTGAGCGTGCGTGCACGAGGGAGTGGGAGAAAGAGAGAGAGCGGGGAGAGAGTGAGAGAGTGAGAGGGTGCGTGTGTGCGTGTGAGTGTGTGGTATCCCAATTCCACCTTGTTGAGCGCCACGCCACGTTCCGCGCCATGTACAGCACGCTCTCCTCCCTTAACACACACACACACATGTCAAACACACACACACACACACACACACATGTGGCCTTCGACCAGACCTGACCAAGCGTTGGTTGGTTGGTGGTTGGCTGACACCTGGGTGTGGGCCCAGCGCACACCACATCACGTCACGGCACATGCCATCACATCACATTCAAACCACACACCTTGTTCCACGCCACGTTCCGCGCCATGTACAACACGCTCTCCTCCTCAAACACACACACACACACACACACACACTCAGACATATGGACATGGGCAGATGAAACTGAGGATGGTTGGTTGGGTGAGCACACAGCCCACAGCACAGCACAGCACAGCACGGCACAGCACAGCACGCACCTTGTTGAGCGCCACGTTGCGCGCCATGTACGACACGCTCTCCTTGTCAAAACACACACACACACACACATACACACACACACACACACACACACTCAGACATATGGACATGGGCAGATGAAACTGAGGATGTATGGTTGGGTGTGCGCACAGCCCACAGCACAGCACAACACAGCACATCACATCACATCACAGCACGCACCTTGTTGAGCGCCACGTTGCGCGCCATGTACGACACGCTCTCCGGGTTGAGATCGTTTGCGAACACGGAGCAGCCCTTCTGTGCGGCCGGCACCGCAAATGGGCCGATGCCTGGGTGTTGGGGTCGGGTTGGGGGCGTTGGGGGCAAGCTGGGGTTGGGGGTCAGGTTGGGGGCGGTGTGGGGCAAGCTGGGATCGATGTGCGGCCGGCACCGCAAATGGGCCGATGCCTGGGCGTTGGGGGTCGGGTTGGGGGCGTTGGGGGGCAGGTTGAAGGCGTTGGGGGGCAAGCTGGGATTGGGGGCTGAGGGTTGAGGTCGTTTGTGGACACGGCCGGCACCGCAAATGGGCCGATGCCTGGGCGTTGGGGGTCGGGTTGGGGGCGTTGGGGGGCAGGTTGAAGGCGTTGGGGGGCAAGCTGGGATTGGGGGCTGAGGGTTGAGGTCGTTTGCGGACACGGCAGGCGCCGCAAATGGGCCGATGCCTGGGTGCTGGGGGGCAGGTCGGGGGCGTTGGGGGGCAAGCTGGGTCTTGGGTGCTGGGTTTAGGTTGTTTGCGGACACGGAGCAGCCCTTCCGATGCCTGGGTGTTGGGGGTCGGGTTGGGGAAGTGGGTCAAGTGGGAGGTTGGGGGTCAGGTTGGGGGGCAAGCTGGGATTAGGGCGTGAGCGTTGAGGGCGTTGACAGACACGGAGCAGCCATTCTGAGCGGCAGGAACCGCAAATGGGCCGATGCATGGGCGTTCGAAACAGCAGCGAGAGGGCGGGGAGGGGGGAGGGGCAAGGGGGGCAGGTTGGGGTTGAGAGTTGTTGGGGTGACTGGGGATGGGGCGAGAAGGATGGGATCGAGATGCCGGGGGTGGCGCTGCGTTGTGTTGCGCACACACGCACATGCGCGAACACGCACACACAACGCACACACACGCGCACGTGCACACGCACCCACACCGACCATTACACTGCAAACACACACACACACACACGCACACACGTACACTCGCACACACGCACACACACACACACAACACACACCTGCCATCATGTCGACGATCACGTCGCCCGGGGCAAACGTCCCGACGAGGCGGCGGTGCTCCTGCTCCAGACGCGAGTTCCAGTACACCTGATGGGCACGTGTGTGTGTTTGTGTGTGCGTGCGTGCGTGTGTTTGTGCGTGTTGGGTTTGGAGTTGCGGATTGAGCCTTTCTTAGAGAGGCGGCGGTGCTCCTGCTCCAGCGCGAGTTCCAGTGGACCCAACCATGGGGTTCAGGGTTCAGGGTTTAGGGGTTTAGGGGTTAAGGGGCCGGGCAGGCGGTTCCGACAAGGCGGCAACGCTCGTGCCCCAGCCACGAGCTCCAGTACTCTTGATGGGGTTACGGGTTTGAGGGTTGAGGGTTGAGGGTTAGTTCTGCACGGGTTCTCATACGAGTACCCGGTTCTCATATGAGTACCCGACTTGGTGTCACACACTTTTGGCATCTAGAGGGCGCCACTTGACCCCCGGTTGAAAAGTATGCTCGTTTACACCTTGATCTGGACCTCCACAGGCAGGGGAGTCAATCCCACTCCTGCCCCCCTTCGACACTGTCGCAAGAGGACATTTTTGTCCGCGGGCCACATGGCGGGCGAATGGGGGGCGAGGTTTAGTAGGAATATCAAGCCCAGACACAGATACAGACACAGACAACACAGCCCCCCGTCCCCCCCGCACACACACGCACCTTTGAAAAGTCAAGCTTGAACCGCGCGCCGTGCTGCACGACTTCTGTCTCGGGAAGATCAAGCCCAGGGACAGACACAGACAGCACAGCCCCCCCCCCGCACACACACGCACCTTTGAAAAGTTGAGCTTGAACCGCGCGCCGTGCTGCACGACCTCGGTCTTTGCGGAGACCCCCCCAACGTGTGCGCACACATACGCACTCCACACACGCACACGCACGCACACACGCACACGCACCTTTGCAAAGTCGAGCTTGAACCGCGCGCCGTGCTGCACGACTTCGGTCCCTGTGGAGACCCCGCCAACGCGTGCGCACACATGCTCACACACATACGCACAGGCACACGCACACACACGCACACACACACACACTTTTGCGAAATCGAGCTTGAACCGCGCGCCGTGCTGCACGACTTCGGTCTCGGTTGAGTCCACCCCAGCAATGACCTCCATGGGGAAGACGCGGAACTCGGTGTCGATGTTCCCAGTCTTGTTGACGACGGTCTTGAGCTGCAGAGGGGCACAGGGTGTGGAGGGGACGGTGTGTGTGTGTGTGTGTGTGTGTGTGAGTGTGAATGTGTGGAGCATTTTGGTGTGGACATTTGAGAAACTCGGCGTCGATGTTCCCGGTCTTGTTGACGACCGTCTTGAGCTGCATAGCCAAGCGTTTTAGGGCTTAGGGTTAGTGTAGGGTTTAGGGGTTGGGTTGAGTAGGGTCAAGGATCCCTAAGGAGCCCTGAAAACGCTTGGTGTTGATATTCCCGGTCTTGTTGACGACGGTCTTGAGCTGCAGAGACGCACAGGGTGTGGTCAGGGCAGTGTGTGTGTGAACGCGCGTGTGTGTGTGTGTGTGGTGTTTCGCTGTGGGCAGTTCTGAAACTCGGTGACGATGTTCTCGGTCTTGTTGACGACGGTCTTGAGCTGCAGAGGTGCGGTGGGGGCGGGGTGTGCGTGTGTGTGTGTGTGCGATGCGTTTTGGTGTGGACATTTAGGAAACTCGGTGTCGATGTTCCCGGTCTTGTTGACAACGGTCTTGAGCTGCAGAGGGGCAAAGTCGGTGGTGCATGTGTGCGTGTGTGTGAACGCGCGTGTGTGCGAGTGTGTGTGTGTGTGTGTGTGTGTGTGTGTGTGGTGCGTTTCGCTGTGGGCAGTTCGGAAACTCGGTGACGATGTTCCCGGACTTATTGACGACGGTCTTGAGCTGCAGAGGGGCAAAGTTGGTGGCGCATGTGTGTGTGTATGTGTGTGTGTGTGTGTGTGTGTGTTCCCGGTCGTGTGTGCGGTGTCGATGTTCCCGGTCTTGTTGACGGTCTTGAGCTGCAGAGCCAAGCGTTGTAGGGTAGAGGCCAGCGCGTTTTAGGGCTTAGGGTTGGTTTAGTGTCTAGGGTTTGGGGTTGGGTTGAATGGGTCAAGGATAGACCCGAAAACGCTTGGTGTTGATGCTTCCGGTTTTGTTGTCAGCGGTCTTGAGCTTCAGAGTCAAGCGTTTTAGGGTGCAGGCCAAGGCGGTTTCAAGGGGGGTTGGTGTGCGCCGCTGGCCGCAGCTTTGGGGCCTTGTGTTTTTACTCGGGGTTAGGCGCTCCCGTTGTGTTGGGCCTTCGACGACGAGGGCGACAGCTACACGGATTCGCGTGCACATCCCCATCACCTGCGTTTTTTTGGCGGGCACGACCGCCCCGACGAGGCTGTTTCAACAACAACAATGGAGTGTGGCATGGCGTCCATGTGGCGCCCCATGCGTGCATGTGCAACCGCATTCGCCCGTACGCGTGCACATCACGCCTAGGGATGGGCCTACCTGTGGGTTCTTGTTGAGCATGACAGCCCCGTTGACAAGCTCGTGCGGCAGCTGCCCACTCACATAGGCTTCATTTTTTGTAATCAAGCAGTTCGCCTGTCTGTGGACTGGCAACAAAACGCCCAGATCCGCACTGCGCACGCACACCACCACTACCTGCAGGTTCTTGTCGAGCATGATAGCCCCGATGACGAGCTTGTGCGGCAGCTGCCCCCTCACACAAGCTTCCAATCATTTTCTTTTTCTGTTATGTTAAATAAAGCAGTCCACCTGTCTGTAGACTGGCAACACAAGGCCCAGATCCGCACGCACTGCGCACGCACATCACGCCTACCTGCGGGTTCTTGTCGAGCATGACCGCCCCGATGACGAGCTCGTGCAGCAGCTGCACCCTCACACAGGTGTCCAATCAACCCTAGAAAATGGCTGCGAATAAAGCAGTTGACCTGTCTGCAGACTGGCAACAAAACACACAGATCCGCACGAACTGCACACGCCCACTACCTGTGGGTTCTTGTCGAGCATGACAGCCCCGATGAGGAGCTCGTGCGGAAGCTGCCCCCTCACACAGGCTCCCGTTTTTTCTGTGTTGTTTAAATAAAGCAGCCCACCTGTCTGTAGACTGGCAACAAAAGGCCCAGATCCGCACGCACTGCGCACGCACATCACGCCTACCTGCGGGTGCTTGTCGAGCATGACAGCCCCGATGACGAGCCTGTGCGGCAGCTGCTCCCCCCTCATGCAGGTTAAGGTGCGTGATGTGGCCGCCGCACTCAAATGAGTCTTCTTATTGTGCATCACTAGGTGCGCTGCCGGTAGGTGCGTCACCCACGACTGTGAAAACCATCATCGGGTGGTGCCACACAGGCGGTCAATATCCACCAGCATTGATCCCGCCGACCTGCGCGTTCGTTTGTCGAGCATGACTGCCCCGACGATGAGCCTGTGCGGCAGCTGCCCCTCGCGCAGGTGTCCAGCCAACCCTAGAACATGGCTGTGAATGAAGCGGTTGACCTGTCTGCAGACTGGCAACAAAACACAAAGATCCGCACGCACTGCACACGCTCATTACCTGTGGGTTCTTGTCGAGCATGACAGCCCCGATGACGAGCTTGTGCGGCAGCTGCTCCTCGCGCAGATTAAGGTGCGCGATGTGGCCGACGCACTCAAACGACGTTGGGACGTCGACGCCCGCGGGCAGCAGCTTGCGGAGCACCTGTGTGCGTGTTGGATGGGTTTGTGCGTGGAGCGGCAGCCTGCAGCATCACATGTGTGTGTGTGTGTGTGCGCACGTGTGTGTGTGTGTGTGTGTGTGTGTGTGTGTGTGTGTGTGTGTGCGTGTGTGCGTGTGCGAGTGTATGTGACATGGCCTGCCCGTCGTCGCAGCGCACTCACCTGGGACGCGTTGAGGCACGCATAGTCGAGCGTGACGGTGTGGTCCACGCGCTCCAGTCCGAGCGCCTCCACCAGGTCACGCAGCTCCTGCGGCAGGAGAAGCGGCGTTGGGCAGAGAGAGAGAGAGAGAGGGTGACAGGCGGGCGTTGTCAGCCGGGCATGCTGCCAGTGGCCGCGGTGGTTGGATGTGGTGGCAGTGGATGTGGAGGAGGCGGTGGTGGTGACGACGAGCGAGCGAGGGTGTAGGGGGGCGCGCACCTGCGACAGGCTCGCCAGGTCAGGGACCGTGTCGTCGAGCACCAGCAGCTTGGTGTCCGTGCGGCCGGCGTCGTCCACGATGCACCTGAGCTTCGGCTTGTCGAGCGTGAACCTGCTCAGCGGGCGGGTGCGTGTGTGGGAAGCGGCAGTAGGCAGTGGTGGGCTCGCATGGTCCGCATGGTGCCGCATGGCGCATGCATGGCGTGTGTTTGTCTCACCCCCTGAATTTGCGCATCATCTCGGCGCACTTGGACTTGGGTATCCGCAGCGCGATGACCTGCAGCGTCTCAGTGAACTGCGCTCTGTCGAACGACATGATGATCTCTCTCCAAAGAGCGGCGGCGGAAACTGTTACTGATCGCTGGCTGGGAGCGGCAAGGAGTGGGGCTCGACTCGGCACGCCAGTGACTTCGATTCTAGATGGCTTGCCGTGCAGGCGTGCCGCGAATTCGTGGAAAGCTCGAGACGAGAGCGCAGTCGGAGTGGTGGACAGTCGGCGAGCGAGACCGTGTGCGAGCCTCCCCTGCATGTGCTCGAGACCAAGCGCTATGTGA
>VFSX01000046.1:500000-507500 GCA_016618255.1 Chlamydomonas sp. UWO 241 | reverse complement strand
CTCACACACGCACACTAACACAGGTGGATCCAGATGCAGTACCCCACCGTGGCGATCATGTTTGAGCGCGTCGTCGTGACCGGCAGGTATGGCGAGGAGGTTGGGACTTTCACTTGCACTCGCACTCACGCTCACACTTGACACTCCACTCACACTCACATTCGCACTCGCCGCGGTCGTGCACGCGCTCACTCAGATGGCCACATTCACACGCACACGCACACGCACGCTCACTCTGATAGCCACACCGACACTCAGCACTCTAGAGTGCCCCTCGCTCTGATGGTCACACACTCACACTCACTCTGATGGCCACACAGTCTCTCTCGCATGGTCACACAAACACACACACTCCAGCGTGCCGCTCGCCACTTGTGTGCACGCGCTCACTCTGGTGGTCAAACTTACACGCACACTCACGCTCACTTTGTTGGCCACACGCACACTTCAGCATGCCGCTCGCCGCGGTCGTGCATGCGCCCGCGCTCGTTCTGATGGTCACACTCACACTCACTCAGATAGCCACACCCACACTCAACACTGTAGCGTGCCCATCGCTGATGGTCACACACTCTACACTCACTCTCACAATCACACTTCACACTCAACGTACACTCCAGCGTGCCGCTGGCCGCGGTCGTGCACGCGCTCGCGCTTGCTCTGATGGTGGACGCGACCAACATCCCGTTCTTCCTCATGGCGTCGCTCACCGCAACGTACCACATGCTCGGACGGCCGCTCACGTCGTCGTTCGCTAACCTCAAGGTCCGAAGGAGGGTGGTTAGTAAGGGTTACTTGTTACGTGTTATTTGCTACTACTTGCTGGGGATTGAGTGTTGAGCTTCCGCATGGCGACGTACCACATGCTCGAACGGCCGCTCACGTCGTCGTTCGTCAACCTGAACGTCCGCTGGGGTTAACAGAGCATGGATTGTGAAGGACGAGGGGGGTTAATTCAGGGCTGCTGTGGGTCAAGGGTCGAGCTTCCGCATGGTGTCGCTCACTCAAAGACGCCAGAAGACCACATGCTCGGGCGGCCGCTCACGTCGTCGTTTGCTAACCTCAAGGTCCGAAGGAGGGTGGTTAGTAAGGGTTACTTGTTACGTGTTGTTTGCTACTACTTGCTGGGGGTTGAGGGTTGAGCTTCCGCTTCGCGACGCACCACATGCTCGGGCGGCCGCTCACGTCCTCGTTCGCTTACCTCAAAGGTAAGGTGCGTTGAGGTTCCCAAGCATGCCTGCAGAGGGTGGTTGCTAGCGCCTGGGGGTTGAGCGGTTTGAGGGTTGAGCTTCCGCATGGCGACGCACCACATGCTCGGGCGGCCGCTCACGTCCTCGTTCGCCTCGGGTGCGTCCAGGTTATGAAGTACACAAAGGGTGGTTGTTGGCGCCTGGGGGTTGAGGGGGTTGACGCCCCGCCAGGACCATGACGCGACCGACACTCTCTCACTCTCTCACTCACTCACTCTTTAACTCTTTTACTCTCACTCTCTCACTCTGATCAGGGCACCGCGTCTGCGGCCACGGCGCTGGGCAGCGGCCGCTCGCTCTCTCACTCCCTCACTCTCTCACTCTCACTTCCTCACTCTCTTACCCTCTCACTCTGTCACTCTGATCAGGGCACCGCGCCTGCGGCCGCGGCACTGGGCAGCGGCCATTCACTCCCTCGCTCCCTGACTCTCTCACTCACTCACTCACTCACTCTTTCACTCTCTCTCCTACACTCTCTCCCTCCCTCAGGGCACCGCATCCGCGGCCGCGGCGCTCGGCGGCGGCCGCTCACTCCCTCACTCGCCTCTCCCACACTCTCACACTCTCACTCTCTCTCCCACACTCTCACTCTCTCACTCCCTCAGGGCACCGCGTCTGCGGCCGCGGCGCTCGGCGGCGGCCGCTCACTTCCTCACTCCCTCACTCGCCTCTCCCACACTCTCACACTCTCACTCTCTCACTCTCTCTCCCACACTCTCACTCTCTCACTCCCTCAGGGCACCGCGTCTGCGGCCGCGGCGCTCGGCGGCGGCCGCTCACTTCCTCACTCCCTCACTCGCCTCTCCCACACTCTCACACTCTCACTCTCTCACTCTCTCTCCCACACTCTCACTCTCTCACTCCCTCAGGGCACCGCGTCCGCGGCCGCGGCGCTCGGCGGCGGCCGCTCCGGCCGCACCTCTCAATCCGGTCCGTCGGCGTCGCCCGCCGTCCTTGCGAACTCAATCCAGTCGCGCTTCGACGGGCTCATCATGGCGGGTGCGTTACTCAGTTGTCTTCCAAGAGAGTGTTTTTTTCAATCTTGATCCCGCTATGCTCCCGCCACCATACTCCCGCCGCGCTGTATGCGTGCGAGCACGCGACCGTTCTCACGCGTAAAAAACGCGGTCCACGCTGCTGTCACACCCCCACACCCTCACATCCTCACATCCTCCACACCCGCGTCCACACCCACCGTCCACACTTCACAGGCGTGACCATCGCCGCGCCCACCGCGCTCTACGCGTGCAAGCACGCGACCGTGATAACGCGCCACGCGCTCCATGCCTACTCGCTGCTGCTGCTGGCACACCCTTCACACCCTCACACCCTCCACACCCGCGTCCACACACACCGTCCACACCTCACAGGCGTGACCATCGCCGCGCCCACTGCGCTCTACGCCTTCGAGCACGCGACCGTGCTCACGCGCCACGCGCTCCACGCGTACTCGCTGCTACTGCTGGCCTCGGTGCCGGCGCTCTACGTGGCGCTCGTGCCGCGCGGGATGTGGTGGCTGCCTGCGCACCCGCGGCTAGCAAGGGCGCTACAGGTGGGTGTTTGTGTTTCTGGCTGGTGATGGCTGTGTAACCAGTGTGTGACCCCAAGAAGCAAATCAACCCCTGCTGCAAAACAGCCTGCTGCTTCTGGCTGACGCTCGTGGTGACTGGCTGCGCACCCGCGGCGAGCGAGGGCGCTACAGGTGGGTCTTCATGTTTCTGGCTGTGTAACCATGACACCCCTAGCAACAAATAAACCCCTGCAACAACCTGCTGCCTCTGGCCGACGCTCGTGGTGGCTGCCGACGCACCCGCGGCTACGTGGGGTTTCGGTGCTTTCCGGTTGTAACTGCAAAAGTAACAGCAAGCTAGGCGCTCCAGCAGAGACACCCTCCCGTGCCACGCGCGGCATGTGGTGGCTGTCGGCGCACCCTCGGCTAGCAAGGGCGCTACAGGTGGGGCTTCGGGTTGTAACAGCAAAAGTAACAGCAAGCTAAGCTTCCCCAGCAGAGACACCCTCTCGTGCCGCGCGCGGCATGGGGTGGCTGCAGGCGCGCCCTCGGCTAGCAAGGGCGCTACAGGTGGGGCTTCGGGTTGTAACAGTAAAAGTAACAGCGAGCTAGGCTTCTCAGCAGGGACACCTGGTCAAGCCGCGTGGGATGTGCTGGCGCTGCCGGCGCGCCCGCAGCCAGCGAGGGCGCTTTAGGTGGGGTTTTTGGTGCTTCCGGTTGTCACAGCAAAAGTAACAGCGAGCTAGGCTAGCTAGGCTTTCTAGCAGAGACACCCTCTTGTGCCGCGCGGCTTGTGATGGCTTCCGGCGCACCCGCGGCTAGCGAGGGCGCTACAGGTGGGGCTTTGTGTTTCTGGCTGTGTAATCATGTCACCCCTAGCAACACATAAACCCCTGCAACAGCCTGCTGCCTCTGGCCGACGCTCGTGGTGGCTGCCGACGCACCCGCGGCTAGATGGGGTTTTGGTGCTTTGGGGTTGTAACAGCAAAAGTAACAGCAAGCTAGGCTTGCCCAGCAGAGGCACCCTCTCGTCCCGCGCGCGGGGTGTGGTGGCTGTTGGCGCACCCGCGGCTAGCGAGGGCGCTACAGGTGGGTCTTTGTGTTTCTGGCTGTGTAACCATGACACCCCTAGGCGCTGTGTTACCATGTCACCCCTAGGAGCTGTGTAACCATGTCTCCCCTAGCAACACATAAACCCCTGCAACAACCTGCTGCTTCTGCCCGACGCTTGTGGTGGCTGCTGACGCACCTGCGGCTAGGTGGGGTTTCGGTGCTTTCCGGTTGTAACAGCAAAAGTAACAGCAAGCTCGGCTTCCGAGCAGAGAGACCCTCTCGTGCCGCGCGCTGCATGTGGTGGCTGTCGGCGCACCCGCGGCACACCTCCCCCCTGCTCCCGGCCAACTTGCGCTGCTGCTCCCTGCGCCCTCACTTGGTTTCGGCGCTCGTATCCAAGGACTTCTCTCCAGCTGGTCGTTGATCTCCGCCCTAGTCAGCGACACGGATTCGGCTCCAATGCCAGGGACCATGTCGCTCTGCCTGATCGATACGTCCAGTTGATGAATCATCAACACACACACCCCACACCGCCCCCCCCCCTGCCCCCCGGCCAGCTCGCGCTGCTTCTCCCTGCGCTCGCCGGCGCGCTCGTCGGCTTTGAGGGCCGCGTCGTGTTTGTCGCGTTCCGGCAATACATCCAGGTATGATTTGGGCGGTTTCTACACCTACAAAGGGTTTTGAGGGTTTCGGGGTTTCAGTCAGTTGTCAAAGGGTTTAGGGCTTTTGGTGGCTTTGATGGGTTGGGTTTGATGGGCTTTGAAGGGTTACGGGGTTAGGGTAGGTTTAGGGGTTGGGGCTCATGGTTCCGGCAGTACATCCAGGTAGGGCTTGTGGGGGTTAGGGAGGCTGGGGTTCATGGTTCCGGCAGTACATGCTTTGGGGGGGGGGTGAGTGGGCCGCGTCGTGTTTGTCGCGCTCAGGCTGTACATCCAGGTAGGGCTGACATGTGGGGGATTTGAGGGTTTTAGGGGTTTTAGGGGGTTGAGGGTCTGGGGTTTAGGGTTGCGGGAGTACACCCAGACAGGTTTCATGGTTCCGGCATTTCATCCAGGCAACGTTTGCGGTTGTTTTACGAAGGATTACCCGTACTGCATTTTCTAGGAGGTTGGGTTTTAGGGTTCTGGCAGTACACTTAGGTGGCAGTAGACTTCGGTGGCAGCACACTTCGGTGGCAGTACACTTCGATGGCAGTACACTTGGGTGGCAGTACACTTCGGTGGCAGTACACTTAAGTGGCAGTTCACTTAGGAGGGGTTTCTCAACAGGGGTTAGGGTTCCAGGCGCGAGGTTGTCAAGGGGTTGAGAGGGCCGCGTCGCGTGCTTGTCGCGTTCCGGCAATACATTTCCAGGTAGGGGTTTAGTCGTGGGCACGCAGGCAGTTGGCAGTTGCAAGCTGTGTACAGGTGACAGTCGGCAGTTGTGAGCGGGGTGGGGTGGGGGTGGGGGGGTACGGGTGGTTTCCGGGTGCGGCCGGTGCGCGGCCGGGGGCGTCCTCAACATGGCGATGAGAGTTGCGTGTGAGTGGATGTGGAGTAGGCAGGCAGTTGGGCACACAAGGCAGTTAGTGGCCACCAGCGACCGACCATTCACCCCCCCCCCCTCTCCTGCGCCTCGCCCCCTCCCCTCACCCTCACCCTCACCCCCCACCCCCCAGCTGCATCCTCCCTGGGATTGGATAGCGGTCACGGCGGCGCTGCTGGGGCTTGCCCCCCCCCCCCTTTTACCTCACCACCCTCATCCCCCCTCGCCCCCCTCCCCCAGCTGCATCCTCCCTGGGATTGGATCGCGGTCACGGCGGCGCTGCTGGGGCTTGCCCCCCCCTTTTACCTCACCCACCCTCATGCCCCCTCGCCCCCCTCCCCCAGCTGCATCCTCCCTGGGATTGGATCGCGGTCACGGCGGCGCTGTTGGGGCTGCCCCCCCCCCCCCCCCTGTACCTCACCATCACCCTCATGCCCCCCCTCGCCCCCCTTCCCCAGCTGCATCCTCCCTGGGATTGGATTGCGGTCACGGCGGTGCTGCTGGGGCTTGCCCCCCCTCCCCCCCCTTTTACCTGACCATCACCCTCATGCCCCCCCTCGCCCCCCCTCCCCCAGCTGCATCCTCCCTGGGACTGGATCGCGGTCACGACAGCGCTGCTGGGGCTAGGGGCCGCGGCGCTCGCGCACGCGGGCGGGGCGGGCGACCGACCACTGGACGTGACGCTCGCGGGTGCGTGGAAGTGATTCCCTCGCAAGCCGTATACCGCTCGGGGCCGGATGTCGAATTTCCCAGAAAACCACCCCACACTTGGTGGGAGGGGGCATGGAGGGGTGCGTTGAAAAGCTGTCGCCGAGAGCAGCACAACGGCATGTGCTGCTTTGCTTGAGCACTCGCTATGTATTACGCCTGGTATGAGCGGTCAAAGTTGCTCGAGTCGCAGGAAAATCAACAGCTAAAATCCTGCCTAGCGGTCACTGGTGCGTGGTCGTGCTGCTGAGCCATGTTTTTCTGGAAGTACCGGAGTGTGTGTGATCATGCTGCTCATGCTGCTGTGCACCACAACCGGCGCGCTAGCGGCCGGCGTCCCGTTCCAGTGGCTGCCCTGACCCTTACCCTTGCCTACCCTTACCCTTGCCTAAATCCTAAACCCCAAACCCTTAGCCCCCTTACCCCTTTTACCCTTCACCCCTACTAAGCCCTAAATCTCTCCAACCCTGAACCATGCAACCATGCAAACCCCAAACCTTTTTCAAACACGAGCATGCTGCTCTGCCCTCGCTGCCGGCTTTCCCTTTGAGTGGCTGCCCTCACCCTTATCCCCAAACCCTGAACCCTAAAGCCCAAACCTTAAGCTCCCGTAACCTTGGCTCGTGACCCCCTGCGTGGCCCCTACAGGCACGATCATGCTGCTCTGCACCGCTGCCGGCGCCCTCGCGGCCGGCATTCCCTTCGAGTGGCTGCCCGCCCCGCTGCTCGCAGCAGCAGGGCTCGCGCTCTACTACGACTCGGGCTCTGTGCGTGAGTACATGTAAGTCTGCGCCTGGTGCCATGCATGGGCTATATAATTAGGCACTCAACCTTAAACTGAAGCCCTAAGCCCTCTAAGCCACAGACCCTGCTCGCCGCAAGCGCGCTACTCGCGCTCTTATAAGACTCAGGCTCTGTGCACGAGTACATGTAAGTCTACGCCTGGTGCCGCTGCCATGCATGGGCTCTAGTCTTAGGCACTAAACCCTCAACCCTCAGCCACAAACGCTGCTCGCGACCCATTGGGGCCCGCGCTCTACTACGACTCGGGCTCTGTGCGTGAGTACATGTGAGTCGACCCCCTCCAACACACACACACACAAAACACCGCCCCACACACACGACTCAACCCCCTTACTCACCCCAACTCAACCCCCAACTCGACCCCCCGCCCCTAGCACCACAACTCACCCCACCCCCCCGCCCCTGCCACAACAAATCACCCCCCCCTGTCAGGCTTTTTGTCGGAGGCGCGGGCGCGACCGCAGTGTGGTTCGTCCGACACCACTTCTGGTGGGTGCTGCGTGTGTGTGTGGGGTGGGGGTGGGGGTGCTTCGAGTGTAGGGACTGAGGTTGTACGGCGTGTACGCGTCGCGTGTGTGCATGTGTGTCGTGTGTGTCTGTGTGTGTGTGTGTGTGTGTGCATGCGTGTTTGTGTGTGCGTGTGTGTGCATG
>VFSX01000046.1:380000-495000 GCA_016618255.1 Chlamydomonas sp. UWO 241 | reverse complement strand
TCCCTTCACCCACAGAGCACCGCGCGCTACCGCACGGCGCGCTCGCGGCGCCGCCGCCGCCAGCGCAGGTGGGTGGATGGATGAACGGGTTTAGAGTGGAGGGGTTTAGGGTTAAGGTAGAGGGGTTTAGGTTTCAAGATGGAGGGGTGTAGGTTTCAAGGTTGAGGGGTGTCGAGGGCGGAAGGGTTTAGGGGTCAATCTGGGCGGGTGGTGCAGGGTGCATCCGGTTGGCTGCCCCAAAGCCCGCCTGCCGCGCGCGCCACGCAGCGCCGCCACCGCGTGCGGCTTGCGCCTGTGCTGCCCTCACCCCACCCCACCCCCCCATGGGCCACCGCCGCTTCCCCGCTCTGCTCACCCGCCTGCCCCCCCCTCCCTCAGCCGCCTGCCCCCCCTCCCTCACCCCCCCCTCCCCTCGCCCACACCTCATGCCCCCTCCCCCTGCGCCGCCATTGCTCTCCTTCTCTGCTCTCCCGCCTGCTGCAGGTGATCCCTCCCTGACACACCTCACCCTCTATCATCTGCGACTTCACCACCACGCAGCGCCGCCACCGAGTGCGGCTGCGCCGTTCTCACCCCCCTAACCCCCCATTACCCGTCACCCCATGCACCGCCTGCCTCGCGCACAGCGCCGCGACCGTGTGCGGCTCGCGCCTACGCTGCCCTCACCCACCTCACGCCCCCCTCACCCCCATGCACCGCCTGCTGCGCGCGCCACGCAGCGCCGCCACCGAGTGCGGCTCGCGCCGTGGCAGGGCCTCGGGCACGCGGTGTGCACACTCGTTGCTGTGGGCCTCGCGCGCTTTGCCGTCTTTGATGTGGTGCAGGTGTGTGAGTGTGTGTGAGTGTACTTGGGTGTGTATGTGTGTGTGTGCGTGTGTGTGTGTGTGCGTGTGTGCGTGTGTGTGCACGCTCGTCGCGGTGGGCTTGCGCGTTTGGCCGTCTTTGATGTGGTGCAGGTGTGTGGTGTGTGCATGCATGTGTTTGTGTGTATGTATGTATGTGTGTGTGTGTGTGTGTGTGCACGCTCATCGCGGTCGGTCTTGCTCGTTTTGATGTTGTGGTGGTGTGGGATGGGGGGGGAGGGGGTACCGTGTGTCTCTGTGTGTGTATGCGTTTGTGTGTGCACGTGTATGTGCGTTTTTGCGACCGCGTGCCGCAGCGGGGCTTGCATGCTTTGCGGTCTCGCACACACACACACACACGCACACACACACTCGCCCACACGCTTTCCCACATCACCAAATCCAGTTCCTCTCGTCATCCCGACCAACCGAGGGCACGCTCCTGGGCTCGCTGCTGCTCGTCGCCGCTGCGTCGCTCGCGCCGCTCGTGCTGCGCTGCTACGGCGCCAACCCCGTGCTGCCGCGGCTTCTCGCAATGGTCGCGATGACCGGCGCGCTGCTGCTGTTCCTGCAGGTGTGGGCTCCGCACTTTCTTCATCGTTTTAAATTGATTTTAAATTGAATTTACATGTTTTATTTTACAAAAAAATGTTGTACACGGTACCAACCCCGCGCTGCTCGCGATGGTCGCGACGAACGGGGCGCTGCTGCTGTTCCTGCAGGTGTGGGGGTCCCCATGGGGGAGGGGGGAGAGCAGCCACAAGTGATGTCCTTAGCGCCCCCGCAGCCCCCGCAGCCCCCGCGGCCCCCGGGCAATTGCAACTTTCTCTGTTTCCTCAAGGACACCACTGTCAGCCACCACTCTTCTGAAACCAACCAATCCTCCACTGCGCTCAACCACGCTGGCATAGCAGTCCATGCCACCACAACCGCGCAAAACCGCACAACCCATCTCACATTATGCGTGCACCTGCACCCACCCAGCCTCTGCTCCCCATGAAGGGCTGCGTGCGCTGCCTCAAGCTGCTGCTGTCGCTGCCCCAACATGCACATGCTCCCACACTGGGTCCTCACCCTATCCATGGTCTAGGCAACAATCATACGGTCGTAACCACGGTCTCAACCTATCTCACGTTATACGTGCACCTGCACCCACGCAGCCTCCGCTCCCCATGAATGGCGGCGCGCGCTGCCACAAGCTGCCGCTCCATGCGTGCATGCTTCCATCCCACGTTCCTAACTAACCTATTCGTCATCATTGTGCACCCACGCAGCCTCCGCTACCGATGAAGGGCGGCGCGCGCTGCCCCAAGCTGCCGCTCTCTCTGTGCCCGCGCCTGTGGGACGAGCGACACATCCCGATGCACGGAACAGAAGATGTGGAGGTGTGGAGTGTGGGGTGTGGGGAGTGGGAAGGGGGGGGGCACATCCCGATGCGCAGAGGACGTGGGGTGGGTGGGGTGTGAGAGGGGGGAGTGTGTGTGGGGAGGGGGGGACAAGCGACACATCCCGATGCACGGAACAGAGGACGTCGAGGTGTGGGGTGGGGAGTGCGGGGAGTGTGGGATGTGCGCCACATCATCCCGATGCGTGGAGGGCGTGGGATGTGTGGGGTGTGGGGGAGTGGGTGGGAGGAGGGGACGATCGACACATCCCGAGGCACGGAACAGAAGACGTAGAGGTGTAGGGAGTGTGGGAGTGTGTGGGAAAGGGGGGGGGTACATCCCGATGCGCGGAGGACGTGGGGTGGGTGGGGTGTGGGGAGTGGGTGGGAGGGTGTGGGGGGTGACGACCGACACACCTCGATGCGCGGAGGACGTGGGGTGTGGAGTGTGTGTGTGTGGGGTGGGGTGGGGTGAATAGGTGGGACGAGCGACACATCCCGATGCACGGAACAGAGGACGTCGAGGTGTGGAGTGGAGGGTGTGGGGAGTGTTTGGAAAAGGGGGGGGGGTTACGAGCGCTGCATCTCGATGCACGGAACAGAGGATCGTGGTGATAGGTGTGGGCCAGTAGTTCCGCCGATCGTCCGCTTAGATATACACTGGTAGAAGACGCGAACACGCTCGCTGACCGCTGCATGCGTGCTTGGCACGTACACACACACACACACACGCGCGCGTGTGCACACACACGCACACACACGTCTCCCTTGGCAGGTGTGGGGGCGCAGGCTGATGCACACCCACCCACACAAACACACACAAACACACACACACACACACAAACACGCGCGTCTCCCCTGGCAGGTGTGGGGGTGCGGTCTCGCGTGCCAGGAGCACCGGCCCCGATGGCTGCTGCATGCACACACACACACACACACACACGTCTCCCCTGGCAGGTGTGGGGGCGCGGGCTCACGCGCCAGGAACACTGGCCCTGCTGGCTGCTGCTTGTACACACACACACACACACGTCTCCCCTTGCAGGTGTGGGGGCGCGGGCTCGCGCGCCAGGAACACTGGCCGCGCTGGCTGCTGCTCGCAGCGTGCGCGTTCGGCTCGTCAGCCGCAGCGCTGCGATCTCTTGCGGTCGTCTCGGTGCTGGCGCGCGTGGTGGCCGGGGCCGGCGCAGGCCTGCTGGTGGGGCTATATCTGGCGCTGGAGGTGCGTGTGTGTGTGTGTGTGTGTGTGTGTTGCATGTGCGTCGGAAAATGTGTGTGTGTGTGTGTGTGTGTCGCATGTGCGTAATATGTTTGTCACACCCTGCTATGTCTGTGCGTGTGTGTGCGTGTGTGTGTGTGTGTGGCGCGCGTGCTCGGCTCTTCAGCCGCGGCGCTGCGATCACTTGTGGTCGTCTCGGTGTTGGCGCGCGTGGCGGCGGGGGCCGGCACAGGCCTGCTGGTGGGGCTGTATCTGGCGCTGGAGGTGTGTGTGTGTGTGTGCACGCGTGTGTGTGTATGTGGCGCAGATGGGAGGGGGTACGGTGCGGGCCTGCTGCTGGGGCTGTATCTGGCACTGGAGGTGTGTGTGTGTGTGTGTGTGTGTGTGTGTGCGTGCGTGCGTGTGCGTGGCGCGAGTGGCGGCCTGCCCTTCCTCTGACACGCGCACACACACACACACACAGGTCGTGCCAGAGCAGGCGTCTGCTGCTGGTGGCCGCCTGCCCTCCCTCTCTGGCACACACACACACACACACACACACACACACACGCTAGCACAGTTACAGTTACATGGCATTCCAGCTAAGACAACACACGCTAGCACACATACACACAAACAGGTCGTGCCAGGGCAGGCGTCGCTCATCGACTGCAGCTGCTGCTCGTCGCATCCTCGTGCCGACGCTTTTTGCGGTGCTGATACACTCACACACACACACACACACACACAGGTTGTACCCGAGCAGGCGTCAATGCAGCTGCTGCTCGTCGCTGCCTGTCCCCCCTCTTGACACACACACACACACACGTACACAGGTTGTACCCGAGCAGGCGTCAATGCAGCTGCTGCTCGTCGCTGCTTACCCTCCGACCCCCCCCCCCACACACACACAGGTTGTACCCGAGCAGGCGTCACTGCAGCTGCTGCTCGTTGCTGCCTGCCTCGTGCCGATGCTCTTCGCGGTGCTGCTACAGCTACCGGCTGCGCGCGTGCCGGGCCTGCTACCCGCCGTTTTTGCGTCGTGGCTTGTGCTGCTGGGCCTCACAATGCTGCTGCAGGTGTGTGTCTGTGTGTGTGTGCTGCCACAGCTGCTGCTGCAGGGGTGTGTGCGTGAGTCTGTGTGTATGTGTGTGCTGCAGGTGTGTGTGTGTGTGTGTGTGCGTGTGCTACAGCTACCGGCCGCGCGCGTGCCGGGCCTGCTGCCGGCCGTTTTCGCGTCGTGGCTCGTGCTGCTGGGCCTCACGATGCTGCTGCAGGTGTGTGTGTGCATATGTGCTGTTGCAGCTACTGCTGCTGCAGGTGTGTGTGTGTGTGTGTGTGTGTGTGTGAGCTGCAGCTTTCGGCCGCCTGCTGCCCGCCGTTTTTGCGTCGTGGCTCGTGCTGCTGGGCCTCACGATGCTGCTACAGGTGTGTGCGTGTGTGTGTGTGTGCGCTCGTGTCTGTGTGTGTCTGTGTGTGTGCATCAGCTGCCGGCCGCACGCGTGCCTGGCCTGCTGCACGCTGGTTTTGCGCTGTGGCTTGTGCTGCTGGGGCTCACGATGCTGCCGCAGGTGTGTGTGTGTGTGTGTGTTGTGAGTGTGTGTGTGTGTGTGCTGTGTGTGTGTGTGTGAGAGAGTGTGCGAGTGTAAGGGTCGGCGTGTGTTCTTGCGTGTGTGCTTGCGTCGTGGCCCGTGCTGCTTGGCTAGTATTGCTCACCCGCACATGCACACACATGCATGCACGCACACACTCGCATGTGCGCACGCACACACGCACACACGCACACGCACACACATGCATGCACGTGCGCAGACCCACGCCAGCAGTCCAGCCGCTGATGATGTCTGCCTCACATTCTGCCGACCCTGTTTCTACACACACATGCAAACACATGCGCACACACACACATACGCACGCACGCAGACCGAGCTTCCCACGCCGGCAGTCCAGCCGCAGATGAAGCGCCTGTTCCCCGATTCGAGTCTTGAGGTCGAGCGCGAGGTCTGGATGGCCACGCGCGCGTCGCTGCTGGGCGTGTTCGCTGCGCACGCGCTATTCATGGCATTTGCGCTCAAGCTGAAGGTGTGTGTGTGTGTGTGTGCGCGTGCAGCCTGCTCTGATGTGCGGCCTCTTGCGTGTGTGCGCATGCGCGTGTGTGTGCGCGCACGTCGCTGCTGGGTGTGCTTGCTGCGCACGCGCTATTCACGGCGTTTGCGCTCAAGCTCAAGGTGGGTGGAGAGCAGGCCTGCCCTACTGCATTCCCAACACCTCAGGCGGCGCCCTCTACTTGTGCGGATCAGGCGGCGCATAAAGCGTGCCGAGACCGCCTCCGGTGCACATCCGACCACTTGAGGCGCCGCCTCAGGTGTGGCCATCTACCGCCTTAGGTGCCCAACACCGCCTGAGGCGCACCCCCGACCGCCTCAGGCGTCATGACCGCCTTCACTCGCGCGCCTCAGGAGTTGGGCTTGTGGAGGGTGGAGAGTGTGAACCCTAAACCCTTACCCTGGATTACTGTGTGTGTGCGTGGGTGTGCGCCTGTCCGTGCGCGTGCTTGTGTGCGTGCTCGGGGTGTTTGCTGTGCACGCGCTCTTTTAAGGCGATTGCACTCAAGGTCAAAGTGTGTGTGTGTGCGCGTTGCGTGCACGCGCGCAGCTTGCTCTGAGCTGCAACCTCTCTCACGCAATATGCTGCCCTCACCCACCTTCGCAAACCCTGCTGCTATCGTCAGGCGTCTGCGTCGCTGCGTGCGGCCGACGGACGACTGTACACACGCGCACTCACAGACAGACACACACACGCACACACACACGCACACACACACACGCGCGCCCCCCAGGCGTCTGCGTCGCTGCGTGCGGCCGATGGGCGGCTGGCAGAGGAGGGCGGACACGACGCGCGGCTTTACGGCGCATCAGCGCGCCACGGACAGCAAGTAAGTGCCGAAACCCTGGGCCTTATTCCCTAAACCTCAAACCAAAAGAGTTGGGCGGCCAGCAGGTGCCCCAAAGGCCAGAAGGCAAGTGCCTTAACCCTGGGCCCTAAACCCTGAGCCCTTAACCTTGAAAAGACTAGAGGAGGAGGGCGATGCAACGCGCGGCTGTACGGCGCGTCCGCGCGCTATGGACAGCAGGTGTGTGCCCAAACATTAAGCCCTTCGGGGGTGTAGAAACCCATCACGCAAGAGGAGTGGGGCGGCCAGCAGGCGCCCCTTGCAGCTATGTCCTTAGCCCTCAAGGAGGGCGGCCACGACGCGCGTCTGCACGGCGCGTCGGCGCGCTAGGAGCTCCTATGGACAGCAGGTGTGAATAACTGAATATCCCAAAACCCTGAAACCCTCGGCCATACACCTAGAAACCCCTAGAGGTGGAGGGCGGCCACGACGCGCGTCCGTACGGTGCGTCCGCAGGGAAGTGCCTAAACCGTCAACCCAGGGCCATAAACCCTAAGCCCTCAACCCTAAGCCCCATCCCCTGCACCATCAATCCTGAACCCTGAGCCCTAAACACATGGTGCCCTCCTTGCGCGCCCCTAAATCATCACCCCCCCCCCCCGTGTGCGCCAGGCTGCCGACCTCTTCTGTGGCATGATCCCGTCGGGCGTGTACGCGCGCTTCGCGGGGCTGCTGCAGCTGCGCGGCGGCGCGCACGCGGGCAGCGTGGCGCTGCAGAGGTAGGATTCCTAGGGCCGGCGTGTGAGTCCCCCCCCCCACACACACACAAGAAAAATCAGCCAACCAGCCAGTCACTTGCATGAGCGTGCGCGGAGCTGCTGCGCTATGGGTTGAGGCCCTGGGGTCTAGGCCCGCGTGTACACATCGTCACGCCTAAGCACGCACGCACGCACACAAACCAGCCAGCCAGCCAGTTGTTTGCATGAGCGAGCGGTGTGGCGCTGCAGAGGGGTGTGTTCAGGCTTTAGGGTACAGACCCGCATCGTGGCGCACACAGTGGGGTCTAGCCCGTGCACTGGGGTGTCTCTCTGAAGAAAGCGGGACCCCCCCCACCACCACCACCACCCACACACACGCACGCGCGCACATGCACGCACACACGCACCAGCTGAGCCGCGTCGGGCTCGCGTGGGCGCCCCTGATCGTCAACTAGTGCACGCTCCCCCCCACACACACAGTATATGCGGGTCTCCCTCCCTCACACGCACACTCTCCCACACACACTCACACACACACTCTCGCACACACACACACACAGGCGAGCCGCGACAGGCTCGCGTGGGCGCCCTCCATTGGGAACGTGTGCACGCTCACACACACACGCACACACACTCCCTCACACACACTCACACACACACACACACGGACACTCTCCCTCACACACACTCGCTCACACACACTCTCACACACACACACAGGCTGAGCCGCGACGGGCTCGCGTGGGCGCCCTCGATCGGGAATGTGTGCACGCTCATCGCGTTTGCAATGGCGGTGTCGCTCAACGTGTATGTTTCGGGCGGGGCGCCCGAGGCGGTCTTCATGCTAGCTCCACTGCTGCTGCTGCTCAGCCAGGTAGGCCGCTCGCTGTTGTTTGGCGCTGCTACTGCCGCTTTTTGGTGCTGCTGCTGTCTGCTGCCGCTGCCGTTTCTTTTTATTTATGTCTCGGGCGGGGGCACCCAAGGACCCTACTCCTGTACCCTTATCCAAGACCCTAGACCCTTACCCGAGGCCCGTAACCCTACACTCCTGCAGGACCCTTGCCTTAGACCCTCACCCTAGACCCTAACCCTAGCTAGACCCTTACCCTACACCTTACACCCTGGACCTAGACTCTAACCCCTGACCCTACGCTCCCACAGGACCCACTGCTGCTGCCCGGGCTCGAGGACAAGCAGCGCTACTTCCCGCCGGTGCTCGCAACGACCACCTACCTGACGCTGTCCGCGCTCGGGGCGCTGCTGTCGAGCCCGACCGGCGTCGGCGGCCAGGTCAGCATGCGCATGCATGCAGGGCGGCACGCACGCGCGCATGTGCACACGCGCATGCTCATGCACACACACACACGCACGCGCACACACAGATACGCACACGCACACACACCACATGCACCTGCATGCTCCTTCCCCCCGCCCCCCCCCCCCACACTCACACGTACACGCACATGCACTCAACCCCCCCAGGCCGCGTTCCTCGCGCAGCTGCTCCTGCACCCGCTCGACACGAGCTTCCACATCCTGGGCGCGTGCGCGGTCGCGGCGAGCCTGCCGTCGCACGTGTCGTTCCTGAGCTGGCTGTGGACGCAGCGGCCGCGGCCGTCGGGCGGCCTCGTGCTCGCAGCGCTGCTCAACGCCGCGTCGCTCGTGCTCAACGCCACGCTCACTGTGTGGAGCGTCTCGCCCGTGCCGCTCTACCTCAACGGCATGGGCCTCGCGTTCGGCTTGTTACAGTACTTCGCGATGAAGCACGTGCGCTCTGTCGGGGCGAAGCTAATTTGATCCATCCGGAACTAGTTCGTAGTAGGGTGCAGCCATATGGGGGCGGACGGACGATCGGGTGCGCGGATGGGGGTGCGGCACTCATTCGTCTCCAACTCCGGTCTGATCGCTGCTAGCATCATCAAGAGAGGGCCTAGGCTGATGGTGATGCCACTGGAATGTGTGTTGACGCGGACATCCAATTCAGCGTGGCCGGGCTTTATTGTCACTGCAAGCGCGCTTGCAGATGGGAGTGAGCGCGTGCACCGAAACTGCACTGCACTCCCCCTCCTCAGCTCCACGTGGCCTCAAGGCTCAACACGGGTCCAGATTCCCCCCAAGTACACCCTGGTGGAAGTGTTGAGTGGTTGCGCGTGTTGACATGTTTGCGGCCCCCCAACTTCCGTTCACACAGTATATCCCATCAAGAAGCGCACCAACACACCTCACTTAAACTCGACACACGTCGCGCGCACGTTGGTTTTGGGATCATGCAGCTTGATGATGACGCTTTAGCCTCTTCATCCGCGCATGCCATTCTCCTGTCCGAGGACCTCTGGATGGAGCTGTGGCCGTCGCTGGACCGCGGCAGCAAGGCCACGCTGAGGCTCGTTTGCGGTCGGATGCGCGCGATGGTGGATGATGCGGTGCAGGTGGTTGCCAGCCCAGGCTCCGGCCCGGCGCCAATGCGGACGAGCTGAGTCGGTCGCTGGTGCGGTGGCCCCATGTTCGCGACCTCACCCTGCTCAACGTGGGATGCGCAGCCGAACTCAAGCCGCTGTCCACGGCGTCGATCGCTGGGCTGACGACCCTGGCCGTGCGCGAGGTGGGGAGGTGGTGCATGCATGGGACGCGCATGGGACGCGCACGCACCATGCAGCTCCGATCGCGGGGGTGATGCACACACGGCTGCACGCATTGCAGCCCTCGTTGGAGTGCATGCAGACCTCTTTGGATTGCATGCCTTCTGACCTGTGTGCGTGCGTGCGCGTGTGCGTGTGCGTGCGCAGGCCCCGCGCTTTGAATGGCCGCTGCCCCTGCCATTGTCACTCGCTGAGATTCTCATGTTCTGTTCCCTCTTGCTGGGCAGCTGGTGGTTGCTTTTGCTGGCACCCAAGATACTCGGCACTCTCTTGGGCATCGTGGGGGTGGCCAGGCTGCTTGGGATGCGCTACGGGAGGGGTGACCACCAACCGCTCCCACGTTGGTGGGTGCGGTTAGTGGCCATGTGGAACGTGTCCTCCATCCTACTTTCTGTCCTGTGCTTCCTCTGCGATGGTCAGCCAGAAGACATCAAAGCGCTGGCAGGCGTTTTTCTTGCGTGTTACTGCGTCTGGAGGTCTTTAGTCTGGGAACCGTCAAGCGATCCGCCCCATGAGCTCCCGATGCTCAGCAGCACTGTGGGGGCGACTCTGGAAGTGCTCGACATCAGCGGCTGCAACTGTCTGACATGCATCAACGTTGTTCGCAGCTGTGCACAGCTCAGGTGCCTGTGGATGCCCTGGTGCAACCGCGTGGTAGATATGTCGCCGCTCGGAGCGTGCAGCCAGACGCTCGAGGAGCTGTGGATGGGTGACAATGCATATCCATGGATGGGTGGCGCTGGCGGCGTCACCAGCCTGGCGCCGCTGGCAGCATGCACCCGGCTCCGCAAGCTCGACCTCCGTGGCTGCCGCCCCGAGCTCTTCAACCAGGTCACAGGCCTGCAGCTGACGTGCACACAGCTGGCAGACCCGCAGTCAGTCAAGCTTGAAGGTCTACTACACGACCTGCAGCCCAGCATGTTGTACGCCAAGCAGAAATTGGAATGCGGTCATAACGCCTGAGACGGTCCGGGGTGCGCCTCAGGCGGTGGTGGGCGCCTGAAGCGGTCCGGGTGGCATCTGAGGCGGTTTGGATAACGCCTGAGGCGACGCCTGAGGCGATCAGGGGTGCGCCTCAGGCGGCGCCTCAGGCGATCGGAGCGCCTGAGGCGCCGCCTGATCCGCGCCATGGAATGGGACGCCTGAGGCACCGCCTCAGGCGTTGTGAATGCGGTAGGGCTGGTAGCGGCAGCGGCAATCGGCTGCCTGGCTCTCAGAGGGTGACGCTCAGATCCGGGTTTTTTTGGCCAGTGAAGCTGCTGGGGCCTGAATCCTGGGCAGGGGCGCGCGGTGCCGCAGTACTTGCACTGCGCGCCCTTGCGTCAGCTTGCTCAGAGCCAGGTTGCCATCTCGGGCACGGATGCCATTCCAACTCTGGTGCAGCTGCTGGGGCCCGCCTCTGCGCCAGATCTGCAGTTTGCAGCAGCAGGACTTCTCCACCTCCTGGCTGGCAGCAACCCTGAGAACAAGGCCGCTATCTCAGCCTCTGGCGCCATACAAACTTTTGTGCAGCTGCTGAGGCCTGGCTCCTCGGAGCTTTTGAAGCAGACAGCAGCATGGGCACTTTGCACCCTGGCCCTGAACAATGCTCAGAACCAGACCGCTATCGCCTCAGCTGGGCGCCATTCCAGCTCTGGTGCAGCTGCTGGGACCCGAATCTTCCGGTGACACGCAGAGGGCAGCGACATTTGCGCTGCATTACCTGGCGCTCAACCATGCTGAGAACCACGCTACAATCTCAGTTGCTGGTGGCATTCTGGCTCTGGTGAGGCTGCTCGGGGCTGGGGGCTGGGCAGTGAAGTGTTCAGCAAGTGAAGAGAAGCACGTGTTCAGCGTGGAGCTGGCGAAAGCCTTTTTGTTGCACGATCATGATGAAACCCTCGCGCTGGGTTGATGCGACCGGTCAGTTGCTCACACACGCTTGTTCACGCCTGTGTGCCCCCCCCCACACGTAAACACACGCGCGCAGGCGGAGGCTGCCGTCAACCTGGAAGACGAGGGCCACTTGTAATGCGCCAACGAGGCGCAGGGCGCCACACGGGCGGCAGCGCTGCCGCCTGCTAGCAGTGGAGCAGCTTCCCTCGAACATTGTTGGGCCCACCCACCCCGTGGTGGGCGCGTCAACACGCGCGCCGCCCGCGGCGAGCCCCGCTGCGACTGGCAGTTGTTTCCGCCTGCAGTGTTTTCCGCCCGGTGGGGCCTCCCACGCCACTCACCAGCGCGGCGCCGTCGCACCGCGCGCAAGGGGCGCCATCATGATGCACGCAAGGGCCTCATCGCCGAGACTGCTGGGCATGTGCATCTCGCATGCCGCACGAGGGAGTAGACAGGGCTGAGATTGAGGGGGGGGGGGGCGTGAGGGGGCCATTTGTGTGTTTGGAGGCCTTTGTCCCCCCTCCCCCCCCCGCAAGGATGAAGGCGCGGTTGTTAACGCGCGGACCACACCCGTTGTAGTTCAGAGGATGGTGTTACACATCGTCAGGAGTCGAAAGTTGTCTGAAATCAGTCAGAAAGCAGTCGGGACCAGAAGTCACATCTGGCCAGAAGTGGGCGGGGAACTCATCATCAGATTAATGTGCCCCCAGAGAGGTGCCGGCGCGCTCCACCACTCAACCACCACCCGCCAAAGCATCCCTGCTAGCAGGTGTTGCAAGTCGAGCGCAGGCGTCCCAGATCGCATGACGTGATACACATGAGCTTGGACTCGTCTGGCCAGTGGCGGATGGAGAGACCAAAGTTGGTTGCCTTGAGCAGGCTCTCGGGGTCTTTCGACAGGAACAGGAAGTTGTCCAGCTGCGTAAATGTGTGTGTGTGTGAGGAGGCATGGTGGGTGGTGGTGGTGGTGGTGGTGGTTGTGATGGTTGCCTTGAGTGGGCTCTCCGGGTCTTTCATGAATGATCAATAGGGAGAGGAAGTTGTCCAGCTGCGTGAGTTGATAAGTTGAACAACAGCACTAGAGCGGTCGTGCGCGCATCGGCAACTTTGGGGCAAGGCTTGAGAAGGGAAGCAGCTGTCCTAGAGCGTGCGCGTGGCGCATCGCCAACTTTTGGCCAAGGCTTGATGAATTGAACTGCTGCACTCGATCGGTCGGCGTCTCCACACACACGCGCGCACTCACACACACACACACACACACACACACGCACACACACACACACACACGCACACACACACACGCAGACGCACACACCTGCTTCAGCTCTGGCGCATTTCAGTTGATGATTCGCGTCAGCACCGCACGCCACACGTCGGTCAGCGTCTCCTTCCGCACGTCCTCCCAGAAAGGAAATCGGCTGGTGAGGAGCTGGGACGTGAGCATGCGCACACTCCAGACTGCATCACCTGTGTGTGTGTGTGTGTGTGTTGGGGGGGAGGGGAGGGAGTGCACGCGTGTTTGTGTGTTTGTGTGTGTGTGTGTGTGTTTGTGTGAGTGGTGCATCGCCAACTTTTGGCCAAGGCGTGATGAGTTGAATAGCTGCACAAGAGTGCTCGTGCACGCATCGTCAACTTTGGGGTGAAGCTTGAGAAAAGGGGAGCAGCTGTCCTAGAGAGTGCATGTGCGCGCATCGCCAACTTTTGGCCAAGGCTTGATGAATTGAACAACAGCACTAGAGCGCTCGTGCACGCATCGTCAACTTTGGGGTGAAGCTTGAGAAAAGGGGAGCAGCTGTCCTAGAGAGTGCATCGCCAACTTTTGGCCAAGGCGTGATGAGTTGAACAGCTGCACCAGAGTGCTCGTGCGCGCATCGTCAACTTTGGGGTGAAGCTTGAGAGAAGGGGAGCAGCTGTCCTAGAGAGTGCATGTGCGCGCATCGCCAACTTTTCGCCAAGGCGTGATGAGTTGAACAGCTGCACGAGAGTGCTCGTGCGCGCATCGTCAACTTTGGGGTGAAGCTTGAGAAAAGGGGAGCAGCTGTCCTAGAGAGTGAGTGCATGTGCGCGCATCGCCAACTGTTGGCCAAGGCTTGATGAGTTGAACAGCTGCACGCATTGTCAACTTTGGGGTGAAGCTTGAGAAAAGGGGAGCAGCTGCCCTAGAGAGTGTCCTAGAGAGTGTCTCGAGAGGCTGTAAGGGGGGGTGTAGATTCACCTAGACCCCCCTCAAAATGCCCCAAAATGTTTTCGCATCTTGGCCGCCCGGCACCTAGAGGGGGGGGTCTAGATGTCCCCCTCCAGGTGTCTTGGACTCCCCTCCTGGTGACCTGCACCCCCCTAGGTGTCCTGGACCATGCGCCCCGCCAGCGCCCTGCTGCTGCTCGGCTGGCATCTGGGCATTTTGGCACCTTGGCACCTGGACCCCCCTGCAGGTGTCCTGGACCCCCCCTCCAGGTGTCCTGGACCCCCCTCTAGGTGTCCTGGACCCTGCGCCCCACTCGCGCCCCGCCGCTGCTTGGCTGGCATCTGGGCATTTGGCACCTTGGCACCTGGACCCCCCTCCAGGTGTCCTGGACCCCCCCTCCAGGTGTCCTGGACCCCCCTCTAGGTGTCCTGGACCCTGCGCCCCGCTCGCGCCCCGCCGCTGCTTGGCTGGCATCTGGGCATTTTGGCACCTTGGCACCTTGACCCCCGTCCAGGTGTCCTGTCCCCCCCTCCAGGTGCCCAGGACCCTGCGCTATAACCTAGGTCAAAAGGTTCCATGGTGTAGAGCCGTTGGCCCTTACATCTCACAAATCGCCAGTAAGGCGAGTATATTACGTGCGCCCTGCCTGCACGCCGCCACTGCTCGGCAGGCACCCCCCTTCCAGGTGTCCTGGACCCCGGTGACATGGACCCCGCCCGTCTTGCGCCGTGATCGTCCGCAGTTCGACATGTGCCAGGGCATTTTTGCACCTCGTCACTGGTTTCGATCCTCGGCCACACGAGAACGTAGAGCTGGGATTTTGGATTTTGTATTGAGGGTAGTGAAAGTGAAGTGTGTCAGGTATGGTTCGGGGTTAAGGTGTTTGGATAGGTTTTAGGGATATAGCATGTTGTAGGGTAGGGTAGGGTAGGGAAGGGAAGGGAAGGGAAGGGAAGGGAGGGAAAGGGAAGGGAAGGAAGGGAAGGGAAGGGAAGGGAAGGGAAGGAAGGAAGGGAAGGGAAGGGAAGGAAGGGAGGAAGGGAAGGGAAGGGAAGGAAGGGAAGGGAAGGGAAGGGGGGAAGGGAAGGGAAGGGAAGGGAAGGGAAGGGAAGGGAAGGGAGGGGAAGGGAAGGGAAGGGAAGGGGAAGGGAAGGGAAGGAAGGGAAGGAAGGGAAGGAAGGAAAGGAAGGGAAGGGAAGGGAAGGGGGGAGGGGAGGGGAGGGCTAGGGGAGGGTAGGGTAAGGTAGGGTAGGGTAGGGTTTAGGGTAGGGTTTAGGGTTTAGGGTTAAGGGTTTAGGGTTTAGGGTTTAGGGTTTAGGGTTAAGGGTTAAGGGCTTATTATTTAGAGCCGGCCGCGCAGTGACTTAGGGCCTCGGCCGCGTAATGGCTTTGGGCTTCGGCTGCGTGAACCTAGAGCTGGAATTTGTGGTTTAGTATTGAGAGCAGTCAAGGTGGAGCGTGTAGGGAAGGCTTGAGTTTAGGGAAGTTTGTTTGATCGGTTTAAGGGTTTTAGGGTGTAGGGTAGGGTAGGGTAGGGTCAGGGATGTAAAGTACCTAGTACGGGTATAATACGCCGATATCTTTTTGAAGTATTAATGGGGTACTAACGGGATGGGCTGATAAATACACGATAAATACCGCCACTGCAGAACTCCTTGTTTATTGCTGTTGTAAGCATTTCTCCAGGTGCGCACGCACTCAGCTATTACTCCCCAGCCCCCAGCAAGACCCCCAGCAGTTTGTGGTTCGAACCACAGATCCTCGGGCTCTGGGCTCTCAGTAGAAGCCTCTAGGAGGCCCTCATGAGTCACTGGAAGGGGCCTCTCACGAGGGCCTCGCATGAGATATCCACCATCTCGTCGCCGTCGCCGTCAGGCATGAGCGCCAGGCCCTCATTGGCACCACAGAGAGTCTTCATGGTGTTGGGATGTGGGGCAGACGGAGACGGGTGCGAAGCCTTTTGAGTTCGGATTGGTGTACACCAATGTGTGGGAGTGCCCACCTGTGGCACCTCCCACACAAAATCGGCCCTTACTCACGCCCCTCCACATGGTTTTGGATCATTCTACTTTTGTTGGAAAGTCGACGCAAAGTCTATCCACAGCACCGCTCGGATTTCAAATCCATGCAGAACTGAGGTCCCTGGCTGTCGCTAGACGAGCCCCCACACTTTTTGCGGTATTTATCAGCGGTACTAAGCGGTACTCATCGATTTGGGCCGTTTGCGGTATAATACAGGTACTTATGGCCCCAAACAGCGGTACTTTATATCCCTGGGTAGGGTAGGGTAGGGTAGGGTACACCCCTGTAGGACACCTTGACCCCCCCCTTCCCCCCCCTAGGTGCCAAAATGCCAAGATGCCAAAATGCCGGGGCGGGCGTGCGTGCGTGCGCAGGCTTGGACCAACCCTCCAGGTCACCTACACCCCCCGTTACTTGCTCTAGGCCCCCCTCCAGGACACCTAGACCCCCCCTCTAGGTGCCAAAAAGCCAAGATGCCAAAATGCCGGGGCAGCGGGGCGTGCGCGCGCAGGATTGGACCGACCCTCCAGGACACCTACACCCCCCCTCCAGGACACCTAGACCCCCCTCCAGGACACCTAGACCCCCCCTCTCTAGGTGCCAAAATGCCAAGATGCCAAAATGCCGGGGCGGGCGGGGCGTGCGCGCGCGTGGGGTGGAGGCAGGGGCGGTCTAGGACACCTAGACCCCCCCTCCAGGTGATCTGGACCCCGCCTCAGGGGCATTGACTAGTTGTCCTGGAGTGGGGTCTATTGGATTTAGGGGGGGTCTAGGTGAATCTACACCCCCAGCTGCATTCTCTCCAGCAGGCGGCAGGGAGTGTAGCAGGGCAGGAGGGGAGGGGGAGTTGACCACTCACTGGCCTCTCCCTTTCCTCGAATTGCATGCACAGCACCCTCGCACCTCTTGCATGCTCTAACAACCGGGAAACGACCCCGTGCGCATGGCAGAATGCAGGTGGCAGTGCATCTTGGGGCCAGGGAGAGACTCACTGAGGTGCAAGCCAGAGCCTCCCGCCAGAGCCTCCTGCAGCAGCAGCAGAGCAGCATCAACAGCAGCAGCAGCAGATCCCAGAGGACTCGTGGATGGACGGCTTCAACAGGTCCCCTGCCCCGGGTCGCAGGCTTTTCCTGGCCACACTTGAGATCTCGGGACAGATTCTGTTTTGTCGGTGGTGTGACGGTGCGCACACTGGAGCCGATGATCGTTGTGCCGGGCACGCTTTGGAAACAGTGCATTGGACGGGAATTCGTCGTGGGTGCCGGGCGACGATGGCGATTGACTGGCCGAGCTCGAACAACCCCAACAACAGCCCACCAGCAAACCAGCCAACCAACAAGACCTCGTGCTGATGGGCGCGGCATGCAAGCAGAAGCCATGCGCTGATGTGCGCACGCGTGTGTTTGTGTGTGTGTGTGTGTGCGTGCATGTGTGTGTGTGTGCGTGTGTGTGTGTGTGTGTGTGTGTGTGTGTGTGTGTGTGTGTTCGTGCTTGCTTGCGTGCTTGTGTAGAGTTCAACTGCAGGTGCGCGGCGGCCGTGCCCACGGCGGCGGCGTGCATGTCACACACACACACACACACACACACACACACACACACACACACACGCACACGCACACGCACACACACAAACATGCACACACGCACACACACACACAAACATGCACTCACGCAGACACACAAACACAGTTACAGTTACAGTTGCATCGGCTTGCCAGAAAATACTACCTCTAGTCCTAGTACCACTGCCTAGAACCAAGTCCAGTTCTGGCCCTAACACACAACACACACACACACACACAAACATGCACACTAACACACACACACACACGCACACGCACACACAAATGCACGCACACGCATGCACACACGCACACACATGCACACAATCACCTGGCTGAAATTGCAGGGTGTCGTAGTCTGTTGGCAAGCTCAGAGGGCGGAACGTGAGTGCAGAGGTTGAGGACATGCTGCTACATGCGACTGCCCAGCAAGCTGCAGGCGGCAATGCACCCAACAGGGAGCACGGCCATGATGCTGCTGATATCAGCGGAGTGCAGCGCCTATAGGGACACAGCAGGCACAGCGCAGAGCGCGGGGGGTGACGGAGCAATGCACTTGGCAAAGCAATGTCCACTGTTGCAGCGGCAGCGACGATGGCGGGCCAGCAGCAGACACAGGCGTGGGGCGCGCCGTGCTGATGGAGGGAGGACAAGTGCAGTCGCTCACATGCTCGCACACACATGTGCCACCAGGCAACCAGACGGAGTGGATAAAACCACAGTGGTGGTGACACATGGGGGTTGACACGAGGGACACGTGGGAACAGGGGAGAGCCGACCCATCAGCCATGATGCCATACAGAGACACAAATGACCTCCCCTGCAGGCTGCTTGGAGCTTGGCCATGCGGACGCCCAGCCATGATGCACATATACTCCCGAAATGACCGCACCCACGGACTTGCAGGCTGTTCAGAGCAGCCATCAGACATCATGATGCACAGACGGAATCTGTTAGGCTGGCGCGCTGCGTGGCCTTGCGGGCTCTAATAGTAGGGCTCCCCTAGACGTGTAGTCTAGGCCTTGACTCACGTCCCGGGGTCCTCCGGGCGCGTACATGTAAACACGGGGGGGGGGAAACGGAATGATGGAACTGCCCTCATGCGGGCGTCTGGAGGGGGGCACACCACTAACAGCACCACTCAGCAAGAGCTCCCTAGTGCTGCGCTCCCCTTGCGCACCGGGCTCCCTGCTGGTTCTGCTGCGTTGTGTTGCAATGGAATCGCAGCCAAGCGGCGCCCGGCAGCAGCTCAGCAACGCCCAGGCAGCAGCAGCCAAGCCACCTGGCGCAGATGATCAAGCTTAAGTACTCTAGCAGGCTGATTACTAGTAATGATGCGGCTACGACTCAAACAGCTGACACCACGCCGCGGATGCACACATGATGCCTGGCACTCCAGCACGGCGGGCACACACGATTGGTCCATCCGACCGGGGAGCGACGTGCAACGTTGGAGCCTTACATATGGAATGCATTCCATGTTTTTTTCACCAAGGTCTGCTATAGCCCCCTCCCCCCCTGCGTTGCATTGTTGCACAGACATGCTGCCTGTCCACCACGGTTCCCCAGCCCCCTCAGTTACTCCGGCTCGCCACTCCACAGCCCAATGCTCGTCAAAGGCCAGTCCACCGCACCGCGCCGCGGCTGCGCACATGATGCCTGGGCACTCCAGCACAGCCCAACCCGGTGGTGTCATCAAACCCAGTAACCCAAGATGAAAGCTTTCGGGCGCCACGACACGCGGCCCGGCACGCGCCCAGGCGCGTGGCTAGCCAACACGTCACACACGTGCGGGCGCCAAGGGCCACGCCGCTCGGCGACACTGCCGGGCGGCGCTCAGATCTTCTGGGACACCAGGGACGCGGTCCGGGCCTCGGCCTCAACCACCAGCTGCCACACGCTCGCCTCAGCTCCGGAGGCTGGGCCCGCCGCGCACCCTGAAGTGGCAGCTGGGTGGTCCAGCTCGAGCTGTCATTGCTGCAGAGCGGGGAGTGGGGGGAGTGTTAGTTGAGTGTCAGGTTCAGTTGCTCTTGCCGAGCTGTGCCACTGCGCTCCTATACGCGCCTTACATTAGGCCTGGACGCCCTTCAAAAGTCTCAGGGGCGGATTGCCGTGTCAGAACCGCTGCTTGCTCACTTGCTGTTGGTGCCCCCCCCCCCTCCCCACCTCCCTCGTAAATGCACGCACCGGCTTAAGCATGTCGACAGCTCTCAGCAGGTGCCCCCCCCCCTCCCTGGCGGTCGTCGTAGAAATCTGCCTGCCCCCAAGTACTCCCCCCGTTTTCCGTTTTCCACGGTTCGAAAACGTGTGCGCGCCCCATTTACCCGCCCACACAAAAGAGAGCGGCACGCACCGGCTTTGGCATGTCGACAGATCTGAGCAGGTGAGCCCCCAGGCGGTCGTTGTAGAACGAGAGTCCATCTGGCCGGCCGGCTCCATCAAATTAATCATCTCCTTGCGCTAGATTTGTCCGTCGCCGTTGATGTCCGCCTGCCGCCTGGGCAGTGTGAGTGGGGAGCGTGTGTGTATGGGCGTGTGTGTGTGGAGGGGGGAGGCGTGCGCGCGTGTGTCACAGTGCATGTGTGTGTGTCTGTGTGTGTGTGTGTGTGTGAGTGTGCGGATAGTGCGCAAGTCTTTGTTTGGAAGATGACGTGTCGGTGCAGTGAAGCTTCCCCCCTTGGGTTGGCAGGGCTTCAGAACCTCTCTCTCTCTTTGTCATGCTGGAGCTTTGGGGACAAATTAGTAACCACAAGAAGTGAGCAATTGGTGGACAATCAAGCAAACAATCACATGCAAAAAAAAATTGAGTTCCTCGGGCCCCGCATTTACGTGGCCTTCAGCATCAATCTCAGCATAACAGAAAGTCATGTTTTCTATCCATCTGTGATTCAATAGAAAACTTCCACAATGTGCCGGCCCCTCGCAGCGCGCCACCTGCACCCGAGAAGGCGGGTTTGAGGGCGGCCCTGCCTCGGGTGGTGCAGCTGCGTGAGCAGACAGCAGCAGCGCTGCCAGCAGGCCAGGCTCTATTCGGGCGCTTCTGGCTGCTGCGTGGGCGCACCGGGGGGAGGCGGGCGTGCCTGCCCAGGCGACGCAGCTGTCGGCGATGGCTCCCGACACCGTCCTCCTCGTTGCGTGGTCCTGGATGGACCCCGAGTCGCCAGGCCTGTTTTCCAGGTGGGAGAGCAGCCCTGTCACGCAAGCTGCAGTCCTAGCGAGGGAGGGGAGCCTCCCCTCGGAGATGGTGCGGTGAAAATGCGATCACACTTTTTGACAAGCACAAGCACAAGGGGGAGACACCACGGAGAAAGAGGAGAGGAGAAGCAGAGGAGCAGTAGAGGAGAGGAGGAAATGAGCAGTAGAGGAGAGGAGAAGGCAGAGTAGCACACAGGAGTCCCAACTACTGCGCGCCGTATCAACTCCCCATACAGCCACCCATGCTTCACTCCTCGATCCACTCCGCGTCTCCGTCCACCGAACCTCGATCACGCCGCTCGATCATCGCGTCTGCCAGCAACGCCTTGCGTGCTGCCCTGCCCTGCCTTGCCCCTGGCGCACTCCAAATCGCCCCAGCTTCCCCTCGTCTCTGCCTCTAGGCAAGAGCCCCACGCGCCCTGTGACGCGCCGCCGTCAAACAATTGCGTGGTAAAGACGCGGTTCAAGACCTGCGAACAGACATGAGTGGCGTGTGTGCGCGTGATGCATGCATGGCAGCGCGCGCGCATGGCGAGTGCGCGCACCAGATCATGCGCGTGCCAGGCCATCACCCTGCCAACTGGATGCAGCCTGCCATGCATTAGCATATCATGCGTCGAGTGGGTGGATCAAGCAGAGGCAGGAGAGACTAGCTGGCCTGCATGGCGCAGGGGCCATGCAGCGCTCCCATGCCTGCCATGCAAGCGCGCTCCCGATGCACCACTCGTGGACTCACTGCTGCCTGCCCCGTTCATCTGCCAGCGCGCATCGCCCATGCATGTGCGCTCCTCATGCACCACTCGTGAGGCTCACCGCTGGCTGCCCTCCACATGCACGCACGCAGGTCCCGTCGCGCACGATGCATCCACTCGCCCGCCGGGACTTGAGGAAGCTTGTGCGCAAGCTCGGAGCGACCGCTCGACCGAGTCAACAACTCCAAGCACTGACGACATTCGCGCGGCTGTGCCTCGAGAATCCGGACAGTCGGGCCGCCATCGTTGCTGCCGGTGCCATCCATGAACTGGTGCAGCTGCTGGGGCCTGGCTACACAGCGGACGTGCAGGAAGAAGCAGCTGCAGCACTGGTGGACCTTGCTTTTGATAATGATGACAACAAGATCGCCATCGTTGCTACCGGTGCAGTTCCTCCATTGGTGCAGCTGCTGGGGGCTGCCTCTCCTGCTGTCGTGCAGCGTCTTGCAGCAGGAGCACTGCTGAACCTCGCCGTGAATGCTAACAACAAGGTCTCAATCGCTGCTGCCGGCGCCATCCCCCCGCTGGTGCATCTGCTGGTGGCTGCAGCTGCCTCTCCAGCTGACGTGCAAGGCCAAGGCAATGCCTCAGGAGCGCTGGTGAACCTCGCTGCGAACAATGACAACAAGGTCTCGATCGCTGCTGCCGGTGCCATCTCCCCACTGGTGCAGCTACTGGGCCCAAGCTATACATCTGCCGTGCAGAAGGAGGCAGTAAAAGCTTTGTGGAACCTCACTGTTAACGATGAAAACAAGGTCATGATCGCTGCTGCCGGTGCCATCCATCCACTGGTGCAGCTGCTGGGGGCTGCCTCTCCAGCTGACGTGCAGCGTTTTGCAGCAGGAGCACTGTCAAACCTCGCTGAGAACAACGACAACACGGTCTCGATCGCTGCTGGCGGTGCCATCTCCCCACTGGTGCAGCTGCTGGGGGCTGCCTCAAGTGCTGACGTGCAGCGTCTTGCAGCACTAGCACTGTGTAACCTCGCTGGTAACAATGACATCTAGGTCATGATCGCTGCTGGCGGTGCCATCCCCCCACTGGTGCAGCTGCTGGGGGCTGCCTCTCCAGCTGGCGTGCAGCGTCTTGCAGCAGGAGCACTGTCAAACCTCGCTGTGATTGCTGACAACAAGGTATTGATCGCCGCTGCCGGTGCCATCCCCCCACTGGTGCAGCTGCTGGGGGCTGCCTCTCCAGCTGGCGTAAAGCGTCTTGCAGCAGGAGCACTGTCAAACCTCGCTGTGAATGCTGACAACAAGGTATCGATCGCTGCTGCCGGTGCCATCCCCCCACTGGTGCAGCTGCTGGGGGCTGCCTCTCCAGCTGACCTGCAGCATCTTGCAGCAGGAGCACTGTCAAACCTCGCTGGCGATGCTGACAACAAGGTATCGATCGCTGCTTCCGGTGCCATCCCTCCACTGGTGCAGCTTCTGGGGCCTGGCTCTTCAGCTGACGTGCAGCGGAATGCAGCAGCAGTACTGATGCGCCTCGCTTCCCATCTCGACATCCAGGTCACCATCGCTGCTGCCGGTGCCATCCCTCCTCTGGTGCAGCTTCTGGGGCGTGGATCTTCAGCCGAGGTGCAGCAGCGGGCAGCGGGCGCACTGGCGGTGCTCGGCAAGAGCAATGCTGACATCCGCGCTGCCATTGATGCGGCGGCAGCCAGCGCCAACTTAGTTCAGGAGATGAGGGGCTGGGTATTGACCACGCCTGCATAAGTGGGGGTTTGCAAACAGGGCAACGCGGGCGGGCGGGCGCACTGCAGCAGAGTCAGCCTTTGCAGACTCGGGACATCTATTTCATTGAACCAACTTTTATGTATCTCAGAATGAAGCGCTGTCATGTCAATCCCGAGATTTTCTTGCACCTTCAGGTAGCGTGAAATCGCCGCTGACAGCCCAAAACAACTCCCGCTATCCTACCAGAAGGAACATCCCCTACTGTAAGCTCGCTCCAAAACCGCTGCAGTCATGGTTGCTTTCTCACCTGAAACCGAGCGAGGGATGCAAGTAGACATAACGCCCTCACGTGGTAGGCCGCTCCGCAGCGCTGAGTGAGCCGGGTGACAGGTGACAGGTGACAACGCAAGATGCAGCACCTGTCGTATGCATTCCACGCCCAAGCCCACCAGACTAGCTTCTCGCCTCCAGCTCTCCTCGCCCTCTCCAACGCTCCCCCCAGGCCCGATTTGTTTTGCTGGCCAGACCAAGTCGCTACACCCGCGCTACCACCTAACAGGCAGCGTATTCGACCTTGCTGTGCGATCTGCACAGTTCCGAACACTCATCATACGCCAAGACGCCCCTCTGGTGCTGATGACACGTCCATCCATGGTTCATCCCTTTGATGCGGTGGCTGCAGAGCTTCAGGTTGCGTGCGGGCAGTTGAGAGGGTACATCCGCTGGGTACATCCACTGGGCAGTGGGGAGGGTACATCCGCTGCTGTTCGGCCAGGGCCACGGGCTCGTGCTGTGCGGGCACCAGTTTGGGGGAATGCTCGCTCACACACTGGCAGCCAAGCTGCTGCTGATGCTACACGACGAGGCCGCTCACGCACAGGCGCTCAGGCGCGACGCTGGCCCACTCGCCAGGGCGGCGCGGCGCAGGGTGGTGTCATTCGGCTTCTCCAGTCCGCTGGTCTCCAACGCAGCGCTGCATAAGGCGCTGGAAACGAGGGGGCTGGCGGACAAACTGCACACGATGCAGGGATGCAGGGCGACGCCAGCCCTAGGGCTGCATTCCTGACTCTCTGCAGCGACGCGTATGTGGCTGCGGCTGCGCGTGCGCGTGTGCATGCACGTCCACGTGGATGGGGCGGTGCAGTTGGTGGGCCAGCCCAAATGATGGAGTTGGCAAAATTTGCGTTGGCACAGCACGTGTACGTTGTGGTGGTAGTGAAGTACACAGGGGGTGGACAATCAAGTCGGGCAAGGTTAAATAAATAAATAGACAACAGATGTAGATTGGGGCGACTTCCCCCAGGAAGTCGGCGTCGTCGAAAGCGCGACACAACGGGAGCACCTAGCCCCCGATTAAAAAACACAAAACCCGGAGGCCGGAGGTGGAGGCAGATCAGAGCCAGCTGTCAGGAGTGTTCGCGCCCCCACACAGTGTGATTGTGTGTTGAGCTCTATTCGTCTCATCTCCAGGGCACGTGGCTATCTTGCTTGGACGTGCGCCGACGGGGCGTCGTGCGTGGAGGATGGCGTCGTCTACAGCTCATGCGAGCGTCATGGCCAAAATCGAGGACGTGTCGCGGTTCTGGACGCAGCTGGATCTCGAGGGCCTGCGGCCGCGACTCGATGATGAGGGACTTAAGGTTGCCGAGTACCAAGAAGAAGCTGTCGCCAACAGACGCAAGCTCGCCGAGGGGACCAAGGACTTCAGGCGGAGTGTTGATAAAGAGGACCCCGCCGCAAAGGCATGCGGAGCCCTCCTGCGGCAGTACCAGGTGCGCACCTTGAGCTGCTGCAGGAGGGCTCCGCATGGTTCACCTCGTATGCATGGCATGCATGCATGCATGAGGTGCACGAGCTGCATGGCATGCGTGAGCTGCACGGGCATGCAGGTCTGCCTCCCCGCCCCAGCCAACTACACATAACCTACTCTGCGGCCACAAGCGCCTCGCAAACCAGCATGCCCCCTGATATCACCGCCACCCCGTGCACCGAACGAGTCAAGTTAAGATCCGGTCGTGACAAGCAGGTCCACGCATGCATCGAGCAACCCCCCTCTCCATCCGATGGCCATCCTCGAACGCTCCCAATGAACATGCCCCCCTCCCACACACAGCCACGCACCGCACGAGTCAAAGTTGGGTCCGGTCATGGGCAGAGGTCCACACGCCCCCCCCCCCACACACGCGTGCACACGCGCACACACACACACGCAACACCCCAGTGCACACACAGCAACATGCCTGGGTGTGGGCCTGTAAACCCGAAGCCCCAGGCCCTAGGTTCCCAGCACACACACACACACATCATCAACAACAACAACAACAACAACAACAACAACAACAACAACAAAACGACACCACCACCACCACCACCAAGAACAACAATCTCCCCAGGAGGAGATCGACCGCCTGACCAAGTGCGCAAAACCCAGACACCTGTTCCTCCGAAGCTATCCCCACACTCCACACCTCACACCGACTGACCAAGCAGCGCAAAGGAGCTGGCGCATTCCTGCAGAAGCTTTCCCTAACTCCCCAGACCTCCCCCCCCCCCCCCCCCCCCCCCCCCCCCCCCCCCCCCCACACCCCACCCACCCCACACTCCCACACAGGAGAAGATCGCCCTTCTGACAAAGCGTGCAAAGCATGGCGAGGGCACATTCCTGAACCTTCAATACCAGGAGCTATCCCCACACCCCACACCCACGGCCCCAGCCCCCACGCTCCCACACAGGAGGAGATCGACCGACTGACCAAGCGTGCAAAGCACGGCGAGGGCGCATTCCTGCACCTGTACCAAAAGCTGTTTGAGGCGCCAGACCCAGCGCCCGCGCTCTCGCACGCGTTCGAGTCAGCCAGCAGGTGTGTGTGTGTGTGGAGGGGGGAGCTCGTGCGGGGGCTTGGCTCTTCCCAAACGTGCCAGACCCAGCGCCAGCGCCCTCGCACCGTTCGAATCGGCCAGCAGGTGTGTGTGTGTGTGTGTGTGTGGCTCGTGGCCCTGCCGTGCCCGCCCGTCCCCTTCGAGGCGCCAGACCCAGCGCCAGCGCTTTCGCACACGTTCGAGTCGTCCAGCAGGTTTGTGTTTGTGGTCGCTTTTGCAGTCTGCCGGGCGCCTACGACGCTTGGCGTGTTAGCTAGACCTGTGTGTGTGTGTGTTGTGTTGGTGTACGTGTGTGTGTGTGTGTGTGTGCGCCAGCGCTGTCGCACGCGTTCGAGTCAGCCAGCATGTGCGCAGGGCAGGGTTTAGGGTTTAGGTGGGGTTTAGGTGGGGCGCGCACGGCCCTAGGCCGTGTGTGCATGGGGGGAGCGGAGCGTGCGGACGTGTCTCACAGTAGGTGGGGCGTGAGACGTTACATAGCTCGCCCAATACTAAGGCTACGGGAGCTGGCGGGCGCGGCACGCGCACGGCGCGCGCGGCGCATGGGGGTTGCATGGCGGCGCTCTGCGCGTGCATGCATGGAGGAGATTGCTGGCGGGCATGGAGGAGCTTGCTTGAGGGCAAACAGGAGATTGCTCGCGGGCGTGGAGGAGATTGCAGGCGGGCATGGAAGCGGATGGCGAGAAATTGAGAAACATGGGAAGCGAGGCACATGCGGCTAGGCTTTGTGAGGAGGTTGTGGCGCAGGGGTTCCCTGCCCCAAGGCGCAGATTATAGATGGCGCAGCAATCAATACACTAGCCGTGCGGCATGGGGCGAGGCGAGGCCCCACCAGCGGGCGGGCACCATAATGGAGATGGCGGTTAAGAACGGGGAATGAGGCTACAGGGAGAGGATACGGGTTACAGGTGCCAAAGGGGACGGCGGAACAAGGATCAGCCATAGGTGTCACGGGGAATGGCTAATGAACGGGAATGAGGCGGGTGGTACGGGTGCTGGCGCACATGGAGCGCAGCGCGGCGCATGGAGATCGCATGGCGGCGCCCATGCATGGACGAGATTGCTGGCGGGCATACAGGAGATTGCTGGCGGGCATGGCGGAGATTGCTGGCGGGCATACAGGAGATTGCTGGCGGGCGTGGAGGAGATTGCTGGCGGGCATGGAGGAGATTGCTGGAGCCAATGGCGGCGGCGGGACTAGTAGTAGAACACAGGCGCACACCAACAATGCGTTGCTGTCACTACCTGGGTGGTATAGGGTGGATCTGGGGGCCCAGTGTCCTGTCTAGGTCCAGTGCGTGCGCGCGTGTGGGGGTTTACCCCAACCAGGTGGCCAGCCAGTTTCCCACTGAAACTGAGTTTAAGGTGTCGGGCGCTAGCGCCGACACCGGTCTTATACATCATTACTGGTGTCACACAGACTGTAATATCCATCATCATCATCATCAATACGGTTGCAGCATGGACACTACTCGCGGGTTCCTGGTGTCCAGCATGGTGTCCAGCATAGTGTCCAGCATGGACTCTTCTGGCGAGTCCCTGGTGTGAAAGTGTGGACTGCAAGGCGTCAGGGTGTGCCGGCGTGGAGGGGGTCGTGCGGGCAGGGTGGGGCCCGTAACTGTCACCTCCCGTAACCCCTCACCACTCGTAAAGTCACGGGCTTATGGGCGCGCCCTCGCAAAGTGCCCCGTGATCCCCCGTAACTCGAACGAGGTGTGGGGCGGTGGGAATGTGCACCCCACACCTTTGACTAGCCCCCGAGGCTGTTGACTCGGGGTCGCGGGAGGTGTAAGGGGAGGGCTGCGGGAGGGGTTGTGAGGGTTACAGGTTTCGGGCCACGTGGTGTGGGGTTGCGGGCCAGGGCGCCAGTGGTGTCATTAGTGCCCCTGCAGCCCCCGCAGACCCCGCTGCGGGGGCAAACCAGGAAGTTTTGGGGGAAACTGCGGGGGCGAATCGCGGGAACTGACCGCGGAAAAGTGGGGACTTTGACGATTTCACATTTTCCGCTGAGAACGTCGCCTGCGGGGACGATTCGTCATGTTCCCTCCCAGTTCTCTCCTATGTAGCAGGGGCAAACACGACATTCTTGGTTTCGTTAATGACACCACTGGAAGGCGCCCAAGTCACGTGCGCGCGTGTGCTCCCTCTCTCTCTGTCCCTCGCGCACAAACGTTGGTCTAACACGCCATTAAAGGCGTCCGACGGACTGTTGAATCGACCACCACGCGCAGGGCGACAGAGCTCGAGGCGTCGTGCCAATGAGGCGCCAGTGAGGCCTCCTTATGTTCAGATACGCACGTGCTACTGTAAGGCTTTAAAGCCTTGCAGGATCTTCTTACGTGGGGCGCCGTAGTGCCTCAGCAGGACCACTGCATCACGCGCGCAGGGCGACAGAGCTCGAGGCGTCGTGCAGGAAGCTGGCGCAGGAGCTTGCTGAATACAAGGCTGAGTCGACGACGCTGAAGAACCAGGCGGGTGGTGGTTGTGGAGGTGGTTGTGGGGGGTGGTTGTGGGGTGGTTGTGACACACACACACACACACACACACACACACGCACACACACGCACACACGCACACGCACACGCCAGGACCACACGATCAGGAAGCTGGAGGAGAAGGGCCGGGTGCTGGAGCACGCACACACACACGCACACACACACACACGCCAGGACCACACGATCCGGAAGCTGGAGGAGAAGTGCCGGGTGCTGGAGCTGGCGATGGAGAACAAGGACGCAGAGGTGCGGTCACTCTGATGCGGTGCGGTGCGGTGAGGTGCGGTCACTCTGATAGGAGTGTGACTGGAAGGGAGGGTTACTCTGATGGGAGTGTGACTAGGATGGTCACTCTCTCGCTGCACGACGAGGCCGGGGCGGTGCAAACACTCAACCTGGTGGTCAACGTGCTTTCACTCTGATGGGAGTGTGACTCAAGGCGAGGGTCACTCTGATGGGAGTGTGACTAGGGGAGGTGCTTGCATCGTCTATCTTGCGTCGCCCGTGTCGTTGCACGACGAGGCCACGGCGACGCAGACGCTCAGGGAGTGTGACTATAGGGGCAGCGGTTCGCGGCGATGCACGAGTGCCACACATCCACACTGTCACAAACGCCCACACATGCACACTCACACACACACACACACCACACACTCACAGGTAGAGGAGGCGACCCTGGCAGCGCAGGCGGCGGCCGACGCACAGCGCATCGCGGCGATGCAGGAGCGGGAGGCGGAGCTGGCGTCGATGCTCGCGCAGGTACACACCTCTTCGTCCTTTCTTTTAGTTAGAGTCCTCCTTCAGTCATTCGCCAGACGCCCCAGCACGCTCAGTGCACAACGCCCAGCCCCCTCGCTCAGGCCCATAATAGCCAAGGGTGTCAGCTAGCCAGCGCACCCGGGGGCAGGTCGCGGGGTCGCGGAGGGAGTGCGTTAGTAGAGGTTCAACTGCGGAGAAGGTGCAAACGTGGGATTTTTAAGTCAAGGGGGATAAGGTATGGGGACTGTGGTTCTCCTTGCCACCTCCTAGCGCCCTCCTCAAGCGTGTGAATAGGAGGCCGTCACAGGTCTAGGAGGGAGGCACATACCATATGGCGCGGGAGGCGGAGCTGGCGTCGATGCTTGCGCAGGTGTGTGTGTGTGTGTGTGTGTGTGTGTGCGCGCGCGCGTGCGCGCTGGCTCTGCACTGCACTGCACCGGGGGCACCATACCGTGGCGGCACACACACACACACCACCACCACCACCTTTTTGCATGAATGCAGATTTTTTTCGACGTTCTGGCGTTCTTGTGACGCGGAAGCACCCCCGCAGGGCCGCTTTGGGGCGATTGGGGTCGGTCTAGATCTTGTGGAGTGGAAGTGTGAAACTTGCCGATTTCACACTTCTCACTCAAATGCGCTCCGATGTGACGCATACGTACCGCCAAAAGGCGTGGCGCATGCATCCGCGGCACGCCTTTCTGAACCACCGGCAAACACACACATTCCATTCCATTCCAGATCGTTACAAAGATAACGGCGATATCGTTCCAGAGGTCGGCGAAAGGGCGTCTGTCAATAGCGGGAGACCACTCGTCGCTATGAGGGGATATAATGCCACTCTGCTGCGGGGGGGCTGCCTCTGAGGCACTGCATCTAAGTACGCTGTGTTGTACGCTGACTAAACTGACTGTGATCACTCTCACTCTCTCTGAGGCTGTGTGGTGGTCGCAACCTCTATCCCGCCTTAATCAGATCGCCGCATATGGACTCCCACAGCTGTGGAAATCTCGCTAGGGTGAGCCATCCGGGTGGGACTCGGTTGTCAAGGATGCGCGTGAGCTCTGGGTACGCGACGTACTTGGCTCGCTCTCGTTTGAACTGGTCAAAGCGATTCTTGACGGCGTCTCGAAACCGTTGGGATGTGAAAATGTCACCTGCATTTTGCCGGTACGACGTGATGGCCCCTCCCACGTGGAGGCCATCCGCGTCCGGTCGACGGCACATGAAAAGTGCGGCGGTGGCTGGGAAGATGGGGTGTGGAGGGTGAAGGGGCTGGGGAGGGGGAGGGGAGGGGAAGATGGCGGGGCTGGGGTGGGGAGGGTGGAGGGGCTGAGGAGATGGAGAGGGGGGGAGGTGGCGGATGAGGGGACCGATGAACGCAGCTCGGTGTTTGTTGATGGTGTCGATGATGGGCGCTGTGGGTGGGTCCTTGGCGTGCATCTCGATGGTGGAGGTGTGAGGGGAGGAAGGGGAAAGGTTGTGGTGGATCCGCTTAAGGCGGCGTAGGAATCGGTTGTGAGTAACCTCGAGGCGGTGGATGTGGGCTTTGTTCAGTGTCCATGCTTGGCATCCATAAAGGAAAACACACACACACACACACACACACACACAAACACACACCGCGCTCACCTCACGACAGCCCGCCTGCATGCACATAAGCACACACACACACACACACACACCGGTGATGCAGAAAGGCTATACGCGCATGCTTTCGCATAATTTCGGGTCGTTTGGCGGGACCCGCGCGTAGCGCGGCGGGACGCGGTGGAGCCGCGTTTTGCCTTGCGCGTAGAGCGCCTTTCAGCGCTCAGCTCGCGCAATGATCGGTGGAGGGGGGCGGAGATCGTCGTCGTTTGCATAACACAACGGGAGCGCCTAGACCCTGGGGGGCGGAGACCCTGGGGGGCGGAGATGGAGGAGGCGGAGGTTGGTCACATTTTTGCTTGATTTAAGTGTAAAAGCACCCCCCTGGCTCCTGCAGCAGGTCATGACATTCTCTAGTATTAAACACAATGCATCACTGGTTCTTATTCTCCTGCGGGGGCTGCGCCGCGGCGCCCACTGCATGCATGCATGCATGCATGCAAACACGCGTGCGCCATGCAAACACGCCACGTGCGACAGCTCGTCTGGGCGTGCGTGCTCAGTTGTTTTGCCCCCTCCAGACTGCTTCCATAGCCTGAAAACCAACATTATAAAGGATGCCATCAAATTCAGAATTCCAATGTGGCTCTGGCTTCCGCTGCTTGCATGCACGCGAGCCAGTAGAGAGGAGGGGGCGTCTCACGTCATGCCATGCCCAAGTAAGCTACTTGTCTGCTGTAGGGACAGATTCTGTGTTCTGATCCAACGTGGCTCTGGCTTGCACTGCTTGCATGCACGCGCGCCAGTAGGGGGGAGGGGGAGGGGGCGCCTCACGTCATGCTACGCCCAAGTGAGCTACTTGTCTGCTGTAGGGGGGCGCGGGGTGCAAAATTACCCATGTTTTTTTTTAGGGATTGCTGCCGACGGAGCGTCCCTTCGTTTTACAACCTGCCCTTGCAGGTGGGGGTGCCCCTAACTGTGATCTATCATCCTACGAAGTGTCATTGTCAGAGTCGCAGTGTGGAGGCTGTACTGTACAAGTAAGGCGCTGGGTGCTGCCTCGGCCCAAAATCGCCTCCGGGGTGCAAAATTACCCTACTCAGATCCGTCGCTCTCAGAGGAGCTGCTAGGCTTGCGCTGGCCGCCCTTGCCCTTGGGCTTGTCCTTGGACCCCTTGCCCTTCCCCTTGCCCGACATGGGCTCCTCGCCCCCCCCCCTTGCTGCCCTTCTTCTTGTTGGCAGAGCGCTCCTCCCCTAGCCGAATACGCTCCTTGATCCACTCGTCCGATGTGATGAACATGCTCTTGCGCATCTGCCGCCGCACCATCTGCTGGGGCGTGCGACCGTTGCACAGCTGCTTCTCCATAGTGCGGAAGTCCGGCACCACCAGCCGCAGCTTCACGAACTTCTCCAGCTCAGCATCAGACTCCTCCTCTGCGGCGCCGACGGCTGGGGCGCCTTGCAGGGGCGCTAGTTCGACCCTGAGTGCGAGGTGTGGAGGGCGTTGGAGGCTCGAAGTGAGCCTCTACAAAAACACGAATTATGACGAGCGACAGGCGCCCCCCCCCGCTACAAAGGCAGTTTCAAGTGTGGGGTTGACCAGGCCACACTATTGTGCGGTTTGAGGGGGACCGGAGAGCGAAACGGAGATGCAGGAGAAATCCCGAACTTTTGAATTTGGATGGTGGGCTGAGGCCCTGTTGCATCACCATCACGCCAGCTGCGCTATGGCCCGCAGCAGACCCCCCCTCGCCCCCCCACTTCTGGAGGCCTGCATAGATGTGTGATCCATGTTTCCACTGAAGGGGGGATGGGGGGAGAGCCCCTAGCAGCGGCTAGAGCTAAGGAACTGATACTGGGTAATTTTGCATCCCCGGTAATTTTGCACCCCACCCCACCCTAGAGGCAGATTGTGTGTGCTGATCCACGCTGAGTCACTCACGCATGTGCAGAGAGCGGTGCAGGCGCGGGGGTGAAGTGTAAATGCAGATTTGCATCAGGGGCACCTCTGATTTACACCGAGAATCGACACGCTTTGTGTGGGTTTGTGGTTGTGATGTTTGTGAGACACAGGGAAAAGAAAGTAGGAAAAGTAAGCAAGAAATAAGGAAAGAAAGAGAAACGAGGGAGCAGCGTAAAAAATATATAGTGTCGTTCCACCAACAAGAACACTTTGGAAAGCGGGGATTCGGGGGCGCAGCCCCCGGGAAAATGGCCGCGTAGAATCGCGCCACAGCCCACGTAGAAGCGCCGGGCCGGCAGGCCCGGCTGGGGCCTCCGCGCGTCTTAAGACCGCCATTACGCCAAAACACTTTCTGCATCACTGACAAACACACACACACACACACCGCACACCTCACGGCAGCCCGCCCGCACACACACACTCACACACCGCGCACACCTCACAGCAGCACGCGGTGGTTGCCGCTGCCTCGAAGCCCTCCTCCAACCAGCCACCTCCCCCCCCTCCCCCGCCCTACACACACACACACACACACACACACGCATCACACACACACATGCCCCACAGGCACAAGCGAGCCTGGTGACGATGCAGCGGCTGCACACCACATCGCAGAACCAGCTGTTTGGACACACACACACACACGCCACACACACACACGCGTCACACACAGACACACACCGCAGGCACACGCGAGTCTGGTGACGATGCAGCGGCTGCACACACACACACACACACTTGCCAACAAAGGCGTCCGACGGACTGTTAAATCCACCACGCATGCACACACACACACTTTCCCTCTGACTGTGCACAGGCACAAGCCAGCCTGGTGACGATGCAGCGGCTGCACACCGCGTCGCAGAACCAGCTGTTTGCGATTCAGAGCGCGACAGAGGAGGTGCAGGTGCGTGTGTGTGTGTATGTGTGTGCGTGTGCGTGCAGCTGCTTGCGATTTAGAGCGCCACAGAGGGGTGTGTGTGTGTGTGTGTGTGCATGTGCAGATGTTTGCGATTCAGAGCGCGACAGAGGAGGCGCAGGTGTTTGGGCTTGCGTGCGTGTGTGTGTGTGTGTGGTCGATTTTACAGTCCGTCGGACGCCTTTGATGGCGCATTAGACCCTAGGAAAGAGGCCGGCAGCTGTCAAAATTAGACCCCTAGCATGCCATCTGCCATCATGATTGCTGTGCACGCGGTGCGTGTCTCAAAACAGGCGACAAGGAAGTCAGCCAACTCGTGCCAGAACCTGGGGTTCTCCTGGCCTGGCCGAGGATTCATAAACTCCCGCATCCGCTCATCTAAATCGGCCTCCTCGGGGCGAGGGATGGACCGAAACAGGCTGTGGGCCTGCACCCGTGCCTCTTCATAGGCAGGGCACTCAAATACCATGTGTGCCTCATCCTCTAGCCCACCGCATAGGCAGCACGCCCGCTGGCTGCGTCGCTGCCTCTGTCCCGCCACGGCGTAGCGCCCCCGCTCTATCTGCAGCTCATGGAGCCCCATCCTGAACCTAGCTAGAGCCGTGATCCGGGCAGCACTGTTCAGCCCTGAGCTCAACAGGGCCGGTGGCTCGCTGTCGCTACCCGCCATCCACCGCATGTAGGTCAGCATCTTAAAGCCGCGCGACCACTCCTCAGGTACATCACGCACGGTAGTGCCGCTCGGCAGCGCCGGTGTGCTTGTCGCGGCGGCCAGCCACGCCGCGGTCGCCACGTCCAGCAGGTTGGTGATGCGTACCGGTCCCTCCTGGTCCCACGCCAGGGTGTGCCCCACAGTTCCGAGGCACACCTGCAAGCGTGCCGCCCAGCACGTCCCCCCCGCTTCGGCCAGCCCCCAGCTCTCCCGCATTGCATCTTTAAGCAGGTCACCGTCAGGCCGCCCCCGCGCCTTATCCCAAAAGCGCGTCGCCTGGCGCAGCCAATCTGCCGCCAGCGGCCGCCACCCTGCCTCCCGCGCCAAAATCCCCAGTTGCTGCCCGTTGCTGCGGACTCCTAGGGACGCACGGGTAAATTGCAGAAGCACTTCCTCCAGGGTGCGCCATCCGTCGCGTGCGGCCTTAGCGCCCCTCCCACTCCTGCCTCTCTCCCACCGTCCGCCCGCCCCGGCAAACACGCCCCCCCCAGCATCCGCCATCATCGCAGGGCCCCACACCTCACACCCGTAATTTAGCACAGGCCGTACTTGCGTGTCGAACAGGTGGGCCTTAATGCCAATATTGTTAAGGCGTATTATATAGCATCTGCGAGTTAGCGCGTATCTGGTGCGCTGGCCCCTAGAGCGTCGGGTGCCCACGTCCCCCCCCACTGCCCGCCGGTGGTGAAAGAGCATGCCCAGATATGGGAACTCGTGTGTCATGGGTAGATCTGCTCCTGCAAACTTCAGCGTTACCCTCCCCCTGCCGCCCCGACTGGGCAGAACTGGTCATTGAACACCACCCCTTCTGACTTCTTAACGTTTACTGTTAGTGCGCGCGTGCCGCAAAAGGCGTGCAGAGTATCTAGCATGCGTTGAAGCGCTTCGGGCGACTCTGCCAGCAGCGTCAAGTCATCAGCGTACAGCAGCAGCCGTAGTAACCGCCCCGCCATCTCCACCCCATCACCCGGGAGCTCTGCGTCTAGTACTCCTCCAATGCGTCAATAAAAAGCCCAAACAGCAGCGGTGACAGTGGGTCGCCTTGCATGACCCCCTTGTGTGAAGGAAACGCGGGTCCCACTTTCCCATCGATGCGCACACACATTGCGGACCCATCGTACATGGCAATCAGCGCCGCCATGAACTCCCCATGTACCCCCAGGCTCCTTAGGCACTCCCAAAGCAATGGGCGGTGCACGCAATCGTAAGCCTTCCTGAAGTCAATAAAGGCGGCGTACAGCGGTTTGCGCTGGAGGCCGCTCTTCTCAATAAGGTGTTGCAGGATGAAGGCATTATCTGGGGTCCCCCTCTTCTTCCGGAAGCCTGCCTGGCCCCGCGCCCTGTACCCCTCCCGTTCTGCTAAGGCGTCCAGCCTGTTCATAAGCACCAAGCTGTATAGCTTGGCGAGGGCATTCCCCATCGTGATCCCTCGGTAATCGTCCCGCACGTCTAGGCTGCCTTTCGGCTTTGGCACCGGCGTGGTTGCCCCCAAGTGCCATGCAGTCGGGTACCCCTCACGGAAGACCCGATTGAGCAGGTGTGTGATGGGGCCAGCGAGCAGGTGCTCCTCATCCACAGCATCCGTTGCATCGCCCCCCTCCGCCGCCCTAGCCCATGCCCTCTGATAGAACTCTATCGGCATGCCGTTTACGCCTGGGGCTTTGCCCGCGTCCATGCCCATCAGTGCCGCATACACCTCCGCCTCAGTAAATGAATTATTTAGCGCTGCCGCCCGCTCCGTGGCCGTCGTCGTGGGGAGGGCAAACGGGGCCCCGTGCCCATGGTCAGTGGCATCATCCGTGTTAGTCGTATTAGTCGTATGAGTCGTATCAGTGGCGTTAGCATGGTTGTCCCCCAGCAAATCCCTAAAATAATCTGTCCACCCCTCCACGTCCCTCAGACCGACCGCCTGGCCAGGCAGTTTCACCCGCTGCCAAAACCGCCGAGGGTTCCCCTTCCTGTCCTCAATCAGCTCGGTGTGTTCCCGGGCCTCGCTCGCGCGGCGGGAGCGCCGCGCGGTCCGCCTATAGGCCTTCCCTGCCTCTTTGGCGGCCGGTGACTGCGCCCCGTGCGCTCGTTCCGCTTCCCGGCACGCGCGGCGTGCGTCCTTGCACTCCTGAGTGTACCATATGTTGTGTGGTCGCACCCCCCCGTCCCCGGTCATGGGCCGCACCAAGACCGCACCCACCTCACCCGACGCGTGCAACGCCCGGGCTGCCCGCTCGACCGCGCCCTCGAGGCGGCTGAGCTCCTCATCCACCGTCGGTGCCCCCCGAGCTCCCAAAACGTCCGTCATCATCCCCCCCAGGAGCTGTGCGTACGCCCCCTCGCCCCCCTGTGGCCACCTAAACCTGGCCGGCGTTTCGCTCGGGGCGCCGGCCTGAGCCGCAAGTACCGCAGTAGCGGGCTCATAAGTAAGGGTCAGTACTTCTGGTCTGTGGTCAAACCTGCCCCCGCCTAGCCTTGGTGGGTGTTGGTCGTGCACATGTAGGGTAGTGCCCGGCCGTGGTGCCCCCGCGCCACTAAAGGCGAGGTCAGGGGACGCCACAAAGTAGTCGACCAGACTACGTTTTTCCTGCCCCAGTGCGTGGTAGGTGAGGGCCCCATGCTCATCCCCCGGAAGGCGACCATTAAGGATAACCATTCCCATGTCCCGGCATAACTGCAGCAGGCGCTGCCCATGCGCGTTGTGCACGCGGTCAGCCGACTCTCTCGGCCCCACCTGCCCTGCCTGCGCGATGTCGCCCTCACGCACCGCAGGGGCGGGCCCCCCATCCCCCCTGTCCCTATCCCTATCATCCTCCTGCCCTGTGCGTGCGTTGAGGTCGCCCAGCACGAGGACCTCCCCCTTTGCCCGGTACTTAGAGATGCCCTCTACCAGGGCTGTTATGTGTGCCTCTACTGACAGGTTCCCCCCCTCGAGCAGCAGATACTTGGATTTCGCGTGGGGGATGTACGCGGCGCACGCGTACACGTCCCTAGCGCCCGTGATCCTAAACCAGAGCATCCCAAGCTCGGGCACATCCCGAATAACGCTGACCTTCCCCGTAACAGCATGGCTAACATACAGCGCAACCCCCCCACTGTCTGATTTGTGGGGGCGCTGGCTGCATGCGAGGCATTTGAATCCTGGGATGGCAGGTGGGGGCTTACCGGAATGCCCGGTTTCGGTGAACGCCACGACGTCCGCGTTTGCCTGCAGCCACTTGGTGAGGGTGGGGTGATTGTGTAAGAGGTCATGTCCCCTCATAATGTTCCAGTTCATGATCCGCAGGCCGCTCAGCTGGGGGGGAGCGTGGTCACGCCGCAGCCCCCCGGGCCCATGCCCCCTCCCTTGCCCCCGTCACCCGTGCCGTTCCCGCCCTTGTCCCCGCCCCTGTCGTCGCCGCGCCGCCGCCGCCGCCGCCGCCGCCGTTGCTGCGACCGCAGCCGCGACCGCCCCCGCCGTCATTCCCGCCCCCGCCCCACCTCCCCGCATTGCCATGCGCCTCTGGCTCTGGTGCTCGGCATACGGCAGGTGTGGGAAGATGGCACAGCCCGGCCGCCTCATGTTCGCCGTGCACCGCGGCAGGAGCATGCGCGCGCGGATGAACGCCGCATGCCCCTCGTTCGCGACCGTGAAGACCACCTTGCTCTTGTGGTCGTTAGCAAACATGACGCGTGCCTGCACCACGGTCACGTGGTGCGGCCCCAGCAGCGTGGTGAGAGCTCGCTCCGTGCCGCGTGCGAGCGCGTGGCGAGCGTCGCTGACACGCTCCCGCACCACCACGGCGAACGTGAGGCCCCCGCCGCTCACAGCCGCTGGCAGCGGTGGCGGGCCCGGCGGCTGCGGCGGCCCAGGCAGCTGCTGCTGTGCTGCCGGCACTGGCTGCGCGACCGTGACTGGCGCGCGCGCCGCCACCGGCACCTGCCGGCCCGCCGCCTCCCCCCCCCGAGCGGCTGCCTCCAGCGCCTGCACCTGCTCCGTCAGCGCAGCCACCTTTGCTGCCATCTCCCTGGACTTACCCTGGTCCACATGGAACTGGGCCAGAGCCAGCACCTCGTGCTTCTCCATGCGCCCCATGCGCTCATCCAGATCGGCCACCCCGTCCTTCGCCACGCTCAGCTCTGGCACAAGGCGGAGGAGGGGCCCAAAGGCCACGTCGGCCTGGGCGAACTTGCTCGTGATGCGCGCGTCCAGGGTCGCCACCGCCGCGATGACCCCCGCCACCCGCGCCTCCGTCTCCGTCACCCGCGCCGCCAGGGCCGCCATGCCCCTGCTGAACTCCTCCCGGATCAGATCCCTCTGCTCCGCAAACTCCTCGCGCAGGAGTTCCCGCATCCCCCTGTGCATCGCCGCGCTGGGGTCGGGCGGTGGATCCCCATGTGCATCTCATCGTGGTCGGCGGGTGCCCGGACTGGGCTGGACATCGCACTGCTCGGCACCTCCGCGTTGGTCGCCCCACGCGTGCCGCGGCCCGGGGTGAGGAGGCAAGCGCGGGGGGAAGGGGTCCCCGCGACCACCATGACACCCTCCATGCTCTCCTCACCGGCCCCCGCGCCTCCCGCCGCCGCAGCAGCATCCGCAGCAATGGCAGCCATGCCAGCGCCCAGCGCCATCAGGTTGAGGTTGTTGAGGTCCTTCAGCGTTTTACTCCGCGTCCCCATCGCACGAGGCGGCGATGGGCGCAAGGCCAGTTTGCGCATCTGGCTGCGTGCCATTGGGCTAGCTAGCATGTACACAGGTGTGTGTGTGTGTGTGTGTGTGTGTGTGTGCAGGTGTGTGTGTGTGTGTGCAGCTGTGTGTGTGTATGTGCAGCTGCTTGCGATTCAGAGCGTGACAGAGGAGGTGCAGGTGTGTGGGCGTGCGTGTGTGCGTGTGTGTGTGTGTGTGTGTGCGCACCGCTTGACGAGCACTGAGCTCGAGCGTGCACAACACACACACACACACAAACACACTCACGTGCATGCACTGACACACACACACATATAACGCGCGTGCACTGATGCACACACACACACACACACACACTACAACCACCCTCTCAGACGGGGCGCAGCAGTGAGTTGGAGCTGGCGAGCGCTGAGCTTGAGCTCGCACACACACACACACACACTCAGGCGGGGCGCAGCCGTGAGCTTGACCTGGCGAGCACTGAGAAAACACACACACACACACACACACACGCACACGTGTGAACGGACACACACACGTGCACTGATGCAGACACACACACACACACACACCAACCTCAGGCGGGGCGCAGCAGTGAGCTGGAGCTGGCGAGCGCAGAGCTCGAGCAAACAAAACACACACACACACGCACACACACACACACAAGCACACACACACACACACACGCGCGCGTGCACTGACACCTACACACACACACGCGCGTGCACTGATGCAGACACACACACTCACACACGCACACACACTCACACACAATCACACACACAGATACGGAAGCGCACACCCACACGCACACACACGTGCTGCATGTGTGACATGCGCGCGCGCACACACATGCACACACACACACAAACACACTCGTCACACGTGCCCACCAGGCGGGGCGCTCGAGTGAGCTGGAGCTAGCGAGCGCTGAGCTTGAGCGCGCGCAGGAGCGGCTGGCTGCGCTCGAGTTCTCGAAGAAGAAGCTGCAGGTGCGCAGCATTTAGTTCTCAAGCGCGCAGCATTGGCGCAGCAAAAAAACGAGTCTCCAAATTCAAGTTTTATTCAAGATCGAGTTCCTTTCTTTCATGTGTAGCAGTGCTCGGGAGCGGCTGGCTGCGCTCGAGTTCTCAACAAAGCAGCTGCAGGTGCGCAGCAGGGGGGGGGGTCCTGTCTCAGCGCTTCAATCTGCTCTGTTGAGTTTGTTTGTTTTATGTTGTGTTTGTTTATGTTATGTGTGTTATGTGTGACCCCGCAAAGTCGCGCGTGACCACGGATGTTTTCTGCCCATCTTGGGATTCAATAGTGAAACCACCGGGGGGGGGGCGTTTGATTGCTGTTGTGTTCCAAGAAGAAGTCGTGGGTGAGATCCAAGGCAGTAGTAGGCACTGGGGATACCCACAGTCCCCACACATTTCCCCCCCTTCCCAGAAAACTGTTTGATTTGCGCACACACACACACAAGGAACGGCTCGCGGCCGAGCCCGGGGGGGCGCGCGGCAGCGACGGTGGCGGCTGGGTTTGGGCGAACTTGCACATAAGCCACTCCCATGACCCACTCGCAACTCGCCGCAGGCGCTCCCACACCCACCCACACACGCACACATACACGCGCACGCACACGCACGCACACAGGAGCGGCTCACGGCCGAGCCCGAGAGGGTGCGCGGCAGCGACAAGTAGCTTTAACCCCAGCTCAATCCCAGCCTACGTGATAGCCCTAAACCCTGCCTAAATCACAAACCCCAATCCTTCCCCAAACCAAACCGAAGGAACGGCTGCCCGCCGAGCCCGGGAGGGCGTGCGGCAAATGACCTCAACCCTAAGCCCTGCCTTAATCCTAAGCCCTGATCCCTTTCCCCTTTCCCCCAAACCATTAATCCCCTCTCCTCCCCCGAAGGAGCGGCTCACGGCCGAGCCCGGGAGGTCGCGCGGCAGCGACGGCGGCGGCAGCGCGGCCACCACGTCGGATGAACCGAAACCACTCTCATGGCCCACTCCGGACTCGCCGCGATTGCTGCTTCATGCACACGCACATGCGCGCACACACACGCACACACACAAGTGCGCACAAACACGCGCACACACACACACACACACGCAGGAGCGGCTCACGGCCGAGCCCGGGAGGTCGCACGGCAGCGACGGCGGCGGCGCTGCGGCCAGTGGGTCGGGCGGGGGGGCGGCAGCAGAGGCCGGGAGGGCGGTGGAGGAGAGCCTCCGCGCTGAGCTGGCCAACCAGCGCGACGCTGCTTCGCGTATGCGGTCAGAGGTGGCGAGCCTGCAGGCCAGGTGTGTGTGTGTGTGTGTGTTGGGGGGGGGGCTGAGCTGGCCGACCAGCGCGACGCTGCTTCGCGTATGCGGTCAGAGGTGGCGAGTCTGAAGGCCAGGTGCGTGTGTATGTGTGTGTGTGTGTTGGGGGGGGGGCTGAGCTGGCCGACCAGCGCGACGCTGCTTCGCGTATGCGGTCAGAGGTGGCGAGCCTGAAGGCCAGGTGCGTGTGTATGTGTGTGTGTGTGTGTGTTGGGGGGGAGGGCTGAGCTGGCCGACCCGCGCGACGCTGCTTCGCGTATGCGGTCAGAGGTGGCGAGTCTGAAGGCCAGGTGTGTGCGCTCCACCCACGCCCCTCTGCCCCCCCCTCCCTTCCCCCTCCACCTCCCCTCCCTCCCACACCCCCCTGCACACACGCGCACACACACACACGTAGCCTTGACGAGGCCCACAGCATGTGGGGGTCTTGCTAGAGGGCTGTCCGCACACACACACGCACGATGACACACACACACACATGCCCCCCCTCCCTAGACACACGCAGCCTCGACGAGACCCACAGCATGTGGGAGTCTCGCTAGAGGGGCTACACACACACACACACACACCCCTACACACACACGCAACCTCGAGCCGCACAGTAGGTGGGAGTCTCGCTAGACGGGCTACCCGCACACACACACACACACAATGACACATACACACCCACACACACATGCCCCCCCCCCCCTACACACACACGCAGCCTTGACGAGGCACACAGCATGTGGGAGTTGCGCTAGAGGGGCTACCCGCACACACACACACACACAACCAACCAACCAAGCGTTACATGAGGCCGTCCGCATGCTAACACATGCCAACACCTAGTACTAACACACACACACAATGACACACACACACACCCTACACACACACACACACGCAGCCTTGACGAGGCACACAGCATATGGGAGTCTCGCTAGAGGAGCCGCACACACACACACACACACACACCTACACACACGCACCCCCCCCCTCCTTCCCCACACACGCGCAGCCTCGACGAGGCACACAGCATGTAGGAGTCTGGCTAGAGAGGCTGCCCGCACACACACACACACACGCACACAGACGCACACACAATGACACACACATACACACACCCTACACACACGCACACGTCCCTCACACACACACACATACACACACGCAGCCTGGACGAGGCACACAGCATGTGGGAGTCCCGTGTGGAGGGGCTGCGGAGCACGTTGTCTGCGACAGAGTCGCACGCGGCTGCCCTGGAGGCGGAGATGGGCATGCGACCGACGGTGAACCAGGTGTGTGTGTGTGTGTGTGTGTGTGAGTGAGTGTGTGTGCAGGGGGGGCAGGGGGGGTCTGCATGGGAGGCGGAGATGGGCATGCGGCCGACGGTGAATCAGGTGTGTGTGTGTGTGTGCAGGGGGGCATGCGGCTGCTTTGGAGGCGGAGATTGGCATGCGACCGACGGTGAACCAGGTGTGTGTGTGTGTGTGTGTGTGTGTGTGTGTGTGTGTGTGAGTCGCCGTCGCCCATCCCCCCTCATCGTCATCGCCCGAAGGGGGCAGCCTCAGCGAGCCGAGCAACCTCGTCCACAGTCCCAATCCTTATCCTGTCGCAGAGCCAGTCCCATGGCCTCGCCAGCGCCGAACAGCTCCTCGGCAGACTGTCGACCGCATCATGGACCGCCCCGCCACCGCCTGACGCCGAGCAGATTCTTGGCCGCGACCCACTGCGGCGCCACGACACCATGCACCACAGAAAACCTCACATTGCCATGATCCCCCCCTTCAGCACCCTTCACTCCCCCTGACACGCTCCAAACTACACAGTCCAACTCTTCCCCACCGTCACCCACCCACAGTCGACCACCCACCCACGACTCACCCCCACATGGAGCTCGCCGTCCCATGTGCGCGCCATGCAGGCCCATGCACCCCCGCCCCATGCACCTCCCCAGGCCCCCCGCGCACGCTGACCCCATGCTGGCAATCCAGGCTGGCACTCCCTCCTCCCCCCCCATCCGTGAGCGCACACGCGCACGCGCACGCGCACTCCCCCCTTGCCTCCCACGCCTCCTCGACCCCTCCCAACCCCCCTCCCTCTCCCCCCTCCTCCCACGCCTCCTCCGATCCCTCCCACGCCTCCTTTGATCCCCCCACGCCCCCCCTGATCCCTCCCACGCCTCCCCTGATCCTTCCCACGTCTCCTCCGATACCCCTGATGCCTCACCTGACCCCCCCGATGCCTCATCTGACCCCTCCCACGCCCCTTCCAACCCCCCCTTTCCCGTCTACCGAGCCCCTATCCCAGGCCCGCCTGCCTTCGTCCGTCGCCCATCGAGTTCATCGGTCCAAGGAGCTGATCCGACGTCCTCATGGCCTGCCCAACGAAGACTCAGTCTAGTAGGCCGCGGCCGAACGGATCTAGTAGTTGCGGTGACGTATACATTGCACGACGGACAACCCCGACTATCGCCCATGGAATTAATCGGCCCATGGAGAGATGATACGCTGCGATTGAAGTTGAAGTTGGTTGGCCAGAGTGGCAACCCAAGTTGTAGTTGGTTGGCCAGAGTGGCAACCCTAGTTGAAGTTGGTTGGCCAAAGTGGCAGCCCCCCCCAGACCCCCCCAAACCAAGGATACTATCCACTCGATTCAGGCGCTGGTTGGTCACCCGCTATTCAAATGACATCCCAGTGCACGGGTCAGACTTCGTAACAATTGCCGGGGTGTATTGCTGTTAGTAGTACAGGCATTGCCGGTGCATGCGGATGGCCTCATGTAACGCTTGGTTGGTTGGTTGGTTGTGTGTGTGTGTATGCAGGGCAGGGGGACATGCTGCGCTGGAGGCAGAGATGTGCATGCGGCCTACGGTGCATCAGGTGTGGGTGGGTGGGTGGGTGGGTGCAGGGGGGGGGGGCTGCATCGGAGGCGGAGATGGGCATGCGGCCGACGGTGAATCAGGTGTGTGTGTGTGTGTGCGTGTGTGTGTGTGTGTGTGCAAGGGGGGGGCTGCAGAGCACGCTGCCCTCGAGGCGGAAATGGGTGTGCGGCCGACGGTGAAACAGGTGACACACACACACACACGCACACATACACTCACACACACAGCTGACAGACACCCAAACACACACACACACACACAAAAAAAAAACAGCAATATTGCTGCATAAAAGCTCTGAACGGCAGACCTAGACGAGCTCGCTGACACACGCACAGACACACACACACACACACGCCAGGTGGAGGACCTGCGCCACCAGATCCGCCTCCTTCAAGCCGTCCGCTTCAACACGGCGCTCGAGGCAGAAGACGACGACGATGCGGCGCCGAGGAAGGACGGGGGGCCAATGGGGGGCGGCCTGGACGCGGCGCTGGTGGCAAAGGCAAGTGAGGGAGGGAGAGAGGGCAGCGGAGGGGAGAGGAGAGAAAGGACGGGGGGGGGGGGAGGAAGGAGAGTAGGAGACGCTGACGCGGCGCCGAGGAAGGGGGGCGGCGGGCCATTGGGGTGCGGCCTGGACGCGGCACTGGTGGCAAAGGCAAGCTCACAGTGGCACGCCTGCCAACCCCTTAACCTAGGCCTCAACTTCAGCGCTAGGCCCTCAGCTGGTGTCAAAGGCAATGGAGCGAAGGAGAGAGGAGAGGAAGGATAGGGGGGAGGGCAATGGGGGGCGCCTGGGCGCGGCGCTGGTGTCAAGGGCAAGGGAGGGACACACAGGCTCAACTCGAACGACAAACCCCGAATCTCCACAACCCTGGCCGCAGGCGCGCCACCTAGAGCACAAGCCCACCATGGTGCGCGCCTGCGAGCGCCCAATCTAACTCAAACAAACTGACCCCCCCCCCCCCCCCCCCCCCCCACACACAGGTCTAGTACACCAGCACAGATAGGCGTCCGACAGACTGCAAAATCGAACACGCACACACACACACACACACACACACATACGCAGGCACGCCACCTGGAGCATGAGCTCACGATGGCCCGCCTGCGAGCGGTCGACGTGAGCAACGAGCTCGACGCTGCACTGAGCCGGATTTCTGATTTGGAGGAGGCGGGGGAGAAGCAGCAGGTTTGTTATCGGGGAGGAGGGGGGGACTTGAGCAGCGAGTCTGGTGCTGCACTGGGCCGGATAAGTGATTTGGAGAGAGGGGGCGGGGGCAAGGAAAGGGGGGGAGCAACGAGCTCGACGCTGCACTGAGCCGGATAAGTGACCTGGAGTAGGCAGGGGAGAAGCGGCAGGTGGGCGTCTGAGTGGCAGTTGGGAGGAGAGAAGGGGGGGGGAGGGGGGCCAGGGATCTGGGAGGGGGGCAACATGAGTAACAAGTTCGAGGCTGCACTCAGCTGGATTTCTGATTTGGAGGAGGTGGGGGAGATGCAGCAGGTGTGTACGGGAAAGGGGTCTCTCTCTCTTGCTTCTCGTGTGCACTGTGTTGTCATCGCACGCTGCACCACGCATGCATGCAATGTTGTGCCGACCCGTTGTGCCCGGTGTGTGCGCCCCTTGTGTTACGTTTGCGTGCGTGTGCCGATGCCTGCAGGCGCTTGTCGCTTGGGGGGGGATCTGCTCCACGCACGTCGTCACGCTGTCGTACTGTATGTTGTGTATTATGTCTGACCCGTCACGCTGTCGTGTTGTATGTTGTGTATTGTGTCCGACCCGACCCGACCCGCCCCCTTCCTAACACGTGTGTGTGCCCCGTGCGTGTGCCGGCGCTCGCAGGCGCTCGTCAAACGCTTGAGGGAGGACTTGCCCCACGCATGCCGTCACGCTCTGTCGTATTGTATGTTGTGTCGTGTGTGGTAGTGTGTCCGCCCGTTCTTCCTACCGTATGTGTGTGCCCTGTGCGTGTGCTGACGCCCGCAGGCGCTCATCGACCGCCTGGAGGAAGACCTGCTCGCGAGCCGGGGGTCTGCGGGCGCCGCCGGCGTCGCCGGCGCGCCGGGCAAGCAGCTGTCGGGTCTGCTGGAAGATGGGGGAGGTGGGTGAGGAGGCACAGAGACGCAGGGACAGAGCGGCACAGAGACACCACCACCCACCACGCTCACCCACACCCCCTAAGCCACCATTTCCGCGCTCCCTTCACCCACCCCACCCCACCACCTCTTGGGAGGTTGTGGATTTTGACCCCCTGCACACACACACACACACACACTCTACCACAGGCCGGCGGTGACGATGGCGACCCCCCACCCACAGCCCCAACCCCCACCCCCCGTGCACACACACACACACACACGTCCTGCACACACACCGTGCACACACACACACACACACACACCTGCCACAGGCAGCAGCGGCGACAATGGCGGCCCGGGTGGCGCGTCGATACTGCGCGTGCTGTACATCCCACCCCACCACCCACTTCACACACACACACACACACCTGCCACAGGCAGCGGCGGTGACGATGGCGGTGCGGGTGGCGAGTCCATGCTGCGCGTGCTGTGCTCGCAGCGCGACCGGTTTCGGCACAAGGCCACGGAGGCAGAGGAAGAGCTGGCAAGGGTGCGTGTGTACGCGTGTGTGTGTGTGCGTGTGTGTGTGTACGTGCATGCGTGTGTGCGTGTGCTGTGCTCGCAGCGCGACCGGTTTCGGCACAAGGCCACGGAGGCGGAGGAAGAGCTGGCAAGGATGTGTGTGCATGTACGCTTGTGTGTGTGTGTGTGTGTGCGCGCTTGCACGGTCGATTTTGCAGTCCGTCGGACGCCGATGTTGGTGCATGAGACCTTGCGCACTGTCGCACTCTTCTCTAAAGAAGAGGCCCTGCAGCTGTGTGTGTGTGTGTGATCGCTTCGGGAAAACCCAGTCGTAAAGCATCACACACGCACTCCACACACACACACACGCACGCATGCAAGCAGGTCAAAACAGACTTGGCCGCTGCACGCTCCGAGTCTGCAACCCACAAGGCCGACAACGCCACCAATCCCACCACACACACACCACCACCTCACCCTACCACACACACACAAACTCGCACACACATGCACGCGCACGCGCACACACACACACACAATCTCTCACACACACGCAAACACGCACACAAGCAGGTCAAAATAGACCTGGCCACGGCATGATCCGAGTCTGCGAATCACAAGGCCGAAACCGCTACCAATCCCCCACACACACACATATACACACACATACACCACACACCACACACACACAAACTCTCACACACACACACACATGCACGCACACATGCACGCGCACGCGCGCACACACACGCACACACACACACACTCTCTCACGCACACACGCAAACTCTCACCCACGCACGCATGCAGGTCAAAACAGACCTGGCCGCTGCACGCTCCGAGTCTGCGACCCACAAGGCCGACAACGTCGCGCTCATCGAGCGCCTCAAGTACGTGCACGCGTTCCAGAAGGTGACCGTGTGCTGTGCTGCGCGCTGCTCTGCGCTCTGCTGCGCTGCGGTGGGCCCTTCCCCCCCTGCCCACCCCTACCGCATTCCCAACGTCCGAGGCGGCGCCTGAGGCGGCGTCTGGGGCGACACCTGAACTTGCGCAGATCAGGCGGCGCCTCGGGCGCTCCCCAACCGCCTCAAGCGCCACCCCGACCGCCTTAGGCGCCCACCACCGCCAGGGGCACACCCCTGACCACCTCAAGCCGTATGACCGCCTTCCCTTGCGCGCCTCAGGAGTTGAGATCGTGGTAGGGCCCCCCCGCGCATGGGCATAGACGTGGCCTCTTGCTGCGATGTGCTGCGCCATGCTGTGCCCCCGCCTCCTCTTCCCAAGGGCATGCCAGCGACCTCGGGTTGTCCACACACACGCACACTCTCACACACACGCTCGCACGCATGGCCACCAAGGGAGGAGGCGGCGGCGGCGGCGGAAGACCACCACCCACATGTGTGCATGACAGCGACCTCATGCTGACACACCCTATTACACAAACTCGCGCACACATGGCCACCCAGGGAGGCGGCGGCGGCGGAAGAGCGGGGGGAGGCACCACCACCTCCGCCACACACTCACATGGGCATGCACGCGACCTCGTACACACACCCGCACACACCCACACCCACACTCACACACACGCACATACATACACACGCAAGCATGGTCACCAAGGGAGGAGGCGGTGGCGGCGGAAGAGCGGGGGCGGCACCACCACCACCATGCACTCACATGGGTATAAAAGCGACCTCGTACACACACACACACACACACTCACACGCACATACATACACATGCACGCATGGCCACCAAGGGAGGAGGAGGCGGTGGCGGTGGAAGAGCGGGGGGACGGGGCCGAGGTGGAGCGTCGCATCATACACACGCACACACACGCACACACATGCACACGGCCATCCAGGAAGGCGGCGGCGGCGGTGGCGGCGGAAGAGCGTGGGGGGGGGGGAGATCGCGGTGGGACGGGGCCGAGGTGGAGCGCCGCTGCACACACACACACACGCACACACACACACACATGCACACGGCCATCCAGGAAGGCGGCGGCGGTGGCGGCGGAAGAGCGTGGGGGGGGGGGGGGGGGAGATCGCGGGTGGGGACGGGGCCGAGGTGGAGCGCCGCTGCACACACACACACACATGCACACGGCCATCCAGGAAGGCGGCGGCGGTGGCGGCAGTGGAAGAGCGGGGGGGGGGGCGTGGAGACCGCGGGGGGGGACAGGGCCGAGGTGGAGCGTCGCTGCACACGCACACACACACACACACACACACACACATGCACACGGCCATCCAGGGAGGCGGCGGCGGTGGCGGCAGCGGAAGAGCGGGGGGCGGCGACGTGCAGGCAACGGGTGGGGCGGAGCCGAGGTGGAGCATCGCAACACACACACGCACACACACACACACACACACACGGCCATTCAGGGCGGCGGAGGAGGAGGAGGAAGCGGAAGAGGGGGGGGCGGCGACGTGGAGACCGCGGGTGGGGGCGGGGCCGAGGTGGAGCGTCGCTACACGCGCATGTACGAGGACGGGCTCAATCCGTTCAAGGAGTTCCAGGGGCAGCAAAAGGAGCGGCAGAAGTCGCGCATGGGGGTGGTCGACCGAGCAATGTACCGCGCTTCACAGGTGTGTGTGTGTGTGTGCAAGTGTGTGTGTATATACGCGCTTGTGTGCGTGTGCAAGTGTGTGTGTGTGTGTGTGTGCGCGCGTGTGTGCATGTGTGAGTTTTTGTTTTTTTTAGAGAGAGATTGGTTACACGTGCCGGTGGTATTTCCAACACCCCGAGGGGACGCCGGGCTCACTGTATGTACGGGGAGAAGGGAAAGGGATGGAAAAAGGAAAGGCGTAGGGGTGCGCCGCAGGCTCAGGGGTCTCACTTCCGGGGGCACGCTGAATGGCATGAGCTTGTCAACTGTTAATTGTTTTTGTGTTTTTGTAGTTTATGTGCGCACACACTCTAGCAGAGCATCAACCGTCCGGCGTAGCCCACCCCGTGGGACAGGCCACCCGCGAACTCGGCAAATCAGTATCAAACCCAAGCCACAGAGTGGCCGGGGCGGGCGGGGCCCTCCTGGGGGGCGGGGCAGCACGCTGTCCACGCGGGGCAGCACGCTGTCCACTCGGCGCAGCGAGCGCCAGCGAGGTTCCTTCCTTGAGCGCAATGTGCGCCAGCTGTGGGCCGCCAAGCAATCAGCGCGCCGCCGTCGCCCACCCGCGGGGGGGGGCGCCCTGGTCAGTAGTCGTCCCGTAGTGGGCAGTGTGTGTGAGAGATTGGTTACACGTGCCGGTGGTATGTGCGGGGAGACGGGAAAGGGATGGAAAAAGGAAAGGCGGAGAGGTACACCGCAGGCTCAGGGGTCTCACTTTCGGCTCAATGGCATGCGCTTGTCAACTGTCAATTGTTTTTGTTTTTGTATTGTGTGTGTGTTTCACCCCATGTGAGTCTTAGTGTGCTCAATGTCCCAATGTCCCCCATGTTTTACAAAACGCCACTCTGGTAAGTCTAAGCAATTCAAAGAATTACGTCGTCGAAAAGTCGCGGGGTCACATCCCACCGACTGCACTTTGTGAGTAAGATTCCTTTGTAATTGTGATTTTGAGTAGGTGTCAAGGAAAACACTGTGGATCAGCAAAAAATATTGGTCAAGCGTAGGCATGGGCTACACCGAAGCCTGAATGTGCCGCCTCCCGGTCGTCTCCCCCCGCTCAATGTTGATGAACCAGCGCGTGCCCATGGCAGCCATGGCAGCCTGCACCCCCGCAATCTCCGCGTCTGACACATCACGAGTGATGTTAAACATCGTCACGCTAAACAGCATCGCTGGGCTTGGGCCTGCGCTGGAGCCGGGCGCCGTCTTCTGAGGCGTCGGGGATGGGCTTGGCGGCAGAGGCAGGCTCAACGCCATCATCGTCGTCTTCGAGGCCACTGATGACAACATCTGGGGGTGGGGGAGGGGGGGGCGCGGGAGGAGTAAGGGAAAGGGGTCAGCAAGCCCCATCACACATGAGCGAGCATGGGCTGGGCAAGCATGGGCCGCAAAACAAGCGGGACTCCCCCGGGCAAGACCACCGGTTGCTAGCTGATGACAGCTGTTGGATGATAACTGCTGCATGCTGGCTGTTTGCTACAAACACGTGGCTGCTGGCTGGTTGGCAGGGAGCCCGCATGCATGCATGCATGTATGCAGGGTGGGATGCAACAACTCGCCTCTGTCTCCTCCATCGGCACCATCGGCCCGGCGAAGGCGTCGAGTGTTGGGGCGAACTAGTCCTGCAGCGGAGGAGGAGGGGGAGGAGGGGTGCACGGGGTGTAAGATGAGTTGCTGGCACACTACATTTCTGGCACCGCAACATCAGCGCCCGCGCCGTCCAGCACCCGACGTATCACCCACCTCCATTACGAGAACCACGTCATCAGGCACCTCCGGTCCATTGTTGAGGGTGAGACAGGGGGGGCTTGCGATGGCTGAGGCGCAAGCAGCGCGATATCGGGATGAACGCTTGCGCAGTGCCGCCTTCTGACGAGCCTCGTCTGAAGGGCACGCGATGTGCCGACGCGATGTGCTTCCACTCGACGTGTGGCGGCATGGAGACCTACTATGACGCCAGCTAGGCTGCAACAGGATGGGACATTTGGGACAATGTGCAATGTCCCATGTCCCGTTTCAAACCACGCCCCAACCGCGCCCCCCGCGCCCCCACCCCGCCCATCACCGCCTTGGGACCACAAAGTTAGGGCTTCCCTCTGAAGGGGACGCGGTGGCAGGGCACGGAGGCGCTGTTGTAGGCCCGTTTTGGATCGAATTGAAGTTATACAAGGGACCATTTTGTGTGTGTGCGCGCGCGCGCGCACGCGCCTCAGAGGGACGAGTGGTCGCCCGCTACTGCCAGACGCCCTTGTGTAGACCTCTGCACCGATGTTGCCGTTGCTTAGTAGTGCAACTCAATGGAATGGAATGAATGTGTGTGCACGGTCACACACACACACACACACATACACGCAGGTCATCCGGCAGCTCATCTTTGGCAACCAGGGCGCACGCCTCTTTGTGTTCGTCTACTTCCTGCTGCTCCACTGCCTCGTGCAGAGTACACACGCGCACACACACACGCGCGCACACACGCACGCGCACACACGCACGCAGCTCATCTTTGGCAACCAGGGCGCACGCCTCTTTGCGTTCGTCTACTTCCTGCTGCTCCACTGCCTCGTGCAGAGTACACACGCGCACACACTCGCGCGCACACACACACACACACACACACGCACGCACGCACGCAGCTCATCTTTGGCAACCAGGGCGCACGCCTCTTTGCGTTCGTCTACTTCCTGCTGCTCCACTGCCTCGTGCAGAGTACACACGCGCACACACACGCGCGCACACACACACGCAGCTCATCTTTGGCAACCAGGGCGCACGCCTCTTTGCGTTCGTCTACTTCCTGCTGCTTCACTGCCTCGTGCTCGGCCTGCTCGCGCGCGCAACGCACCACAGCAGCGGGCTGCTGCACGCACACGCACAGGTGGGGCAGGGCGCCAGGCTCCAAGGGCTGGAACGCTGGAACTGTATAACTTGGGCCTGCAACAAACGTGGACATTGGTTCCGACCTTGGGCCCTGCGCTACGCAGGTCCCCAGGGTGACGGGTGTGTGTACTCGCATGGCCTCATGCGGCGCCACACAGGCGATTGCGCCCTCACCTTCTCCCTCCCCCTCACCGAGTGCACTCATAATTCAATGCTAGTTGCACCCTCACCCTCTCCCTCCCCCCCCCTCCCAAACGTCCTGATCGTGCAGTCCGCGCTCGACGCAAAGCACGACCTCATGGGCGCGATGCACACGATCGCGGGACCAGGAGGGGACGGCGTCAAGGCTAACGCGCGGCTGCCGTAGAAGCGTTGCGTGCTGTGCTGTTGTGGCACGGCGCACGAGACGGATAGAGGGGCAAGCCGGTCGGCTGTCGGTTGTGCTGTCGTGTTTTTGTGACTGGGTGCGCTGCACACCAGGCTGTACAAGCTTCTCTCAGAGTCTGCTACTACTTCTTGCCATACTAGCCATCACAGCTGCTCGGCGCAGGGGGGGGGCACTACGAGCCCAGTTGGGCCGGCCGCACCATCTCCCTCCCCCCCCCCCCGCGAGTCATCCGCTTGTCTGCTCGACCCCGTTGGTGAAAGTCCCCATCAGCTCGCGCGTCAGCTCCTCCGGGCTGCTCTGCCACCTGGCAAACAGGTCTGGAGACTCGGGGTCCATCCAGGACCACGCGACGGGGAGGACGGAGTTGGCAGCCATCGCCGACAGCTGCATTGCCTGGACAGGCACATCCGTCTCCTCCCTATACGCCGCCAGCAGCCAGAAGCGCCCGACCGGCGACAGCAGAGCCTGGCCATCTGCTTGCGGCACTGCTGCTATCTGTTTATGCAGCTGCAGCACCCGACGCAGGGCCTCCCTCCAACCCGCTTGCTCGGGTGCAGGTGGCCCACAGCGAGGGGCGAGGACAGTGTAGCGTCCAGCAGCCCCAGTTGCTTGCTGGACAGTCCGATGTTCAGCAGCCTCGGCATCAGTAATGGTGCCCTGATGGCATTGGCGGCAATCCGTGCTGCGGCGTCGGGCAGGCCGTCAGCTCGCGGGCCGGTCGCGGCGCTGCTGTGTTGCCCCAGCCTTCGGGCGTCCCTGTGGAGATGCACGCGGCTCAGTGTGCAGCTGCTTTGATGCAGCGCATCCGCCCGGTACTTGCGTGCCCCCGTCATCATGCGATAGCGAGGCGTGGCCCTTGGTGCACCGGTCGTCGCCCGCGCTCGCCAACTCAGTCTGGACCGCAGCCGCCCATGCTTGCAGCATGTGGTACTCTGGCGACGCCGACTCTGTGCTGGCTGTTGTGCTGCACCCTCGGCCGCGTGCACGCGCAGCCGCAGCCACGTACGCGTCGCTACAGAGTGTCAGGAACGCAGGGCTGGCGTCGCCCTGCATCCAGACCTTGTGCAGGTTGTCTGCCAGCCCCCGCGTCTCCAGTGCCCTCTGCAGCACTGCGTTGGAGAACAGTGGACTGGAGAAGCCGAATGACACCACACTGCGTGCCGCCCTGAAGAGTGGGCCGGCGTCGCGCCTGAGCGCCTCTGCGTGAGCGGCCTCATCGTGTAGCAGCAGCAGCAGCTTGGCTGCCAATGCGCGAGCGAGCATCCCCCCAAACTGGTGCCCACACAGCACGAGCGCGTAGCCCTGGCCAAACAGGTTGAGCAGCGTCTGCACAGGCAGCGAGCCCACGTATTGAGCGAGCACCTGCACTTGTGTTGTGGCTCCCTGCACACCCTCCAGCTCCATTGGTCCGTCGTGTCCCACGAAGAAGTTGGAGAGGGACGTGTCAGAGGTGCCAACCTGGCTCGCGATCGCCATGTAGGCAGTCGGCCGCTGCTGCGACTGCTGGGGGTCGCCGTCTGCCAGAAGCAGGAGGAGCCTGCGCACATATACACACAATGCACATCAGCAACATAATGGGGGGACTCCCCCAAGGAGGAGTCACGCAGACAGCCGGAACACGTCTGACGTGACAGTGCCAGATGCACGCAGCACGCAGGCCTCACCTCACTGGCCCATTGTCATGCAGGTGGTGCTCCCGCACTTTTTCGAATGCGGTGTCGAGGAGGACGCGGGGATCGACGCTCTCCACGGCCCGCACGCGCATTGAAGCACATTGAAGCTCTGCAGCCACCGCATCGAGGGGGTGAACCATCGGTTGGCTTGGCAGGCTAGGGGCGTGTGATAGAGTAAGAGTGTGAGATTGTTGTTGAACGTGCGGAACTGCTGCGTTGCGGGGAAACAAGATGTGACACCGAGCCCCACACCGTCCGGTGTGGGCTTCGCTGTTGCGCGTTCTCGCGCTAACCCCTAACCCCTAACTCCTGCAACCCCCTGGAGCACCCCTCGAGCAGCCAGCAGCTGGGTCGGTGCTGCACACGCGGGCGCGTGAGTCAGGGGGCGTGGGAAGAGGGAGGCAGGGACCATGCCAATCGGAACGCTGCTGAAATTGAAGGGCGGCGAGCCGCTCAAAGGTGTCAAGAAGAAGAAGAAGGAGAAGGGTGGGAGGGAGCTGGCAGTGGGCGCGCCTCGTGCGGAGGCTCCCGAGGGCGCACGTGAAGACTCTCCAGGTGACGAACTGAAGCGCGTTCTCCACGGCTACGAGGTTGAGGGCAAGGGGGAGGGAGCGGACCGGCGGACAGAGGCTGAGAAGAAGCGCTCAGAGAAGATGGCAGTGCTGGAGGAGCAGCGACTACGCAAGTTTGCGGAGAAGAGCCACCCCGAGCGCGTCGCCGACTTCAACGCGCACCTGTCCAAGCTCAGCGAGCACCACGACATCCCCAAGGTGGGGATACTCGTGCTCGTGCAAACCAGGGCACTCACCCAGGGACAAAATGCACCGCCATGCAAACGCTGCCTGGGGCGCATGGGCCATGCGCCATGCGTGCTCCAGTGCACTGAAGCCTTGGTGTGCCTGCTTGCTTCGCGCAGGTTGGGCCCGGCTAATGGTGGCTCTTCAGAGCGGCTGCGCCCCGCCACCGAAGTGTCCTTCGGGCTGCTGTCCCTCGGGCTGCTGTGTGTGTGTGCGTGGGTCGGCATGCTTGCAGCTGGCTTTGCTCAACCTGGCGTTGCTTTGCATCCGGCTCTCTAGTAATCAGGACCTCTATCTATCTCTATGCATTACAGGCACGGCTGTTGTAGCAGCGCGGCCGAGCTGAATGAACGGTGACGTCTCATCATTGTTTTGGGGTGAGAGAGGGCACATGCAGACCGGCGCGCTGCCCGGTGGTGGTGGTGGTCTAGATGATGATGCCAATTGGCCTGTCCCGCAGGCTGATCATGAGGTTTGCGCCCTTGGCGAACGGGAACGTTGGCAGGTAGTCTGGCAGCGTGCCTTGTGCGCTGCCGCTGCGAGCAGCGCCCCCGTCGTCGGGCCTGTTGCTGTGCAGGGCATCCCACTCGCTGGCCTCAGCAGCAGGCCAAGGCGTGCCGTCGCCGGGCCTGGTGCTGCGCGTGTCGGCTGCGGACACGACGCTCGAGAAGTGCAGGGGCACCCTCTCGAGCGCCCGCTGTGCCGCGACAGTGGCCCCGACCACCCCTCCCGCCGGCCCAATGCGCTGCGCGCGCTCGCGGTCCTCCATCCACCGCAGCGCGACCAAGTTGCGCGAAATCGCGTTGGCCTCCTCTGCCAGCTGCTGGTGCTCGTGCGTGAACCCGCACCGCCGCGTGTCGGCCGCCTTGCCCTGGTTGACGATGAAGTTGTCGACCCTGGCCGCCTGGTACGCCGCCGTTGTCTCGTCCCCGTCTGCCCTGCGCAACTGCACGTGCTCCGCGCGAACGGTGGCGCGATAGCCTTCGAGCGCGGCGCGCTCGCCCGACTGCACGTTCTTTGACAACAGGTTGGCCTGGCGCACAAACGCGTGCGCAAACGCGCGGTCCTGCACCGCGCGGGCGCGCGCCTGCTTGCGCACTGTACGCTGGTTGACACGCGCCCGCTTCGACGAGTCCCACGCGTCGCAGTACAGCTCGCGCATCGTGTCGGCGACCTCGGTCTGACGCATCGCCGCGTCGACGTGCGCTCGCCGCGACGCAGCGTGCTCCGCCGCGACCTCGGCAGCGATCTGTGCGTGCTCCCCGCGCTGCCGTGCAACCGACTCCACCGCGGCCGCGCGGTACACCTGCGGTGGCATCAACAGTCGGTGGCAAACAGCGGGGGTGGCGGCGACCGCATGAGGCAAACGGCGGAGCGAGGGGTTAGCTAGCCCAGATGAGGCTCAGACGGCCGCGCGCGCTAGAGGTGGTGCATCGATGCGCGCGCGGGCCAGCCACAACCACACGACGCATCTCCCAGCCAGCCAGCCACACGAGCCCCCACTCACCTCGCCCATCTCGGCTACGATGTCGCCCATCTCCGCGGGCGTGAGCGGCACGTATCCAGGCGCACACACATGCCCCGTGCCGACGCTCTTGACCCACACGTCGCGCGGCCCCGCCGCCGCCTCGTGCACGCGGTGCGCGGCCGCGTACTCCTGCTCCGCCCTCCGCGCCGCCACGAACGCGGCGTGTAGCCGCGACTGGTAGCGCAGCAGCGACGCCTGCCTCTGCGTCGCATCTGCGTGCTCAATCCGCCCCGTTCCTGGAGGCATGTCGGACACCGCCGGCGGGGGCAGCACGCGCAGCTCCGGGTTCTCCTCCTCGCCATACCCCTGCTGCGCGAGCCACGCGACCTCTTCAGAGCTGAGCGTGTACGGCGACGAGCGCTCCCGAACGGGAGCAGCCGTGACGCCCCTGCCCTGCGCGCCCGCCGTGCGCCCCAGTGCGTCCTTGCCGCCGCCGCCGCCCCCACGCTCGATGGGCAGCAGCACCATGTGGCGCTCGTCGCGCGCAAACGCCTCGGCGGCATCGAGCGCCGTGCGCAGCGCGGTGTTGGGCGTGGCCGCGCGCCCGCCCGCGCCACCGCCACCGTTGCCGGTGTGCACCGTGAGCACGTCGAAGCCGCTGCGGGGCGTGGCCGACCCGCTCACGCGCGCGTTGACGAGGTCGCGCGGCCAGTCGGAGCCAGCGGGGGAGTGTCCCTGGCGGCAAGGGGGCCCCTGGTCGACCGGTGTGACGCGGGCCGCTGCGCGCGCGACGGTGGCGGCGGGCAACTCGTGCGCCGTGGCACTCGCAGCGTCTGGGCTGGCTGCGTTGGCGAGCTTGGAGCGCAGGCTGCTGCGTGGGGAAGGGATGGGAGGGCGGGCATGGGGGGGGGCGTGGTGTCACGACTGGCACGGAACGTGCGTACACACATGTGCCCAATTGCTTTGCCCACCTCGCCCCCTCCGCCTCGCCCACCCCGCCCCCTCCGACCTGCCTCCACCCCACCGACCCTCCCTCCCCCCTCCCCACCCCACCGACTCCCCTCCCCCAACTCGTTCACTGCCACCACCCAGAGTGCAAAGCAACAACCTACGTGCACACACTAACCTGGGGGCGCGCTGTTTCCCGCTCTCTCGCCCGCCCGCCGCCATCAGTGGCCCATGGCTCGAGTGCGGTGGGATCGGAGTCGCCGGGCTGCTCAGCCCCAGGGCGCCGCCCCCCCACGGCCCAAAATCCGCAGGCCCCGCCTTCTCCGGCACCTGCGACTGCTGCTGCATGGCGTACGGCCGCCACTTTGATGAGGGCGACGCTGCCGTCCCCAGGCCGGCAGCCCACGCGAGGACCGACTCGTCCGCCTCGAACGACGGCTCCGGCAGCAGAGCGCAGCCGCCGCTGGCCCCGGCGCCACTGGGGCCGCCCCCGTCGCCGCCTCTGCCCCCGCGACCGCCGTCGGGACTGCCGCCGGCGGTCGCCCCGGCCTCGTGGTGCACCGCCTGTGCCTGCTGCAGCAGCGCGGCCGAGGCGGGCCGGTCAGCCGGGGGCGCGCTCGCGCCGGGCACTCGCGGCAGCACCGCTGGCGCGTCGCTGCCCGGCCTGCTGCTCGTCGGCCGCCGCGGCAGCGGCTGCGCGTCCACCGGCGCACCCTTGCCTGGCAGCTCATGCGACCACGGGCGCCCGGTGCTGCTGCGGCCGAGCGCAGGCAGGCCCCCTGCTCCTGCTCCTGCACCCGACGCCGTAGCCGTCGCCGACGCCGAGGCCGACGTTGAAGCCTCGTCGATGCCCTCCAGCCGGAGCCCCGACAGCGGCCGCAGGAAGGCCGCCGTGTCGGGCGACGACTGCCGCCGGCTGCTGCCGCCGCGGCGCAGCGCGGAGCTCTCTCGGTCGAGCGCCCCGAGCGTCGCGGCGGCGGCGGCAGACGCGGCCAACGGCGACGCCGCGCGCGCCGGCGACCGCAGGCGGCTCGGGCTGCGCGGCAGCGGCGATGTGCCGCCGTCGGGCGGCGCGCCCCGCTGGCTGCTGCCCGGCCGTGGCGACGGCAGCGCGGCACCGCTGCAGTCAACAGGGCGCCTAGACGGCGATGACGACGGGCGGCGCAACGGGCTGCCGCCGCCATGCCACGCACCGCTGTCGTTCGTGCCGCCCGGCCGCACCACCATCGAGCCGTCGGCGACCGCACCACCCCACTCGGCCGCGAGCTGCGCCAGCTGCGCCGCCGCTGCTGCCGCGTCGAAGTCGGCCTGCTGCGGCGTGACGTCAATGTACAGGATCCCGCTCAAGCCGCGCGACAGCGCCACGCCGGGCGTGCCCGACGCCGGGCGCCCGAGCGGCACGGCCCCCGGCGAGCCCTCGTGGTGGGGCTCGGGTTCGGGTGCGTCCTTCTCTGCGTTTGCCCATGGCACTGGGGACGCGCCGCCGCCGCGCGCACGCACCGGACGCGGCGACGGCATCACGGGGCCCAACAGGCCCGGCGACGGCGTGGGCGAGGCGCCGGCGTGGCGCATGGCTGCACCGCCACCAGGGCCGGAGACCGTGAGCGGCGGTCGCGCCATGCGCGACGGCGGCGTGCGCGTCCGGCTGGTTGATCGCGGCTGTTGCTGCTGCGCTGCCACCCCTGCTGTGCTGCCGCTGCTGCCTGGCCGCTGCGCACTGCCGCTGCTGCCTGGTCGCTGCGCGCTAGGGCTGCTCCTGCTGCTCGCCGGGCGCACCCTGCCGCTGCCCGCGTGCGGCCCGAGGCTGTCCGGGTGCACGTAGATGACGCCCCCGGGGAGCAGGCTGGTGCTGCCGAGCCGCACCGCGCTGCGCTCGCCCGCGAGAGCCATGCTGCTGCTCCCCATGCTGCCGCTGCTCCCGGGGCGCGACCCGTCCCCAACGTCGGCCCCATCCCCGGCCGCGCCCCGCGGCGGCTCCGGGAATCGAGCGGACATCGGGCGGCCGCCTGCAAGCGCCGCCGCCACCGCCGTCATCGGACCATGCGCGCCGGCCGCCGGGGACAACAGCCGCGACGGCGACGCCGGCCACCGCGCACCGCCGCTGCTGCCGCTGCTGCCGGGGCGTGGACCCGACCTGGACCCAGGCCGCAACGCCGCCTGGGAATCCGCGCGCGCCTTGGTCGACGACCAGCGGTGCATCGTGAGCTCAGGCGACGGCCGCGCGGCGGCGGCGGAGCCTGCGCGTGAGTGCGCTGAGCGCTGCTTGTCGGGCATCCTGCGAGCGAGCGTCGACTGATGCGGCGGCTGCGGGTGGTGGTGGGGGGGTTTGCGGGCGGGTGGTGGGTTGGGCGGGGTGGGGTGGGGTTGGCATTGGTGGGGTGGGGACGGTGTTTTTGTTTTCGGCGTTTGGAGCCGGACTTGGGAGCCATGATGAGCCGGATTTCCAGCCAAATGGCTCCAGGAGATCAATTCAACATCCGTCATGAATCAGTGTGAATGAAGCTGGACCCCCCCTCTGTTGGATCAGACCCTAGGCTCACCACAAGCGCAGTACCACCACAGAAGCGCGGGTCCCACGTTGGCGCTCTTTCTACCACAGCCTGTTTCAGACTGTAGACCTCGTTGATTCGCATGACGGCCAACATTGCAATTATCTACGGTTCACGACCTATCTAATGGTGTCTATGGATCGTCCGTAGAGTACTTGTGGGCAGAGAAACTGCCCCCTGAAGTTGACTTGAGTCTAGGCTCACCACCAGCGCGGCACCACCGTGGAAGCGCGGGTCCCGCGTTGGCGCTCTTTCTGCCACAGCCTGTTTCAGACTGTAGACTTGGTCGATGCCCATGATGGTCGGCATTGCAGGTATCTACAGCCCAAGACCTGTCTACTGGTGTTTCTGGATCGTCTGTAGAGTACTTGTGGGCAGAGTAACTGCCCCCTGAAGTTGGCATGAGTCTAGGCTCACCACAAGCCCGGCACCACAGCCTGCTTCAGACTGTAGACTTCGTCGATATGCGTGATGGTCGGCCTTGCAGCTATCTACAGTCAAAGACCTATCTAATGGTGTCTATGGATTGTATGTAGAGTATGTGTGGACAGAGTAACTGCCCCCTGAAGTTGGCATGATTCTAGGCTCACCACAAGCCCGGCGCCACCGTGGAAGCGCGGGTCCCACGTAAGCGCGAGCAGCAGGCACGCGCGTGCGCGCATCTCAAACACGTCTTGGAACGCAACCTGGGTGTGTGTGGGGGGGGGGAGTGGGGGTATGTGTGAGTGGATACTGGGTGTGAGAGAGAGGGAGGGAGAGGGAGAGGACAGAGAGAGGAAGAGAGAGAGGGGGTCCCACGTGAGCGCAAGCAGCAGGCATGCGCGCGCGCATCTCAAACACGTCTTGGAATGCAACCTGGGTGTGTGCACAAGTGTGTGTGTGTGGGGGGGGGGCGGGGTATGTGTGAGTGGATGGCGGGTGAGAGACAGGGAGAGAGTGTTTGTGTGCACATCAGGCACTGGCAGCCCCCAGATTGCCCCACACAGCACACACACCCCACACACACATAAACGCACACATACATACACACACACACCAGGGGTTTCCTTTTGGGCTGCCAGGCTGTCGGTTTTCCTGGAGACGGCCTCTCGGACTCTCCGGGTTTCTGTCAGAGCTCCCCGTGCGCTCTCCAGGCTGGCATAGATTCCTGGGACTGCGGACCCCTGGACCCCCGCTTCTTCTCGAGCTCTTCCAAACTCCCCCCTCCGCTCCCCATCGGCAAATCGCCCTTTGGGCGGTCTCCTCATCGGAATCCGGCTCGGAAACCCCCGGCACACACCGGCAGCACACCCCCCCGACACACACACACACACCTGCAGCACACACACACACACACACACACACGCACACAGTGTGAACCCCCCGTCACACACCTGCAGCAGCGCATCACTCGGCTGCGCGCCCACGCCCGGGACCGGCAGCCCGCCAGAGTACTCGAGCTTGCCGCCCGCAGCGTCTCGCCACCGTCCGCCGTGCATCAGCAGCTCAAGCACATCGGCCTGGGGTGGGCAGGAGCATGTGTGTGCGTGGGGTGGGCAGGAGCATGTGTGTGTGTGTTTGTGTGTGTATGTGTGTGTGTGTGTGTGTGCACGTGTGCGTGTGCGCACGTGCGTGTGTGTGCGTGTGCATGTGCGTGTGCGTGTGTGCGTGTGCGTGTGCGTGTGCGTGTGCGTGTGCGTGTGCGTGTGCGTGTGCGTGTGCGTGTGCGTGTGCGTGTGCGTGTGCGTGTGCGTGTGCGTGTGCGTGTGCGTGTGCGTGTGCGTGTGCGTGTGCGTGTGCGTGTGCATAGTGGGGGAGGAGAGCGGACGGGTGCTGTGATGGCTGCTGCTGGTGCTCCCACCAAACACACGCATGCAAGCACACACGCACATGCACAAGCAAACATGATGGCAGATGGCAGCTAGCGGTCTAATTCTGACAGCAGCCGGCCAGGTCCATTACGCCGTCAAATGCCGTCCGACAGACTGTAAAACCAACCACACACATGCTCGCGCGCACACACACACACACACACACACACACATACACACACCTGTACACACACACACACAGCAAAACCCACACCCACCCACCCCACATACACACACACACGTACACACACACCTGGCCATAGATCGTCACGTCAGCCCCGTGTCGCACACGCGTCTCCTCCAAAGACAGCATCCCGATCTGGTAGCAGTAGGAGAGGGTGGCGTGGGCAGAATGAGTGTGTGTTTGGGGTGTGTGGGGTGGGAGGGGGGGGGTGATTTGGAGCCGTCTCGCACGGCACCACAATTTGGTGGTGGTTTGGGAGTGGGTGGGTGAGTGCGGGTGGTGAGGCTGGTTCGTAATCCAGGGCCTTGGGGGGTGGGTGAGGGGGGGCGCGCCGGGGCCCCGTGGCGCGCGTGCGACTCCTCTAGAGAGAGCATCCCGACCTGGGTGGTGGTGGTGAGTGGGGAGGGTGGTGGTGGTGTGTGGGGAGGGTGTGTGGGGAATGTGTTGTGCTGTAGGGCTTGCTCCCCTCACACATACATGCATGCACCCACGCACGTGCGCCCCCACCCACGTCAGCAGCCGCTGTGCGCTCCCCTCAGACACACACACACACACATGCACACACACACACACAACACACACACACACACCTGCGCCCCCACCCACGTGGGCAGCCCCCGTGGGCTCCCCTCGGACACACACACACACACACGCACCTGTGCCCCCACCCACGTGGGCAGCCCCCGCGGGCGGCCCTCAGACACACACACACACACACCTGCGCCCCCACCCACATGGGCAGCCCCCGTGGACTCCCCTCGGACACACACACACACACACGCACCTGTGCCCCCACCCACGTGGGCAGCCCCCGCGGGCGGCCCTCAGACACACACACACACACACACACACACCTGCACCCCAACCCACATGGGCAGCCCCCGTGGGCTCCCCTCACACACACACACACACACAAACACACACACCTGCGCCCCCACCCACGTGGGCAGCCCCCGTGGGCTCCCGTCGGATGCCACCACGACGACGCGGTTGAAGCGGTCGAACGTAAAGCGCAGACTATGCTCGGGGAACAGGCGCGCTGGCGTGTACATGCGCACGCGCAGCAGCTCGGCACCGCGGCCATCGAGGACGCAGCTGTGTGTGTGTGTGTGTGTGTGTGTGTGTGTTTCGAACATGCGCACGCGCAGCAGCTCGGCACCGCTGCCGTCGAGGATGCAGCTGTGTGTGCGTGTGCGTGTGTGTGTGTGTGTGTGTGTGTACGTGTGCATGTGCGTGCGTGTGTGTGTATGTGTGTAGGGCTCCATATTATACTAATATATTTTTTCTGACGATAATATATGTTAATATCCACCGCGCGCGCCTCGTCGTTGACGGCGAGCGGGTGCCTGCACCTGCTTGCTAGATGGCATTCCCTCTGGGGGTGTTTTTGAAGGGGAGGTGGCGCCACACGCGTGCGGGGGCGGGTGCGGTGTGGTCGCTGAGTAGAGTGCTGCGGCGGTTGCGCTACTAGCCCCGCTTCCGGTGGTCTGGGGGAGGGCTTTTTGGTCCCTTCATGGTTTTATACCTTGGGTCCGCCCTCTGGCCATTTGAGGGGCTGGGTGTGCAGCCTGCACAGTGGTGCTGCTTGCTTGGCGCCCGCCACCAAGTGTGGATGGCGTTACCGTGGGCTACTTGTAGCTTGACCTTTTGTGGGCCTTGAGCTTTGTTTCTCTAAGTCCCACTGGAGCTTTGGAACCGTACGTGTGACCGCCAGAAGTGGATTGTAAAACTCTCATCATATTTATCCACAGTCCACATACCTTGGTCGGAACACCCTTTTGGGCCGGACGATGTGATTTCGCCGTGCTCCCGCAACTGCAGTCTACGCCGATTTGCATACGTCTTATTTATACCCCTGGCGTCCCATCGCCGCCCTTAACATGGGGGCAGCCGGCTCCGGGGGCGCTGCTGGGCGAGGGGGCCGGTGTGAGGGTGGTCGAGACACCCAGCCACCTCCCAGCAGCTCCGCCGTCGCTGAAAATCGGTGGGCATGACCCCAGTACCACCACGATCGCGGCCGGTGCGTCGGTTGGGGCCGTGGGGCGCGACAGGCCCCCATGCATGGCGTGTCAACCCCCTTGCAACCATGCACGGCGCACCCAACGCGGCGACCTTCTCCAAAATTTCTGACCCCGCCGTTTTGCCAGCCTTCATAAAACATTATATAGCATCGATTTACGCGAAAATTGGAGGGGTCTGTATCACCGATTTTGACCTGGCTACCTAGATCATCTCAATGGGAGCTGCGACTCCAGGTCAGAATCGGTGATACATACCCCTGCAATTTTCGCGTCAATCGATGATATATAATGTATCAGGAAGGCTGGCAGAACGGCGGGGTCAGAAATTTTGGAGAACGACCTCGTTTCCGCCCAGGCGTCAGCCACGATGTCGGTGTTGCGCGGCCACCGATAGACACCCCAGAGCCAGCACACGTGCCCACGAGGCAGCACAGAGCTCATTGTAACTACTACTAAGCATTCGCCCTTGTCGATCGCCCTGCGCGTCGACCAGAGGCTGCGAGAGCAACCCCTGCCCGATCAACCCAAACACACACCTCCGAGATGCTCCAGCAAGCCCCCCAGCCTCTGTTTGGGGGCACGCATGGCATGTGGGGGCCAAGTATTAGACTTTTGAAGCTAGAGAGAGGCCTCGGAGCGGGTCCATCGACACCTCGGCACCATGTACATTCAAGTTTTGGCACCCCCCAACCGCGGCTGCGCCCACTCCCCAGGGCCAGCACCGAGCTCTATATATCGCATGAAGTCTATCGGGGTTGAAATGGGGCCCGGGGAGTGCCCAGCGGTGCGGGCAGATGCCCTCTTCCCCCAGCTGTCACTCCCAACACCCGCTCCCACGGGCATGCCCGCGCCACCGCGACGCGCGGGAACGATAGCCGGTGATACTGGCTACACGCAGGTCGCGAATTCAGCCAAACCGGCCCAGTACACAGTGAGAAATCACATCGTCCGTGTGGTGGTGGGGGTCTCAGTGGGGAGGGGGGGGGTAGTATGGGGACTGTGGTATTTACCATATATATTAAAATAAAGAGGCAATATATTTTGACTGGCTGGGTGTAAGGACCTGAAACTTTGTGGGTGTGTTCATCACACCTTACTAAGCAACTCTGGCCTTTGGGGCGTGCGGTGGCGGGTGCGGTGTGGTCGCTGAGTAGAGTGCTGCGGCGGGTGTGCTACTAGCCCCGCTTCCGGTGGTCTGGGGGAGGGCTGTTTGGTCCCTTCATGGTTTTATACCTTGGGTCCGCCCTCTGGCCATTTGAGGGGCTGGGTGTGCAGCCTGCACAGTGGTGCTGCTTGCTTGGCGCCCGCCACCAAGTGTGGATGGCGTTACCGTGGGCTACTTGTAGCTTGACCTTTTGTGGGCCTTGAGCCTTGTTTCTCTAAGTCCCACTGGAGCTTTGGAACCGTACGTGTGACCGCCAGAAGTGGATTGTAAAACTCTCATCATCTCATCATCATTTGGGACGTTTCAAAACTCGGTATTACTTGCATTACAGAGAAGCAGAAAACAGGCAGGTGTGCCGCGCGCGGTGTGGCGCGCGGTGTGGTGCACGGTGCCCCCCCCCTCCCCCCCTCCCCAACCCTGGGCCTTGCTGGCAGGCAGCATGTGGAGTGGCTAGGTCACAAGCTGCGCAGGGCCAGTTGTCTATGTGAGCTGGACTCAATGTGAGATGGGAAATTTGACTCCCCTCAAAGGGTGTGCGGGACGCAATGCCTGAGGGTGACCTTGGGCCGGAGTTTTGCCAAGTGCCACCCCAAAAGGGGTGAAACCAACCTTCTTGGATCGAGATGAAACTTGGAGCATTGGAAAGCCCTTGATGAGCACAAAACAACCTGTCGAGTAGTATATGGCTGATTTTTGGTGCAAGTGGTGTGCAACTGCGATCTCCTTCCCGTGTGGTGGCGGTAGTATAGTGTGGACATAGGAATACACCCCTAGTGCTTCTCCTGTGCATGGGGGGTGCTGGATTAGCCAAGCCAAGGCCTGCATATGTCCACCAGAGCATGCCCGTACAACAGCAGACTGCGGGGCGGCCGTTTGGGGCCGTCCAGCAATTTATACTAGGCTCAAAATCAGATTAGTATAATACTACATAATATAAATATAATCATATATTAATCTATATTAGTCTGGAGCCCTATGTGTGTGTGTGTGTGTGTATAGGTCTGCCTGCCTGCCTGCCTGCCTGCCTGTCTTTAGATGAGTCTGTCTGTCAATCAAATATCCCATCCTGCCCACGGTGTTGTGGGTTCTCTGCCCACCAGCATTAGTACCGCCCGACATCCGCCCAGCAGCAGATTCGACATCCCACGCGCCGTGTCGCGCATGCGCTTGAGCATCGCAAAGCGCTGAGACACTAGGTATGCGCGCACACACAAACACGCACACACAAAACACATACAAAACACGCTCACACACACACACACACACACAGCAGCAGCAGCAGCAGCAGCAGTGGTGGGCAGACAACCCACCCGCCGCCCAGCAGCAGATTCAGCATCCCACGCGCCGTGTCGCGCATGCGCTTGAGCATCGCAAAGCGCCGAGACACGAGGCACGCACGCCACGCGCGCTGGATGCACACACACACACACACACATGAACACACACGCACCCGCCACCCAGCAGCAGATTTGACATCCCACACGACGTGTCGCGCATGCGCTTGAGCATCGCAAAGCGCTGAGTCACGAGGTATGCGCGCCACGCCCGCTGGATGCACACACACACACACACACACATGAGCACACACACACCCTCCACCCAGCAGCAGATTCGACATGCCCCGCGCCGTGTCGTGCATGCGCTTGAGCATCGCAAAGCGCTGAGACACGAGTTACACGCGCCACGCGCGCTGGATGCACACACACGCACACACACACACACACACACACACACACACACACACGAGCACACACGCACCCGCCACCCAGCAGCAGGTTGGACATTCCCCGCGCCGTGTCGTGCATGCGCTTGAGCATCGCAAAGCGCTGAGACACACGCACACACGCATGCACAAAACACACAAACACACACACACACAGCAGCAGCAGCAGCAGAGGTGGGCAGACAACCCACCCTCCACCCAGCAGCAGATTCGACATCCCCCGTGCCGTGTCGTGCATGCGCTTGAGCATCGCAAAGCGCTGAGACACGAGGTACGCGCGCCACGCGCGCTGGATGCACACCGCGGCGCGCCGCAGCCGCAGGCGTACGTGCAGCGGGCCCATCAGCGAGCGCAGGCGAGCAGAGCGCCAGGCGGCCTGCGCGCAAGCAGTTTCGGGTTGACGGGTTTAAGGATGATTTGGGGTTTAGGGCTTGGGGTTTCGGGTTTAAGGGTTTGGGCAGCTGCAGCTGCAGCCGCAGGCGTACGTGCAACGGGCCATGAGCGAGCGCAGGCGAGCAGAACGCCACGCGGCCTGTGCGGTGGTTTTGAGAGGGGGTGTAAGGGTTAGTGAGGGAACCCTTTTTAAGTTAAAACAGCACAGCACACGCCACGCGCCTGCACCCTCAGCGCTGCCAAAACAAGAGCACGCAGCACACAGCACACAGCATGCGGCACGCAGCGCACAGCGCACAGCGCACAGTGCACAGCGTACAGCACACAGCACACAGCACACAGCACACAGCGCACAGCGCACAGCACACAGCACACAGCACACAGCACACAGCACACAGCACACAGCACACAGCACACAGCACACAGCACACAGCACACAGCACACAGCATACAGCGCAAAGCACACATGACACGCGACACACCTGCACCCTCAGCGCTGCCGACAGCGCGCGGCATGTGTCATCGATCAGCACCGTGAGCGAGAGCCCGCCAGCGTTGAAGTTGATGATCGCGTCGGCAGCGGCGGCGAGGTACGCCGAGTTTGCGGGGAGGGCGACGGGGATGAGGACGGAGTGGTCGAGCGGCTTGCGTGCTGGCCGTGCCTGTGGATGCATGTGTGTGTGTGTGTGCATGTGTGTGTTTGTGGGTGGTTGTATGTATGTGTGTGTGTGTGTGTGTGTGTGTGTTGGGGGGGGGGGGGGGGGGTGAAGTCGGCGGCGGCCAGATACGCCAATTTTGCGGGGAGGGTGACGGGGATGAGGACGGAGCGGTCAAGGGGCTTGCATGCTGGCCGTGCCTGTGTGTGTGTGTGTGTGTATGTGTGCACGTGTTGGGGGTGGGGGAGGTGAAGGCAGTGGTGGCAAGGTGTGCAGATTTTGCGGTGAGGGCGGCCGGGATGAGGACGGAGCGGTCGAGCGGCTTGCGTGCTGGCCGTGCCTGTGTGAGTGTGTGTGTGCGCATGTGTGTGTGTGTGTGGGGGGTTGTGGGTGGGTGAGTATGTGTGGGCATGTGTGTGCGCACGTGTGTGTGTGTGTGTGTTGGTGTGTGTGCGTATCTGGCCGCCGCCGCCTTCATTCCCCCCCCCCAACACACACACACACACACACACACACACACGCACACACACAGACACACACACACACACATGCACACACACACACACACACACACACACACGTGCTGCCTGCTGCTGCCACCCCCCCCCGCCCACCCACCCACACGCACGCACGCACACACACACCAATACACACACACGCACACACACACACACACACAGACACATACACACACACGTGCTGCCTGCTGCTGCCCCCCACCCACCCACCCCACACACACACGCACACATACATGCACACACACACCAATACACACACACGCACACACACACCAATACACACACATGCACACACACACACACAGACACACACACACGCACACACACGCACTGCCTGTTGCTGCCCCCCCCCCCGGCACACGCACACGCACGTGCACACACCTCGCACATCCGCCGTATCGCCGCGACCTGCTTCCGCAATGGAAGGTCCCGCTCCAGCTCCGACCGGTAGCGCTGCCGCTGCACCTGCACCGAGTGTGTGCAGTGTGTGTGGGTGTGGGTGTTGTGCGTGTGTGCGTCAGTGTGCACCAGCCGGCGATCGTAATGTGGCGCTGCCGCTGCAACATGGTTTATGGTTTCTGGTTGAGGTCACGCCCCAGCTCCGACCGGTGACGCTGCCGCCGCACCTGCACGTGGGGTGTGGGAACTGGTTTGGGGCTTGGGTTTTGTTTAGGTTTAGGGTCCAGGGTTCAGGGTTTGGGGTTTAGGGATTCTGGTTGAGATCCCGCTCCAGCTCCGACCGGTAGCGCTGGCGCTGCACCTGCAACATGGCGGGGGTGTAGGGCCTGGTTCAGAGTTCAAGGTTCAGGGCTTTGGGTGTATAGGTGTAGGTATACCCTACCCTAGGGGTGTGCACTCTACACTAGGGGTGTACACCCCACCCCTACACAGGGTTTAGACACTGTGACGGGCCATCCTTATCGGATGATCTGACCACCACTGACACCACTGACACCACGACTGACCTGCACCGCGTCCAATATGTGCACCGCGTCGACGCTCGCGCCGCTGAGCACGCCGCCCCAGCCGCGTTTGCGGACATGCGCACGCACACGCGGCTCAGCAGCAGCCCACTGCCTCGACACCACACCCACTGACCCAGCACTGACAGCACCACTGCCCCCCCCACACACACACTGCCCCCCATTGACCCCCATTGACCACTGACCAACGACCAGTGAAGGTGCCAAGAAGGTGCAGAGACTGCCTAAGAAGAACACCACTGACACCACCACTGACCTGCACCGCGTCCACGATGTGTACCGCTATGCATTGCGCCTGGTATGAGCGGTAAAAGTTGCTGGAGCCGGGAAAGAAATCACGACTAGAATCCTTCCCAGAGAACACTGACACCATCACTGACCTGCATCGCGCTCACGATGTGCACCGCGTCGCTCGCTCGCTCTGTGATGGTGTCGTGTCCGAGACAGCCCACTGACTGACACCGCACTCACCCAGAAACCACTGTCCACCCCTGACACCCCCACCAACCCCCACTGACCCCCACTGACCACTGAAGCTGCCTAGAAGGTGCTCACGGAGCGGAAGCACACACCAGATCACTGACATCAAACACCACTGCTGACACCCCCACTGACCTGCACCGCGTCCACGATGTGCACCGCGTCGACACTCGCGCCGCCGAGCACGCCGCCCCAGCCGCGCTCGCGCACGCGCACGCGGCTCAGCAGCAGCCGCGCCGGCAGTGCTGACGACAGGAAGCCGGTCGCGGCGTCGCCATTTGGGTTCATGTCTGCGTTGGTGGCGGCGCGTTGGTGGGAGTTGTTCCGTGTTACAACGGTCAACAAATTTAGTTCAGGAGTTCATGCCTGTGGAACGTGACTTCGGAGCTGTTGCTCTGTGGTACTGCAGCGCTAGCTTGTGGTCATGGTGAGGTGGGGAGGTGTGCGTGTGGTGCGGGAGAGATGTGCCGGTAGGTGTCGATAGGTGTGGGTGTATACAAGACGGTCCCTGAGTTTCGTTGCCGCATGCAAGGCAGGTGCGAGGTGCGCCTGCCTGCCTGCCTGTGCGAGGTGCGAGGTGCCAGGTGAGAGGTGCAAGGTGCGAGGTGCGAGGTGCGCCTGCCCGCCTGCCTGCCCGCCTGCCCGCGCGCACACGCACCCTTGGGCCACGCGAGCACTTTAAAGCGAAAGTCCTGCGACGCCTCTGGCAGCTCCGGCAGCACGTCGTCCATCCTGAACATGCGGTTGATTCTGCGTAGCAAGTACAGCAGCGCCTGGTACTCGCTGCCGGGGCGCACGTGCACAACGAGAAGCTTGGTGCAGTCGATGTTCACGGTCCCGTGGGTCATGTCCGCTGTCACGCCCCAGTTCATCAGCGGATTGTCTGGGCTCTCGGGGGCCGTGACAGGCAGGCTGGCTGTGCTGGTGTTGCTGCTCGACGGGCGCGCGGGCTCTGGTGTGGCTTCCTCTGCTGCTGCTGCTGCTGCTGCTGCTGCTGCTGCTGCTGACGCGTGTGCATGGGCGTCCTCTGCATGGGAGGCGGGCCCACCCTCCACCGCCTCCATCAGCCCCTCCATCACGTCGTCACTCATGCCCGTCATGTCCTGGTCCTGGAGGTCACTGGCTGGCTGCTGGCCCTCCTCAACGCCAGCCTCTGCAGCACCATGCACCTCCTCGCTCGCCATGCTGGTGTGTGCCGCGCCTCTCGCGTGCTGTTGCGGCCTCACCAGTGACCCAGGTGCATTAGTAGTGAGCAGCGGTAGTGGCTGGCGTGGGGAGTATCTTCACCCGACAAAGCGCAACACCAAAAAGCGCATCGCACGCGCCCCGCTTTACGCAAACGCTTTACGCTGTCGCCGAGATGTATGGTTCGCGCAAGTCAGGCAGCTCACGCTGTTGAGAGGAGGCAAGGCGAGGCGAGGTTGTTGTTGCACGTCTAAGGCTCCACACTTTGACCAGTCCCTCCATGCACAACCATTACAATCTCTCTAGTATTTGATGATGATGAGAGTTTTACAATCCACTTCTGGCGGTCACACGTACGGTTCCAAAGCTCCAGTGGGACTTAGAGAAACAAGGCTCAAGGCCCACAAAAGGTCAAGCTACAAGTAGCCCACGGTAACGCCATCCACACTTGGTGGCGGGCGCCAAGCAAGCAGCACCACTGTGCAGGCTGCACACCCAGCCCCTCAAATGGCCAGAGGGCGGACCCAAGGTATAAAACCATGAAGGGACCAAACAGCCCTCCCCCAGACCACCGGAAGCGGGGCTAGTAGCACACCCGCCGCAGCACTCTACTCAGCGACCACACCGCACCCGCCACCGCACGCGTGTGGCGCCACCTCCCCTTCAAAAACACCCCCAGAGGGGATGCCATCTAGCAAGCAGGTGCAGCCACCCGCGCGCCGTCAACCACGAGGCGCGCGCGGTGGAACTGCACCCGCTTCCCCGCAGCCTTGGCGGCGAGGAACGCGGGCCACAGCGCCTGGTGCCGCGCCTCCTCACGGTCACTGAGGACATCGAAGACCGCAACCGACGGGCCCAAGCCGCACAGGCAGCAGCGGTTGCGCACGACGGCGTCGGCCACGGCGTCAGACTCCACGGCGAAGAGCACACGCAGCATGTCGCCCCGGCGCGGCTCGACACCGATGCCCCCGACGGCATGCTTGGCGTTGAGGAACGACGCGGACACGACGCCACCACCAACCGGCGCATACACCGAGCCACGGATTTGGTGCAAGTAGCGCACGAGACCCGAAGCCAGGCAGACAGGCAGGCTGACGCCGCTCTTGACGGCCGCAGTCACCTGCTCCGCCGCCTTCGCCGCCTCCTCCTCCCCAGGGTAGCAACCTACCATCCCTGGGTAGCCATCGCACGCGACGAGGTCGTTTGCGGCTGCCACCGGGATGGACAACACGAAACTGCGGCGCAGCAACGCGTCGCCCACACGCGCGGGCAGCCCCCCCCGGCGGGAGGGGCCGCGCGCAGATGCGGCACGCGCGGCGCCCGCCGCCGCAGGCCGCCCCGTCGTCGGCTCCCCCCCCCCCGACGCCACCGGGGCGGCAGCAGCAGCTGGCCGGGCAGGCTGAGCAGCCTTGGCAGCAGGCGCAGCGCGGGGCGCCGCACTGTGGGCCGCATGGCCAACCCGCGCGCGGGCGGGCTCTGCATGCGGCATCTGCATGGGCGCCCCAGGGACGCAGCTCACCAGGAGGCTCACCACATCCACCAGGGACGCAATCTGTTGCGCCTGCGCCTGCACCACAGCGAGCACCCCCGCGAGGGCACCGCTGCTGTGGCCGGCGTCGGCAATCTGTGTCGCGCCCACATGCGTCGGCGCATTCTGTGGCTGGGCGCGCGCCCTCGCCTCCCTGTCCAGCAGCCCCCCTATCAGGCGTCTGATGTCTGCCTGCCCCGCGCTGAGGGCGCTGAGGGCGTCTGTGGTGTCGGCCGAGGCCGAAATGTGGTTGCTGGCGTCGCCATGCAGGTGTTGCGCAGCCTCCGCGTATGTGGCTGCCCCCCGCGCCCCAAGGAGCGCCGGAAGCTGTGTCTGTGTCGCATCCACGCACGCGCGGTGGCGTGGCGGGGAGTCTGAGCCGGGGGAGCCGCTGCTCACCGGTAATTCTGTGGTGGTGGCCGCGCGGGCGACGAGCACGCCGGCGGCCGCACTGTGTTTGCGCGCCTTAGAGCGCGTCATGAGTCATCACTTGAAGCTAGTATCTGTCTTCTCATGCCCGAACTCCCTCTCCATCACGATTACCAACTTCTGACCAAGACAACATTGAGGGATCACCTGGGGTCGCTCCCCCCCTGCTGCCCCCCTGCCCCTTCTGCCACCTTGTCGAGCATCAGCATGAGCATGACAACCCAGCGTGAGATGACCTCTCGGTACTCCACCTCCGTCACGGGGTTGAACGCTCGGAAGAGGTCCTGCTTGGCCCGCGCGCACATGTGCCCGAGGAAACCTTAGCCACTGGGCCTTCAACCGGAGAGAGACGGGTGTGGGTTCCTGCTCTAACAATGATGATGATGATGAGAGTTTTACAATCCACTTCTGGCGGTCACACGTACGGTTCCAAAGCTCCAGTGGGACTTAGAGAATCAAGGCTCAAGGCCCACAAAAGGTCAAGCTACAAGTAGCCCACGGTAACGCCATCCACACTTGGTGGCGGGCGCCAAGCAAGCAGCACCACTGTGCAGGCTGCACACCCAGCCCCTCAAATGGCCAGAGGGCGGACCCAAGGTATAAAACCATGAAGGGACCAAACAGCCCTCCCGCAGACCACCGGAAGCGGGGCTAGTAGCACACCCGCCGCAGCACTCTACTCAGCGACCACACCGCACCCGCCACCGCACGCGTGTGGCGCCACTCCCCTTCAAAAACACCCCCAGAGGGAATGCCATCTAGCAAGCAGGTGCAGGCACCCGCTCGCCGTCAACGACGAGGCGCGCGCGGTGGAACTGCGCCCGCTTCCCCGTAGCCTTGGCGGCGAGGAAAGCGGGCCACAGCGCCCGGTGCTGCGCCTCCTCGCAGTCACTGAGGACGTCGAAGACGGCAGCCGACGGGTCCACGTCGCGCAGGTTGCGGCGGGAGCGCACGACGGTGTCGGCCACAGCGTCAGACGCCACGGTAAGGAGCACACGTAGCACGCCGCCCCGGCGCGGCTCCACACCAATGCCCCCGACGGCAGGCTTGGCGTTGAGGAACAACGCGGACACGACCCCGCCACCAGCCGGCCTATCCCGGCCAGAGACGTCGTGCACAAAGCGCACGAGATTCATAGCCAGGCAGACGGGCAGGCTGACGGCGTCCACGGCGGCTGCAGCAACCCGCACAGCCGCCGCCGCCACCGCCGTCTCCTCGGAACCATAGCAGTCACTGAACAGCCGCCTCACATGCCGCGTGGACCCCAAGTAGGAGGAGTCGCGCAGTGCGCCGCGCACGATCCCGTCGCGCGCCATCTGGCCTTCAGAGCCATGGCCCGCTATGAGCCTGGTGGCGGCTGCCACAGGGATGGACAGCACGTGGCTGCGGCACAGCGACGTTTCGCCCACACGCGCGGGCAGCCCCCCCCCGACGGCAGGGGGCGCGCGCAGATGCGGCACGCGCGGCGCCCGCCGCGGCAGGCCGCTCCGCCGCCGGCGCGCCCGCTGCCGACGCCACAGGGGCGGCAGCAGCAGCGGGCCGGGCAGGCTGAGCAGCCAGGAGGTGCACCAGGTGTAACACTACTCTCTCTCCCCCATCTCCCACGGGCACCCACGCCCACGCGTCCATGCATGCACGCATGGACAGTGCTGGGGGAGCCCCGCTGCTCCCCGCTGTCCTTATGGGGAGAAGCTCCCAACGGCATGTTTGGGTGGGTGTTGGCCTCTTCCCTGCGGCTTTGCTCCAGGGCTGCGCGCTCCCACTCATCGCATCGCAATTGACATGCGATGACGCAATGCCGAGGCTGAGGTGCCGGCGCGGGACGGCGGCGACAGCGAGATGGAGTTCACACATCCCCTCGCTCGCTAATCTCCCGCAAAGATAGCAGCGATCGCCTGCAAGACACAGGCGAAGCTATGCATACATAGGATCTGTTGGCACGCGCGCGCGGGACGGACGGCGTGCTCGCATGCTGACGCGATGCTGACAGGGGGAGGGGGTCCACACCAGCTTCCGTCAGATTCTCTCGCTCCAGCGTAACCCTTATCAGGCCTTCTGATGAAGGTCTGAAATGGGACCGTACTACTTCCGCAGTCGCATTACCAGCAGGCCGATGCTCACCCTCCCAGCTGTTCCTCTTACTACCCTCCGCCCCGCCCCATGGCAGTGGAAGCCGCAGTGCTAGCGGGGCGGGCGGGTCGCTGCTGGGCAGTCGGCTGCCCGGGCAATCGTGCGGGGCATACCGCACTCAGTGTTGAATACGCGCTAGTTGCACTTCCTACATGCGATTTTGTGTTGCCAATCCCTCTCATGAATCAACAAGATGATGATGAGAGTTTTACAATCCACTTCTGGCGGTCACACGTACGGTTCCAAAGCTCCAGTGGGACTTAGAGAAACAAGGCTCAAGGCCCACAAAAGGTCAAGCTACAAGTAGCCCACGGTAACGCCATCCACACTTGGTGGCGGGCGCCAAGCAAGCAGCACCACTGTGCAGGCTGCACACCAAGCCCCTCAAATGGCCAGAGGGCGGACCCAAGGTATAAAACCATGAAGGGACCAAAAAGCCCTCCCCCAGACCACCGGACGCGGGGCTAGTAGCACACCCGCCGCAGCACTCTACTCAGCGACCACACCGCACCCGCCACCGCACGCGTGTGGCGCCACCTCCCCTTCAAACACACCCCCAGAGGGGATGCAACTAGCAAACAGGTGCAGCCACCCGCTCGCCGTCAACCACGAGGCGCGCGCGGTGGAACTGCACCCGCTTCCCCGCAGCCTTGGCGGCGAGGAACGCGGGCCACAGCGCCTGGTGCCGCGCCTCCTCACGGTCACTGAGGACATCGAAGACCGCAACCGACGGGCCCAAGCCGCACAGGCAGCAGCGGTTGCGCACGACGGCGTCGGCCACGGTGTCAGACTCCACGGCGAAGAGCACACGCAGCATGTCGCCCCGGCGCGGCTCGACACTGATGCCCCCGACGGCATGCTTGGCGTTGAGGAACGACGCGGACACGACGCCACCACCAACCGGCGCATACACCGAGCCACGGATTTGGTGCAAGTAGCGCACGAGACCCGAAGCCAGGCAGACAGGCAGGCTGACGCCGCTCTTGACGGCCGCAGTCACCTGCTCCGCCGCCTTCGCCGCCTCCTCCTCCCCAGGGTAGCAACCTACCATCCCTGGGTAGCCATCGCACGCGACGAGGTCGTTTGCGGCTGCCACCGGGATGGACAACACGAAACTGCGGCGCAGCAACAAGAGGGTTTTACAATCACAGGCCGGCGGTCACAATCAGTTCCAAAGTTCCAGCAGGATCAGACAGCAGGCACAAGGCCCACCAAAAGATCAAGCTACAAAAGTAGCCCACAGTAGCGCCACCCACACTAGGTAGTGGGCGCCAGGCAAGCAGCACCGCAAGCCAGGCACCACACTCAGCCCTGAAGCAGCCGGAGGCAGACCCCAGGTATAACCGGCTGTGAATCTTGAATGCACAACCATTACAATGAACTCTCTCTCTCCCTCTCTCTTAGGACAATGACCTCTCTCTCTCTCGGAGGAGGAAAATGACCTCTCGGAGGAGGACAATGAATTCTCTCTCCTATCTCTCTACTTCTGACAAATGACCAACATTGAGGGATCACCTGGGGTCTCTCTCCCCCTGCTGCCCCCCTGCCCCCTCTGCCACCTTGTCGAGCATCAGCATGAGCATGACGACCCAGCGTGAGATGACCTCTCGGTACTCGACCTCCGTCACGGGGTTGTGCGCTCGGAAGCAGTCCTGCTTGGCCTGCGCGCACGTGTGCCCGAGGGAGAGAGAGTAGTGTTACAAATCCACTGCCGGCGGTCACAATCAGTTCAAAAGTTCCAGCGGGACTGTCAGACAGCAGGCACAACGCCCGCCAAAAGGTCAAGCTACAAAAGTAGCCCACGGTAGCGCCACCCACACTAGGTGGTGGGCGCCATGCAGCAGCACAGGCCACAGGCACCTCACCAAAACCCCTGCGGTGGGTGGAGGGCAGCCCAGGGGAGGGAGGGTATGAGAGTTGGTATGAGGGTCAGGGGCGCTTGGGTGTTACGGGGCAGGCTGGAGGGCCAGCCAGGTGACCATTGTACATGCAGCGATGCACTTCGGGAGGAAGGGCGCGTGTGTGCGGTGTTGGTGTTGGCGCGTTGGTGGGAGGCGAGCGGGTGGGCGGGCGTGGCGTGGCGTGGCGCGGCGACAAGGGGGGGGGTTAGGCGTTGTTGAGATGAGGCTGATAAAGCAGCAGTGAGGCCTGTGAGGCATCCTAGCGCTAGGATGCCTCACAGGCCCCACTGCTGCTTTATCAGCCTCATCTCAACAGGCATGACAAGGGTGGGCAGGCGCGTGCGCGTGTGTTGATAAGTGTCAAGCAAAAGGAGAACGCCCCTCTCACCCGGTCGCTCGACGCCACCATTGCTAGGATGGGGTCGAGGCCCAACGCCGCACCGCCCGCCCCGCCGTGCTGCTGCTGCTGCTGCTCCCCCGTGCCGCCCCCCCGAGCCGCCCCCCCGTGCTGCTGCTGCTGCTGCTGCTGCTGCTCCCCCGTGCCGCCCCCCCGTGCCGCTGCCCCATGCGCTGCCCCTCCGTGCTGCTGCTGCTGCGTGTGCCGCCAGAGCAGTGCACGCCCAGAGAGCAGGCGGCGCGCGGTGTTGCCTCCGCCGCCGCCGCCGCCGCCACCACCGCCCCCCCGCGACGACGGGGCTGGACCGGAGACCGCGAAGTCCGCAAACGGCTTGTTGTGCTGGCCTGCGAGAAATCACATGCGACCGCATCAGAGTCTTGTGGTCAACTCTACCTGATGATGATGGATATTACAGTCTGTGTGACACCAGTAATGATGTACAAGACCTGTGTCGGCGCTAGCGCCCGACACCTTAAAGTCAGCTTCAGTGGGGACCCAGTGGGAACCTCTACCTAGAATTTTAGGTCATTTGTGACGCATTCGACTTGTGACAACACACATGGGCTCGCCGTGGCCGGGGCTGCCCACGGGGCAACGGCCCGCCGGCCACGCAGCTTGCGCTTGCTCTCTCTTTCTCACTCACTCTCTCTTTATCTTTCTCACACACACACAACGCCGGCCCCCTCCCACTTCTCTTCAGCTTACCCTCCCCGCCCCGACGTGAAAACAACGCCGGCCCTCTCCCACCTCTCTTCAGCTTGCCCTCCCCACCGGCGCCAAACACCTCCACGGTGAACGCATAAGGCACCCCGAGGTCCGCAAACATGTAGTCCATCGTGGTGCCGAACGCAAGGTAGCCGGAAACAGCGCCCCCTGGACAAGGAGGAGGAGTGTCAGTGATTTCCGTTTCAAGGTTTTAAATTAATTATTCCACAGCCGGATTTTGCTTTGACCGCGTTGACCGTTGACCTCCCGCTGACCGCTTGCCCTCATCCATAGGTCATTTGAGAGCTGTTGACGTGCTCTGCCTGGCGGGCTTGTCAGAGTAACAATCCACTGCATGCGTTGAGCTGTGTTCAAGGCCAAAGTGCAGCCAGATTACAGCCACATGGCTGGGTAGAGCCGAAAAGGAAATCACTGAGGAAAAGTGTGGGGGAGCAGTGATTTCATTTGTGTAGTAGTAGTAGTAGGAGGAGGAGGAGGAGGAGGAGGAGCAGTGATTAAACAGTGCAATCACCCTTGCTGTTACCGGGATCCAGTGATTTACTTTTCGGCTCTTCACAGCCATTTGACCTTGAACACAGTTCAGCCCACTTAGTGGATTGGCAGTCTGACAAGTCCGCCAGATAGAGCTCGTCAAGAGCTTTCAAATAAACCTTTATATGAGGACACGCGGCCAACAGGAGGTCAGCGGTCAACGTGGTCAACGCAAAATCCGGCTGTGGAACAATTAATTTAAAATCCTGAAGAGAAAAACACTGCCGGGCTCACCAGGGCCGGAGATGCATGAGCAGATGTCACCAAGCTGGGCCATGAGCGGGCCGATGTCCGCCTGTGCACACATGTGTGTGTGTGTGTGTGTGTGTGTGTGCTCCAGTGTTTCCGTTCGCCAACCCGCAACCCGATAAAGTGCACTTTAGGGTTGAGATTGGCCGATTTGAGCTGGCGCATCGAGTAGATGTTGTGCAAATTGCGACCCAAAAAGTGTGAAAATTGGCATTTGCACACCCTTTTCGCAAAAATCGCCTCCGTCCAGTTGAGATTGGGGAGTCAGCCCGTACGGCCCGGGTTGAGCCATCGTTTCCTCAAGATCCTTAGCGGAACCACTGGTGTGTTCCCTCATAGCGACGAGTGGTCACCCGCTATTGACAGACGCCCTTATGCAGACCTCTGGAACGATGTCGCCGTTATCTTAGTAACGATATGGAATGGTCTGGAATGGTTACAGTTACAGTTACATCAGCTTTCCAGCAAAGACTACCTCTAGTCCTAGTACCACCGCCTAGACCCAAGTCCAGTTCTGGCCCTAACAATTACTTGTGAGGGGCGGTAGCCACCAGCCGGCTGCCTGCCAACGTGTAGTCCCAGAGCAAAAAGGAGAGCTATTGTGCGACGCCTCCAAAATAGGTCCAACTGCTTCTAGGGGATAGGGGGTCAAGTGGCGCTTGCCAATCTACTTGACCGCCGTGGTGGAGGGCCGGCGCCTGAGGGGCAGCCGGACCGTACACCACGGCTCTCCACCCGACCCTATCCTGAGCACGCTCAAACGCCGTGTCCGAAAAAGTCTTCCAATCAGAACGAGTGCCACTAGTTTCGCCTAGCTGCTGAATCAGTAGCTTAAGAAAATAGTGTCGGGAGGAGGCTGGAGGCCGGCCTTGCTGCCGAGCCACATCCATTGTGCAGTCAAAAGTCGTACGAGGAAGACGAGAAGCCGGCATGCGCATCACATGGCCTAGCCACTGCATTGATCGCTTTGCCACAAGGCTCTCAATTGGCTCAGTGTCGCACGCCTGCCGAATATAAGTTAATCTGTGCCGGTCGACCAGGCGCACACCCAGAATGCGACAAAGGCAGTTAGAGTGGGCAACCTCCAATCGAGTCAGTTGTGTTTTAGTAGGGGCCCATGTTTCGCAGCCGTACAGAAAGTGGGGCAGCACGAAAGTGTTGTAAACCCGCATCTTAGACTGCACTTGCATCTTCTTGCTGGCCCAAATCTTATCAAAAGACGCAAACACGCCCAGCGCGCGACCGACACGCACACCGATCTCCTTTTCCACACCACCACTCTGGGTTATCCAACTCCCTAGATACTTAAATGCAGAGACGGTCTTCACTTCACCACCAGTCAGCGCAAACGTGGGCAGATCCGCGTCAAAATCTGCTGGCAAAATCATCACTTCTGTCTTGGCGGCGTTGATTTGCATGCCAAAGCTAGAGGACACTTTGTCAAGGATTTTCAGCATAAGCGCCAACTGAGCTGGGTCATGCGAGAACAAACATAAATCGTCGGCATACATCAGCATTACTATGCGCTCAACCGACGACGACAACACAGAGCCGCCGGCTCGGGTCACGACTGACACGCCAGCCCCCTCTGGCATCATGTCTAGCGCCTTTTTCACTATGTGGTCAATAAAAACATTGAACAACACAGGAGCAATGACGCACCCCTGTCGCACACCAGACGACACGGGGAATTCGTGCCCGATTTTCCCAGCCAGCCGCACGGCAGCTGCGGTGTTGGTGTGAAGATCCTCCAACAGATCAATAATGTGCGGATGAACACTATATAATCTAAGGACTCTCCACAGTGCCGCACGGTTTATGCAATCGTAAGCTTTAGAATAGTCGACAAATGCCACAGCCATGCATTGTTTGTACTCGGCATGTGCCGCGCTCAGCGAGCGCAGAGTAAAATCGCATCAACAGTGCCTCTGCTTTTTCTGAAACCACACTGAGCCTCATGCAGTTGACCATCAACCTGCGTGGAGACGCGGTGCAGAAGTATGGCAGCGTACACTTTCCCGGCAATAGAGAGAAGGCTTATACCGCGGTAGTTACCAGGGGAGTCACGCGGACCCTTCCCCTTATATAACGGTGTGATAATAGCAGTTTTCCATTCCCTCGGGGCTCCCCGACCGCCATACGGCGATGATGACCCGGTGGAGCCATGCGATGGCAGGTGGCCACCGCAACAGCATGGCGTCCAGCTGGTCACCGCCCGGAGCGGCGGCCGAGCGCAACGCTCGCACACACGCCTCCGTCTCAGCCAGGTCAGGGGGGCGCCCGTGCGCCTCGTCCACCTCTGTGGCGCGTGTGAGCTCAAACGCCGCTACATCGTTCTCCAGCTGGTTCAGGGTCTCGTCGCTGAGCTTGGTCTCCCCGCCATATAGCTTGTCGAATGACTCTGTCATGGCCTTCAGCACCCCGTCTGGACCGCTGTGCAGCGCGCCCGAGACGTCCCGCATGGCAGGTGGGATCTGATGGCTGCGGCTGCGGCCCGCCAGCCTGTCGCACGCGCGCGCAAACTGGCGCAGATTCTTCTTGCGTAGCATGTCTTGCGCCTCCGCCACCTGCTGGCCGATTCACCTCTCCCTGTCTCTCTGCACAGCTGCGTCGGCCGCGCGGTTGGCGCGGTTGCGCTCTCGTTTGGCAGCAGCAGACTTGCTCCTGAGCCATGCCGTGTGCGCGCGCTGCCGGGCGTCCATGAGCCAGAGGGTGCGCTGCGACAGATTGAACTGCCAGCCGCGCCGCCGGCGGCTGCCGCGTGGAGCGAGGTGGTTGGTGGCCACCTCGCGAATGGCAGCAGCCATCGCGTCTGGAATGGAATGGAATGGAATGTGTGTGTGACAGGGGTTTCCTTCCCGATTGGGAAACGAAAAAAAACGTGCTCAGAGGGCGCGATCCCGATGGTTTCGGGAAAAACGACGGCCGGAGGCGAACTCTCCGGGGAAAAGTGTGAAATCGTCGATTTCCACACTTTTTGACGCGATTCTTCGGGCTGCATCCCGAAATCCCGACGAAACTGGGAAAGCCTCTTCGGGAAAAACGAAAGGATGACTGATCCCAAGGAAACCCCTGGTGTGTGTGTGTGCGTGTGTGCAAGAGCGAGGGAGTGGGTGGTGGTGTGCGTGCGTGCGTGTTGTACCCCACCCCACCCCAACACACACACACACACACACTCTTTCACACACTCTCTCTCACACACACACGCACCGGCAGCCCCGGCCCTGCCGCAAGCTGGCTGTCCCAAGGCGTGTATGCCGCCCACTCCCCGCTGTGTGCATTGACAAATGCGAGAGGGTGCCACGCTGCCGCTGCGTCCCTTAAGTACCTGTGTGTGTGTGCGTGTGTGTGTGTGTTTGTGTGTGTGCTTGTGTGTGCGTGTGTGTGTGTGTGTGTGTGTGTGCATTGACAAATGCGAGCGGGCGCCACGCTGCTGCTGCGTCCCGCAAGCACCTGTGTGTGTGTGTGTGTGCATTGACAATTGAGAGTGGGCGCCACGCTGCCGCTGCATCCCACAAGTACCTGTGTGTGTGTGTGTGTGTGTGTGTGTGTGCATGTGTGCATGTGTGTGCACGCACGTGTGTGTGTGTGTGCATGTGTGTGTGTGTGTGTGTGAGTGAGCGAGCGGGCGCCACGCTGCCGCTGCGGTTTGCAGGTACCTGTGTGTGAGTGTGTGTGTGTGTGTGTGTGTGTGTGTGTGTGTGTGTGTGTTTGTGCGCACGCGCGCGCAAGTGTGTGGGGGGAGGGGGGGGGCACAGGCCGCGACGAAACATTCACGCACGTGCGCATTGCGTGAGCGTGCGAGAGTGTGCGCTTTCATGCCCACGCACACAACCACACGATGCGCCATGTGCATGCTCTCCCCCCCCCCCTCATCTCCGCCACACACACACACACACACTCACACAAAAAAACTCGCGCACTGGCTCTGCGGTCCACTGAACACGTCGACACATGCACATACACACACACACACACACACAGAGAGATGTCGTAAGAAACCTCTGAATGGCAGACCTCCTTGGCTGTTTCTGGTTATCGTTGGGGGGATTCCGTTTCAAAGCGAGCGATCAACCGTGCGCCAGTAAGAGGCTGCCAAACACACACACACACACACACACACACACACACACACACACACGTGCACCGGCTCTGTGGCTTGCTACCACACGCACGCACACACACGCACACACGCGTGCATGCACACACTCACACACACGCACACACACACACACACACAAACACGCGCACACACACACACACACACTCTCTCTCTCTGGTGGTTTTCTATTGAACCGCTAGGTGGATAGAAAACTGGAGTTTCTGTCGAATGAGACTTTCCAAGTGTGAAGTGAGATTTACAGAAGCCTCTTATGGTGCTAGCACCCCAAGTTTCCTATCCGTCTTCTTGGGTCGCTAGCACCGCTCCTTTTCTCAGTCGGTTTGCGGCTTCACGTTCCTTTGGCAGCCTTTTGGATACCACCCACCCACCCTGCTGAAAGGTGGTCTGCATTGTGCTTTTCGAGGGTTTCTTCGTTCTGTTGGCGTCCAAATCGTCAATCAGAACACCAGAGTGCCTACGTTCAACGTGCGGACATATCCTGCAGAGGACGAGGGACTGGTCAAACTGGCGAGTCTGGTGCAAGATTGCGCCAAGCTTAGCGTCGGTGTTGCAGCGCTTCAGGAGCTGCGCAGGACCGGCTCCGGGGAGGCGCAAGTGGCTACGGGCGACACGTCGTGGACGCTGCTGTGGTCGGGTGGGGAGCACCGGCAGCGTGGGGTGGGCTTGCTGTTGTCCCCTGCATGGGCATCGGCACTCGTCTCCTGGGAGGCGGTGTCCGACCGCCTCATCCAGGCCCGCTTTGCAGCGGACCGTGGGCAGATGATCACCATCGTCAGCGCCTACAGTCCAACGGAGGCGGCGAGCGACGAGGAGGCTGGCGACTTCTACCTTCGAGTAGCGGCGCTCGCGGACAAGGCCAACGACAAGCGCGATCTGCTCATCGTGGCAGGTGATTTCAATGCAGCAGTGGAGAGGGACTCGGTGTCCGACCACGAATGCGTTGGCAAGCACCTGCCCCTCACGGAGCCAGCGGTGGCCAGCAGGAACGGTCGCCTGCTCCTCGACACTGCCACTGCATGCAGCATGCGCGCTGCCAACACTCTCTACCCCCACAGGCCTGAGCACCAGTACACCCACATCAGCCCCATGGCTGTTGCACAGAGCAGACGGCATGCATGCTCTGTGTGCCGCCTGCACAGCGTCAAGGACTACATCCTGGTCGCGCGCCGCCGCATGCATGCGGTGACAGACTGTAGGGTGCGTAGGAGCCCAACCTGGGACAGCGATCACCGCATGGTGGTACTGTCCATGCGCCTCCGCATGCGAGCCTCCCGCCATGCAGGCGGCTCTCAGCGGCGCGCATGGGACTCTTCACAACTGCGGCGCCCGGCTGTCCGTCGTGAGTTCAACCTCCAGCTGTCCGATCGCTTTGGGCTGCTGGAGGCCGTGCCGCCTGAGGGCGCTGATGCCCAGACGGAGTACGACGCGATGACTGCTGCCATTCACGAGGTGGCCACCAACCACCTCGCTCCACGCGGCAGCCGCCGGCGGCGCGGCTGGCAGTTCACTCTGTCGCAGCGCACCCTCCGGCTCATGGACGCCCGGCAGCGCGCGCACTCGGCATGGCTCAGGAGCAAGTCTGCTGCTGCCAAACGAGAGCGCAACCGCGCCAACCGCGCGGCCGACGCAGCTGTGCAGAGAGACAGGAGAGGTGGATCGGCCAGCAGGTGGCGGAGGCGCAAGACATGCTACGCAAGAAGAATCTGCGCCAGTTTGCGCGCGCGTGCGACAGGCTGGCGGGCCGCAGCCGCAGCCATCAGATCCCACCTGCCATGCGGGACGTCTCGGGCGCGCTGCACAGCGGTCCAGACGGGGTGCTGAAGGCCATGACAGAGTCATTCGACAAGCTATATGGCGGGGAGACCAAGCTCAGCGACGAGACCCTGAACCAGCTGGAGAACGATGTAGCGGCGTTTGAGCTCACACGCGCCACAGAGGTGGACGAGGCGCACGGGCGCCCCCCTGACCTGGCTGAGACGGAGGCGTGTGTGCGAGCGTTGCGCTCGGCCGCCGCTCCGGGCGGTGACCAGCTGGACGCCATGCTGTTGCGGTGCCCACCTGCCATCGCATGGCTCCACCGGGTCATCATCGCCGTATGGCGGTCGGGGAGAGCCCCGAGGGAATGGAAAACTGCTATTATCACACCGTTATATAAGGGGAAGGGTCCGCGTGACTCCCCTGGTAACTACCGCGGTATAAGCCTTCTCTCTATTGCCGGGAAAGTGTACGCTGCCATACTTCTGCACCGCGTCTCCACGCAGGTTGATGGTCAGTTGCATGAGGCTCAGTGTGGTTTCAGAAAAAGCAGAGGCACTGTTGATGCGATTTTTACTCTGCGCTCGCTGAGCGCGGCACATGCCGAGTACAAACAATGCATGGCTGTGGCATTTGTCGACTATTCTAAAGCTTACGATTGCATAAACCGTGCGGCACTGTGGAGAGTCCTTAGATTATATAGTGTTCATCCGCACATTATTGATCTGTTGGAGGATCTTCACACCAACACCGCAGCTGCCGTGCGGCTGGCTGGGAAAATCGGGCAAGAATTCCCCGTGTCGTCTGGTGTGCGACAGGGGTGCGTCATTGCTCCTGTGTTGTTCAATGTTTTTATTGACCACATAGTGAAAAAGGCGCTAGACATGATGCCAGAGGGGGCTGGCGTGTCAGTCGTGACCCGAGCCGGCGGCTCTGTGTTGTCGTCGTCGGTTGAGCGCATAGTAATGCTGATGTATGCCGACGATTTATGTTTGTTCTCGCATGACCCAGCTCAGTTGGCGCTTATGCTGAAAATCCTTGACAAAGTGTCCTCTAGCTTTGGCATGCAAATCAACGCCGCCAAGACAGAAGTGATGATTTTGCCAGCAGATTTTGACGCGGATCTGCCCACGTTTGCGCTGACTGGTGGTGAAGTGAAGACCGTCTCTGCATTTAAGTATCTAGGGAGTTGGATAACCCAGAGTGATGGTGTGGAAAAGGAGATCGGTGTGCGTGTCGGTCGCGCGCTGGGCGTGTTTGCGTCTTTTGATAAGATTTGGGCCAGCAAGAAGATGCAAGTGCAGTCTAAGATGCGGGTTTACAACACTTTCGTGCTGCCCCACTTTCTGTACGGCTGCGAAACATGGGCCCCTACTAAAACACAACTGACTCGATTGGAGGTTGCCCACTCTAACTGCCTTCGTCGCATTCTGGGTGTGCGCCTGGTCGACCGGCACAGATTAACTTATATTCGGCAGGCGTGCGACACTGAGCCAATTGAGAGCCTTGTGGCAAAGCGATCAATGCAGTGGCTAGGCCATGTGATGCGCATGCCGGCTTCTCGTCTTCCTCGTACGACTTTTGACTGCACAATGGATGTGGCTCGGCAGCAAGGCCGGCCTCCAGCCTCCTCCCGACACTATTTTCTTAAGCTACTGATTCAGCAGCTAGGCGAAACTAGTGGCACTCGTTCTGATTGGAAGACTTTTTCGGACACGGCGTTTGAGCGTGCTCAGGATAGGGTCGGGTGGAGAGCCGTGGTGTACGGTCCGGCTGCCCCTCAGGCGCCGGCCCCTCCACCACGGCGGTCAAGTAGATTGGCAAGCGCCACTTGACCCCCTATCCCCTAGAAGCAGTTAGGACCTATTTTGGAGGCGTCGCACAATAGCTCTCCTTTTTGCTCTGGGACTACACGCTGGCAGGCAGCCGGCTGGTGGCTACCGCCCCTCACAAGTAATTGTTAGGGCCAGAACCGGACTTGGGTCTAGGCGGTGGTACTAGGACTAGAGGTAGTCTTTGCTGGAAAGCCGATGTAACTGTAACTGTTGGACTTGAGTTGGACTTATACATTCTGTTTTGGAGTTTGACTTCTACGTTCTGTTTTTCAGAGTTGGAGAGTTAAGGAGAGTGGTGCTTAGCTGCAGAGTCCGGCCGCTCGACATTGGTCGTGGATGGTGATATCACAAGCCTTGTTGGCATGGTCACCATCTGCGGCCGGTGGAGGTCTGGCTCTGCCCCGAGCCGTGACCTCCGTGGTCACGCGTGACTGTAATCAAACGAACACTACTAAAAGTCTGAGACAGAAAACACACACACACATACGCACACGTACACACGCGCGCGCACCGGCTCTGCGGTTCGCTGAACGGAGCACCGCCGCCATACACTTCGGATGCCGAGTCGTCTGCGTGTGTGAGTGAGAGAGAATGAGAGAGCGAGTGAGAGAATGAGAGAGAGAATGAGATGGAATGAGAAACAGAGAGAGAGAATGAGAGGGAGAATGAGAGAGAGAATGAGAGAGAATGAGAGAATGAGAGAGAATGGGAGAGAGTGGGAGAGACTGAGGGAATGAGAGAGAGAGACGGCTGGCGGACAGGTGGGCTCGACCCGGCGCACACACGGACCCAGCGGACCCCACAGGGGCCCCACTCGGCCAGAAGTCCTTGGAATTCGCAAGTATATGCAGGGAGGGGGGGGGGGCTGAGTACACAACATTTCTTGGGGGCCTCAGCAGGAGCGGTAGTCTATCGGCCGGGACCTGGCAGATCTCTAGTCCACGACACGGGGATCCAGAGTATCATTTTTCCCCTCTAGAAGAAGAGTCGCCTGCTCAGCTGGAAACCCCGTGTTGCGTGTTTACTTGTGACCCTGACCACCGTGCGTCCACGCGGCCGCCCAGCTTTGCTTCAGGTCGACGCTGCAGTCCTTGCGCCCCCCCCCCCCCCCCCCCCCCCCCTTCTGGACTGGAGCATTTGCGAATCTCCTCTCTCTCTCTCTTTCTCTCCCTCTCTCTCTCTCTCTTTCTCTCCCTCTCTCTCTCTCTCTCTCTTACGGTGAGACCGAGCACTGTCACCCCCTGTTTGCCCCTCACCATCGTGCACCCACGCGGCCGCCCAGCTTCGGTTCAGGTCGATGCTGCAGTCCTTGCGCCCCTCCTTCTGAACCGAAGCATCTGTGCATCCCCTCTCCCTCTCTCTCTGTATATACAGTTACATAGTTACATCGTCTTTCCAGCAAATACTACCTCTCTCTATATATATATATACTGTGAGACCGAGCATTGTGACCCCCTGTTTGCCCCTCACCATCGTGCGCCCACGCAGCCGCCCACTTTCGGTTCAGGTCAATGCCGCTCCCTCCCCCCCCCCTCTGAACCGAAGCATCTGTACATCCCCTCTCTCTCTCTCCCTCTCTCTCTTAACTGTGAGATTGGTTAATGTGGCCTTGTCCCTCACCATCGTGCACCCACGCGGCCGCCCAGTTTCTGTTCAGGTCGACGCCGCTCGCAGTCTTGCGCCCCCCCCCCCTCCCCCCCTCCCGTCTGGACTGACGCATTTGTGAATCTCCCCTCTCTCTCTCTCTCTCTCTCTCTCACTCTCTCTCTCTCTCTTTCTGTGAGATCGAACAACGTGGCCCTTCCCCTCACCATGGTGCGCCCACGCGGCCGCCCAGCTCCGGTTCAGGTCGACGCCACTCGCAGTCTTGTGCCCCGCCCCCCCTGGACTGAAGCATTTGTGAATCTCCTCTCTCTCCCTCTCTCTCTCTCTCGCTCTCTCGCTCTAACGGTGAGATCGAACAATACGGCCCTGTCCCTCACCCTCGTGCACCCACGCGGCCGCCCAATTTCGATTCAAATCAACGCCACTCGCAGTTTTTGCGCCCCACCCCCTCCCGTCTGAACTGACGCGTATGAACATCCCCTCTCCCCTCTCTCTTCCTCTCCCTCTCTCCCTCTCTCTCTCTGTCTCTCTCTCTCTAACGGTGAGATCGAACAACGTGGCCATGTCCCTCACCCTCGTGCACCCACGCGGCCGCCCAGTTTCTGTTAAGGTCAACGCCGCTCGCAGTCTTGCGCCGACACACGTCGCCGGCCTCAAAGACCGCACGTCCGTCGAGGTTCTCGAGAGGTACGAGCTGGGTTCAAGGGTTTGGGGGGTTCAGAGTTCAGGGTTGGGGTTTCTTCGGGGGGGGGGGGTAGCAGGTCGAGGGTCTTGCACCCGCCGGCGCACGTTGGCGGCCTCGAAGAGCGCGCCGCCGTCGACATTTTTGAGGGGCACGAGCTGTGGTGGTGGTGGGCCACGGATAGCACACGGTGACACAGGTTGGGGCTGAAGCCACGCAAGCCAACACGCACACGCACGCACACGCACATGCACGCACACGCACACACCTTGATCTCGAGCTTGCTAAGAATGGCCCCCCGCCAGCGCGTGAGCGCCGCGCGCCCGCCGCCCGCGCTCCCGTCGCCAGCGCCGGCGTCCTTCAGCGCGGGTGCCATCTCGTGCCAGCTCAGCATCTCGTCGAAGTCACCGAGCAGTGCCTGCGTGTGTGTGTGTGTGTGTGTGTGTGTGTCGCGCGCGCTTGGCGGTGGGAATACCGGCAAGGGCTTTGACAGGGAGAGTGTGTGTGTGTGAGAGGTGTGAGGTGTGCGTATGCGTGTGCGCGTGCGGGAGTGTGTGTGTGTGTGTGTGTGTGTGACCCCCCTATGTGTGTGCACGCGCACCCGGCCCCCGCCTACCTGCGTCAGCCACAGCGCGACCTCGCTGGTGATGAGCTCGCCCGCGTGCTGGCCAAACGTCAGCAGCGCGACGCGCTTGCTGCTGGCGCTGGCGCTGCCACCGGGCGACGACGCGTTTGTGATGGTGGCGAGCGGCAGGCGCACACCGGGGGGCAGTTCCACCAGCTCCCAGCTGCACGCATGCATACACACACCGGGCTTTTGGGTGGCACGCGTGTATGCAAGCTGCCATGCACCGCCATGCATGCATGCAACAGCACATGCATGCGGCTCTGATGCGCTGTAGGTTTCAGTCACCTGAGAAATCCAGGGTGCTTGGTTGCCGCGTGCGAGTAGAAGTGGAGTAGGTCTCCGATCGTGTGATAAAGCGCGCTCGTTTCAACAGCTGTTGAAACGAGCAGACCCAGCACAGCGAAGCCCCCAAGATGTAACCCTCTGCCACGCCGTCGTCCGTGCCATCGCATGCGCATGATTTAAAACGCATTGGCAGCGCCAGATGGTGTGAGGAAGGTGTGTAGTCTCTACTGTGGTCGCGCGTGTGTGCACCCCACAACGTCATCGTCACCATGCTCCAAGCCGCTGCCCGCCGCTTGGTGGGAACCTCGTGCCTACAGTCGGCGCTTGCCTGCTCCACGGCCACTGCGTTGGCGCATGGAGCGTCTTGCTCGGTGAGTGGCACACACGCTGCTCCACGCGCGCACCGCACGCCCAGCCCCATGCATGGCCCAGTCCTGCTGGAACGTGTGCCGTCGGGCCAATCCCACGGGAACATCCCATTGTCGCAGGCTGGCGGGGAGAGGTCTGTATTCCAGGCCACGCATGGCGTGCCGTCCTGCAGCGCAGCCCATGCAGGTGTGCTGCGCACCGCATGGGGCGCCGGCGGCTTCCATGCCCTACACGGCCTACATGCAGCAGGTGGGAGCAGACTGAAGCACGGCGCGTGTGGCACAGCGCACGTGCACGGCATGGGGGCCTCAGCATGGCTGCGTCCATGCGGGCGCATGGGCGAATGCGTATGGTGTACCGCAAATGTGCACAAAATGGGACAGACGGTGTCCCCCTCTTCGCCAGCGCAGGCCAGACCCGCGGCATGTTCATCCAGACGCAGACCACGCCCAACCCAGCGAGCCTCATGTTCCAGCCTGGCTGCACAGTCATGGAGGTGCGGCCATGAGCTTGCCATCCCGCGTGGTGCCGCCGCATGGCACGCCATGCGCAGCCTTGGTCTACCCACGCCCCCACCCACACGCACACACAAGCGCTTGGTGTGTGCTGACGTGTGTGCAGAGCGGAGTGCAAGAGTTCTCCGCATGGCGCGCCATGCGCAGCCTTGGTCTACGCCCCCACACACACCCTCACACACACCAAACACACACACACACCCTCACACACACATGCACGTGCGCGCTTGTGTTTGTGCAGAGTGGAGTCATGCGCAGCCTTGGTCTACACCCCCACACACACCCCTCACACACACCGAACACACACACACACACACACACACACACACACACACACGCGCGATTGTGTGTGTGCAGAGTGGAGTGCAAGAGTTCTCCAGCGCACGAGAGGGCATGAAGTCGCCACTCGCTAAACGCCTGTTTGCGATAGACGGCGTCACGGGCGTGTTCTTCGGGACAGAGTTCGTCACGGTGTCTAAAAAGGTGTGTGCGCACGTGCACGTGCGTGTGTGTGTGTGCGTTTGCGTGTTTGTGTCACACACCGTGTGTGTGTGTGCGTGTGTGTGTGTGTGTCAAGGTCATTCACCCTTTTGCTCGCGCACTGTCGCGCACCCGCCCTCAAATGCACCCCTCAATTGACGGCCAGAAACGCTCACGTGGACCCAAGCCCGGCCCAAGCCTGAAATCGATACCCTGGACCACCCTCAACCCCTCAACCCTGCACCCCAGGACTTGCCCTCATGGGCCGTGCTCGAGCCCGCCAGGCCTGACACCTGACTCACACGCGCGGGTGCCGACCATGACCGCGTGCGCCCTGTCCCCTTCTGCGTGCTCTCTGCCTGTTTTCACCCACCCCAAACCCAGGATCCGCTCCCTCGTGTGCCGTGCTGAACCCCGACATCAGAACCCTCAAGTTACAAGTTACACGGGGTTTCCAGCTCAGCAGGCTACTCTTCTACTAGAGACACCCGCCGATACTCCAGCACACTTAAGTACTAGAGTACCGCCGACTCCCGGCCGATAGACTACCGCTCCCGCCGGCTAGACTACCCCAAACAGCGGTCTCTGAGAGACATGTCTGGCAAGGAGCATATAGGAGAGACCTTCCTCAGGGTCACAGTAGTGGCCTTGTGGCCAGTCAAGCCGGCAGAGCCGACTGGCGCTGACTGGAATGGTCCCCGCCTGGCAGTGCATGGCTGTCCAGCTCTCGTTTACATGGGGCTCAGTCGGCGCCCCATGCCTCATGCATGGCCAGGTCCCACCCTCCAAGGGGGGCATGGGCGACAGAGTTGTCATGGAGGCTGCCTGAAGACCTTCCAACGCCAGTCACCGGCAGACGAGCGCCCCCGAGGATGAGCGCGGTGACGAACGCTGCGATTGGTGAAGCGGATTTACTCTGTGTTGCCTTGGCGGTCGCCACCGCTGAAGCCGTGATGGTAGCCCGCCTCCACGGGCAGCCATCTTGACCAATGTCCAGCATGCATTGACGGGCGCCAGCTCCTCCGCTCGTCGATCAACTCGTCGAGATCGGTGCCGCATGGCGTCCTGCATGGGGGGAGGATAAGGGCCGTCTCCCAGCACGGGCCGCGGCAGCGCCGCGGCTACTCGCCAAGCCATGGCAGCGCCGGGCAAGCCGCTCCTGAAGTGTTCCACCGAGGGGCAGTCTAGCAGGAGCCAGGCCAGTCGTATTTTACCCCGCTCGTCAGCGGCACGGAGATCCTCGTCACCAGCAGCGCCGCATTGCTGGGTCCAGGGCTCGGCGACGAGAACGCGCCTCCGTTAATCGAGCCCCTCAGAACCCTCAAACACCCTAAAACTTCTACATTCAACCCTGAACCCTGAACCCTTGATTCACCCCAGGACTCACTCTCGTGGGCCGTGCTGGAGCCCCCCAGGCCTGACACCTGACCCACACGCGCGGGTGCGACGTCCAGCCCCAACCAGCACCAGCACCAGCTGTTTGCCAAGGCGTCAATGCTCAGTAGTACGTCGCTGCCGACCATGACCGCGTGCGCCCTGTCCCCTTATCGTGCTCTCTGCCTTTTTTCACCCACCTGAAACTCAGGATCCGCTCTTGTGTGCTGTGCTGAAACCCGACAGCAGAACCCTCAAATACCGTCAATGTTGTTTGCCTTCGCTGGGGAGGGGAGGGGGGGGCGAAACTTTAGTTGTTTCATGCGATTGCGGGGGTCGTTTTGAGTCGTTTTGAGTCGTTTTGACGCCCCCGATCGCGATTTTCGACGATGAAATTAGTTTCTCAGCTTCGTGGGGATGCAAAAAATGATACTCATTTTCAAAGGCTCACCGCACGGACGGTACCCTAAAACATCCATTATTTTACCCCTGAACCCTGACCCCTTGATTCACCTCAGGACTCGATCTCGTGGGCCGTGCTCAAGCCCGACATCTTTGCCGCCATAATGGACCACTGAACCCTGAACCCTAAACCCTTAACCCTAAACGTGTGCCGTGCTGAACCCTCAAGTACACTGAAACATCTCCTCTTTCAACCCTAAACCCTGACCCCTTGATTCACCCCCAGGACTCGATCTCGTGGGCCGTGCTCAAGCCCGACATCTTTGCCGCCATCATGGACCACTTCTCGAGCGGCGACCTGCTCATGCTCGACAACGAGCACCTAGCCGCGAGCGACACCGCGATCCACCCGGACGACTCCGAGGTACGCTCCATTCTGCCACCGTGTCAAGGGGAGCACATCTTGCACACAGGGCTACGCATGGATCCATGCCTGTGAGGTCGATTTTACAGTCCGTCGGACGCCTTTGATGGCGCATAAGACCCTAGGAAAGAGGCCGGCAGCTGTCAAAATTGTACCCCTAGCTCGCATGCCATCTCCCACCACGATTGCTGTGCACGCGGTGCGTGTCGCAAAACAGGCGACAAGGAAGTCAGGCATCTCGTGCCAGAACCTGGGGTTCTCCTGGCATGGCCGAGGATTCATAAATCCCGCATCCTCGCATCGAAATCGGGCTCCTCGGGGTGAGGGATGAACCGAAACAGGCTGTGTGTGCACTGGGTCCCCCCGCACGCGCCGGCTCCACGTCCCCGAACCCCTCGCGTGCTGTGGCCTGGCGGTCGCGTCAGGTCGGGACTGGCGGCCTGCATGTTGCCCGCTCTCGCTCTCTCTGTCCTCTCAATCTCTCTTTCTCCTACTCTCTCCTCTCTCTCAATCTCACTCAGTCTCTCACTCACTCTCTCCGGTGGGCTGGCCCTAGCTAGGAGCCCGCTTACCCCCCCTTTGGAACTGGGAGCGTGAAATGTGTCAACCTCTCTCTCTCAAAACAGGGAACTGGGAGCGAATGTGCAAAACCTGCCAAACCTTATTCAACAGGTGGTCGCGATGATCAAGGAGCTGCTGGAGACGCGCGTGCGGCCGGCGGTGCAGGAGGACGGCGGGGATATTGTATATAAGGTACGAGAGTGTGCGTGCGTGTGTGTGCGGGTGTGCACATCGTGTGTGCAGGTGCGTGCGCGTGCGACTGCGTGTGTGTGTGTGTGTGTGTGTGTGTGTGTGCGCGCGTGTCCCATGACGCGCCACAAGCTCTCAAAACATCCAGAACTACTGACTGGCGTGAACTGGCTACCAGGAGGGGGGGGGGGTCAAGGCATTCCTCTCCCGGGTAAGGGCTACCAGGGGTGGGGGGGTAGGGTCCGGGTTTTGCAGCGCTTGGGCTTTCAAGATCGTCGGCGTTGAAACCCTGCAACCCTAAACCCCGACGCCACTATCCTTTTCACCCTCGAACTCCCACCCAGGATTTCGACGACATGGTGGCGCGTACTCCTAACCCTAGAACCCTCAAACCGGACACCTCCCGCAACCTTAACCCTCGCCCCCCCACCCAGGACTTTGACGACATGCCGGGCGTGATGACCGTCTAGATGGTGGGCGCGTACCCTTAACCCTACAACCCTCAAACCGGACGCCTCACACAACCTTTCAAGATCGTCGGCGCTGAAACCCTGCAACCCTTAACCCCGACGCCCACTCCAACCTTTAAACCCCCGAACTCCAACCCAGGACTTCGACGACATGGTGGCGCGTACCCCCAACCCTAGAACCCTCAAACCGGACACCTCCCGCAACCTTAACCCTCGACCCCTCACCCAGGACTTCGACGACATGACGAGCGTGGTGACGCTCGAGATGGTGGGCGCGCACCCCTAACCCTACAACCCTCAAACCGGACACCTCCCGCAGCCTTAAGTCTTGACCCCTGACGCGCCACCCAGGACTTTGACTACACGACGGGCGTGGTGACGGTCAGGATGGTGGGCGCGTAACCCTCACCCTCAAAACCAGACACCTCCCGCAACCTTTCAAGATCGTCCGTGCCGAAACCCTGCCACCCTAGACCCGCCCACTCCAACATTTTAACCCCCGAACTCCCACCCATGACGGGCGTGGTGTTGGTCGAGATGGGGGGCGCTTAACCCTTACCCCATCACCCCTCAAACCGGACACCTCCCACAACCTTAACCTTTGACCCCTGACGCCCCACCCAGGACTTCGACGACATGACGGGCGTAGTGACTGTCAAGATGGTGGGCGCGTGCTCCGGCTGCCCCTCCTCGTCCATCACGCTCAAGTCGGGCATCGAGTCGATGCTGATGCATTACATACCAGAGGTCAAGGGCGTCATCCAGTCGGGAGACAATGAGAACGGCGAAGAGGGTGGCGGGGAGGCGGAGAAGGAGCCGGTGGTGGTCGAGGCGCCTGCTAAGCCGATCAACCCGTTTGAGGCGCACCTGTCGCAGTGAGCCTTGCGGGTGCATGCATGCCGTTGCTGCCGCTGGAAAGGGGGAGTTGCATCACGTTTTGGGGCGTTGGATCACTTGTTGTTAAACAGTCGCTCCCCTTCTACGCTCTACCGTATTTCTTCAGCCGGCGACACGCCGCGCTAGCCCCGGCCTGCCCGCGCAAAACCGCCTGCCACTCAAAACTTGTTGAGCATCCTGGAGAGGCGCGCAAAACCGCCAGTCTTGGCTGGCTTACCCTCCTTGGCGCTGGTGGACCGGGCTGGGCCTTGGCCGGGGCCGGGGCTGCCACCACCTGGGGACGTTGAGGAGTGTAGCATGCTCAGCACCTGCTGCATGCCGTGGAACGAGCTCGAGTCGGTCGACATGCGCGGGCTGCCCTGCATCGAGCCGCCGGGCATCGGGCTGCCCCTGAGCTGCTGCTGCTGCTGCTGCGGATAGCTCGGTGACATCGAGCTGCCCGCAGGCAGGCTGGTCAGCACGCTCGCGCTGCCTGGCATCGCGCCAGCGCCGCCAGCCTGGCCCGCGTGGGCGCTGCCTCCCGTGCCTGCCGAGAGGTTGGACATTGCGCGCTGGTTCATCTGTGCCGCCATCTCCTGCAGCGTGAGCGCCTGGCCGGGCGACGGGGCCAAGGGCTGCGCGGGCTGCGCGGGCTGCTGCCACTGCGGGCCGCCGTTGAGCAGGCCGCTCGACGCGGAGCGTTGCGCCATTTGCGCCTGCAGCGCCTCGAGCTGGCGGATCTTCGCGAGCGTCGCGGCGTCTGCCGAGTCGCGCACGCCGGGCACCGCCACGTGCGCAACGGCCGCTGGGCTCGCGGCCGCAGCAGCGCCGCCCAGCAGCCAGGCGGTGCTGCTGCTGCTGCCGTTGGGGCCTCCTGCCGCTGCTGCAGCCCCTCCGCCGAGAGACGCGCCGCTGCCGTTGGGGAGCCCGCTCGCGCTCGCAGTGGCCGCGTTGCCAGCGTCGTCGACGTCGTCGCGTGCTGCCTGCAGCTGCGCCTCTGCCACCTGCCGCGCGACCTCCTTGGCAGCGAGCTCCTTCTGCGACGCCGTGACCGCTGTGATCCACTTGGCGAGGTCGCTGTGCAGCAGGCTGAGCCGCTTGGCGACGCTGTAGTCCGTCCCGTGGGCGGTCACGAGGGCGTCGCAGTATTGCTGCAGCTCGGCCACCAGGCCCTCGAGGCGCTCAAACTCGGACGCCCCGTTGGCGTCGAGCAGCCTGCCCGGCGACTGGCGCAGCAGCGTCGACAGCGCCGCCTTGATGGTGCGTACCTCGGTCAGCACAGGCTCGATCGCCTTGAGCGCGTCGCGCCGCCCGGGCGCTGGGCGCTCTGATGGTGACTTGGCGGCAGCCTCCTCCTGCAGCCGCCTCAGCTTGGCGGCCTCGGCCTCGCGCTCGGCCTCGAGCGGCGCCTGGCGCGCCGTCTCCGCGGCGAGCTCGCTCTGCAGCCGCGCGACCTCCTCGGCCGCCGCCTCCTCCTCCTGCTGCTTCCTGAGCGCTGCGGCGGCCGCCGCCTCTGCTCGCTCCTGCTCAAGGCGAGCCTCAGCCTCGACCCGTGCCTGCTTGACACGCGCAGCTTCTGCCTGATCTGCAGCCGCCGCTGCAGCCGCCACTGCCACCTCGTCTTGCTGCCATTTTAGCCGTGCGGCCGCCTCCGCTTCTTGCTGCTGCTGAAGCCGCGCAACCTCCTCCTCTTGCTGCTGCTTCAGACGTGAGGCCTCTGCTGCTGCTGCCGCCGCAGCCTCTGCCTGCTGTTGCTGTAGCCGCGCCGCCTCCGCCTCCAGTTGCTGCTCCTTCAGACGCGCAGCCGCTTCCTGCTGTTTAAACAGCGCGGCCTCCACCCGCACCGCCTCTGCCGCCTCAGCTACCTCCTGCCTCAGGCGGGCCTCCGCCGCCTGCGCCTCCCTGAGCTGCGCCGCCTCGGCGTCGCGCTCCGATTGCAGCTGCGCGAGCCGCGCCGCCTCGGCCGCTTCACGCTCCTCCTGCCGCAGCCTGGCAGCCTCCTGCCTCTGGGCGGCAGCCTCTTGCCGCTGCTGCGCCGCAAGCTGCCGTGCCACGGCGGCATCGGACTCGGCGTTTGCGTCGGCACTGCCTTCCACCTGCACCTCCCTCGCGGCGGCGGCTCCAGCCTCCTGGCCACTGGTCAGACGTGCCGGCTGCACAGCCCCCGCGCCTGCTGACTCAGCAGCCAGCATGGCAGCCACAGCGGCAGCCGCCGCAGCCTGCTGCTGCTGCTGCTCCAGGCGCGCATTCTCTGCTGCTGCTGCTGCCGCAGCCTCCTCCTCCTCCCTCTGCCGTGCAGCCATCTCAGCCTCCTCCTGCTTCTGCCGAGCAGCCTCCGCCTCAGCGGCTTGCTGCAACGCGGCAGCCTGCGCCTCCTCCTCCTCCCTCAGTCGAGCGGCCGCCTCCGCCTGCTCCCGCTCTCGCCGAGCAGCCTCGACCTCGGCCGCTTGATGCCGCTCTGCCTCAGCTTCCTCCTCCCTCAGTCGGGCGGCCGTCTCAGCCTGCTTCCGCCGAGCAGCCTCAGCGTCTGCTGCTTTCTGCCTCGCGACAGCCTGCGCTGCCGCTGCCTCCTCCTCCCTTACTCGTGCGGCTGCGTCAGCCTGGTCCCGCTCTTGCCGAGCAGCCTCTGCCACTGCCGCTTGCTGCCGCGTCTCCTCTGCTTCCTCCTCCCTTAGCTGTGCGGCCGCCTCAGCCTGCTCCTGCCTCTGCTGAGCAGCCTCTGCCTCAGCGGCTCGCTGCGCCTCCTCCTCCGCCCTCAGTCGGGCGGCCGCCTCAGCCTGCTCCTGCGCTTGCCGTGCAGCCTCTGCCTCTGCAGCTTGCTGCCGCGCTGCCTCAGCTTCCTCCTCCCTCAGTCGGGCGGCCGCATCAGCCCGCTCCTGCGCTTGCCGAGCAGCCTCTGCCTCTGCCTCTGCCTCTGCCGCTTGCCGCCGCGCTGCCTCAGCCTCCTCCTCCCTTAGCCGTGTGGCTGCCTCAGCCAGTTCCTGCAAAGCAGCCTCTGCCTGTACTGCTAGCTGCCGCGCGGCAGTCTGCGCCGCCTCGGCCTCCTCCTCCTCCCTCAGCCACGCGGCCGCTGCCTCATCCTCCGCCCTCCGCTGTGCGGCCGCTGCCTCCTCGTCCTCCCTCAGCCGTGCTGCAGCCTCAGCCTGCTGCTGCCTCTGCCAAGCAGCTTCCGCGTCTGCGTCTTGCTGCAGTGAGGCAGCCCGTGCCGCTGCTTCCTCTCCCTCCCATAGTCGTGCGGCCGCCTCCTGCTCCTCCCACAGCCGTGCTGCAGCCTCGGCATGCTCCTGCCTCTGCCAAGCAGCTTCCGCCTCTGCGTCTTGCTGCGGTGAGGCAGCCCGCGCCGCCGCTTCCTCTTCCTCCCTTAGTCGTGTGGCCGCCTCCTCATCCTCCCTCAGCCGTGCTGCAGTCTCGGCCTGCTCCTGCCTGTGCCAAGCAGCTTCCGCGTCTGCATCTTGCTGCAGTGAGGCAGCCCGCGCCGCCGCTGCCTCATCCTCCCTCAGCCGTGCGGCAGCCTCAGCCAGCTCCTGCCTCTGCCATGCAGCTTCCGCGTCTGCATCTTGCTGCCGCGCGGCAGCCTGCGCCGCCGCTGCCTCCTCCTCCCTCAGTCGGGCGGACGCCTCGGCCTCGCCCAGCTGCGCCCCTGTGACAGCCCCGCCCGCCAGCATCCGCGTCAGCCTCTCCACCTCTGCCGCCAGCACCACATCGCGCGCCTGCTCCTCAGCTGCAGCAGCATCAGAGCCAGACTCCCGCGCCGATCTGGCGGCCTCGGTCCTGCCGGCCTCGATGTCGGCCACTATGCCAGCGACCATGCTAGACAGCCTCCCACGGGCTGAGGCGCTGCCCCAATCGCCCGAGCCGAGCGCCATGCTGCCCACTGCACCAGGCACGCCATCCCCTCCAGCCTCCACCTGGCCCGCCGAAGATGCAGCCGTGGCGGAAGGCCGTGGCAGGTCGTCGCTGGTTGCTGCTCGCGGAATCCTGCTCAGCTCTGCCGAGGCGCCCAGCCGCCCGCCCACTCGCAGCACGGGCGCCGCCGCGCCCTCCTCGCCCTCCTCGCTCACGCCACCGCGCAGCAGCGGCGGGTGGCCATGCTCCCGAGGCAGTTTGCTGCCGCGCCCAGTGCGCGGGGCGGGCGGCGCGTCGGCGTCGGGTTGCTGCAGCTCGTCTGCGAGCGGGCCCTCCCGCGAGATTTGTTCGCTCGGCCCGTTACTCGGGGCATCGGCGCGGTCGGCGGAATAGCCCCCCGAGTCGCTCGGCCACTGCGTGTGCAGCGGCGGCAGCTCCCCGCTTGCCTCGCCCGCGCCGTTGGCGCCCGCTTCGGCTGACGGCACATCCGCTGCCGCCGACGCGGCATCCTCGCCCACCCCACCACCCGTTGCAGCGTACACGTCAACGCCAGCGGCTGCGGCCACTTCGCGAGGCGCCGCCCCGCCCGCGGCTGCCGTGCCGTCGACTGCAGTTCGCGACGCCTTGACCTGGTCAACCAGCTTCGCGATTGCTGCCTTGACGACTGTGGCGCGCACCTGCTCAGGGGCGGAGGGTGGGGGTGAGGACGTGGCTGGCCGTGTGGGCTCGTGCAAGCACCCGAGGCCATGTATGCCATGCGTGTGGTGGGCACGCTATGTGCTGCATATGCATGTGCATGCTGTTGAATGACTGCGCAGCCAGCGCGTCGCTCACCGTGCCCAGCTCTGGCTCCGAATTGCACCGCCCATCAATGTACCCATTCACGTAGCCCTTGAGAGCTTCGAGGCCCTTCGTGTCGAGTGCGCCTGCACACACAGGCAGGCATGGTGACAGTGAGAGGGAGGACAACGAGAGGGCAGGGGCGTGGGGGTGGAGCGGGGACAGCTTGCGGGGGAGGAGAGGGATGTGGTGTTGGCGTTGGGGGTGCAACGTTTGCGGCAGCCGATACATGCCATCGATGCACACCGATCTGCTGCAAGAGCGCATTGAAGATAAATGCACCCATTGCGATCGACGCCCCATCATGCGATCCATGCACCCATCTGCTTGCCACCCACCCATCTGCTGCAAGAGATCGTTGAAGTCGAGGCCCATGCTCGCGAGCGCGGCGCGCTCGCTGCCGCCGCCGCCGCTGCCCCCCCGCCCGCTGCTGCTGCCGCCCCCGCTCGCGCGCTCGCTTGCCGAGTCCTCGAGCGGTGCGGCCGTGTGTCGTGCCGTGCTGTCCGCGACGGCCTCACGCGACGCGCGCGCAATCGCCGCGTACGAGCTGTTGGGCGACCTGCCGTGGCCGCGGCCCGGCGAGGTGGAGGCGTCGCCGGCCCAGCTGCTGTTTGGGGACGTGCTGCGGCGCGCGCGCGCCATCACGCTCGTGGCCCCCGCGTGCGCCGCGCCGCCGCCCGACGACCCCGCCGCCGTCGCGCCCGCGGACGACACCGTGTGCGTGTTGCGCGCGTAGTAGCCGCGGGCGCCGGAGGGCGCCGGCGCGTCCACCGCGCGCCCGTCACGGCCCGGGCTGAAACCGCGCGGGCTGCGCCCGGGGCTGCCGCCGGGGCTGCCCATGCGGCGCGGGGGCGGCGGCATCTCGGAGATCACGTCGGTGTAGGAGCGGCCGCCGGGCGAGCGCGCGCGCGCGATGCTGTACGATGACCGCGTCGACACCGTGGGCGTGCCCACAGCAGCGGCAGCAGCAGCGGCAGCAGCGGCGCCGGCAGCAGTGTACGTGGGCTCCCGCGTGGGGCGGGACGGGTTGGGCGACACGGCGCGCGGCCTGGCGCGGGGGGCGGACGCGGGCGGGGGTGCGTGGCGGGCGAGCGGCGGGCCCGGGCTTACCGCGCGGCCCGTCGGCCTGGTGTCCCACCCCTGCCCCTGCCCCTGGTGCCGCGCGAACGCGCCAATCGCCAGCGAGTCCTGCGCCGCCTGCAGCCGCAGCATTGCCGCCTCCTCGGCGTAGAACAACGACGCGTCAAACAGCTCGCGGCTGCCGCCGCGCGCGGGGGGCGCGCCGCGCCCCGACGGGCCCGCCGCCGCGCCGCTGCCGCTGCGCTGGTGCTGCTTCGGGGGAACGCTGGAGGCTGCCGACGGCATGCCTGCGCGTGTGGCGGTGTGCAGTGGCTGTGGGGGCCATGGCAGGTGGGGTCCAAGCACAGCGTGGCACATGTGAGCGCACGCACTAACCATCCCCGCCGCCCCCCCCCCCTGCTAATCATCCCCGACGCCCCCCCCCCCTGCCCTGCTCCTGCCCGGCAGCCTTTCAATCCCTTCCCCAGACGTGTGGGAACAAAACACACACACACACACACACACACACACACGCACACACACACACGCACACACACACACACGCACGCACGCACACACGCACACACACGTGCGTGCTCACCGCCGTACTCGCGGTATGCTTGCGGAGAGAAGAACAGGCTCGCGGGCGCGCCGCCGCCGCCGCCAGCGAGCAGCGAGGCCTCCACGTCGCTCAGCAGCAGCGACGCCACGCCGACGCCGCCGGCACCAGGGCCGCTGCTGCTCCTCCCGCCGGGCAGCCGCCCGAGCGCAGCAGGGGCGGGGTGCCTGCCGCCGCTCGCGCCACCGACCTGCTGGGGCCTACACGCGCCAATGGGCGCCGGGGACGCATACGCGGGCGGGCGGCCGCCCCCACCCCTGCCGCGCCCGCCGCGCCCGCCGTCAGCCGACGGCGCGCGGCCGCACACGCCGCCACCGCCAGCCGAGGCGGACGGGAAGCCAGCGTTGCTGCCGTACGCGTACGGCGCCGCGCGCGCCGCGTCGGGGCGGCTGGCGGGCCCCCAGCCCTCCGGCTCGCCCGCCCCGCGCAGGTAGCCGGGCGGGGGTGATGAGCTGCGCGAGCGCGCGGTCGCGGTCGTGGAGATGCCGCTCCCGCCCGCGCGCCAGACGCCGTACGTGTCGGGCGGTGCGACCTGCCAGTGTTTAGGGTGTAGGGTTTTAGGGTTTTAGGGTTTGGGGTTTTAGGGTATAGGGTTCAGGGTTTTAGGGTTTAGGGATTTGAGAGGGGCCTGGCTGATGTTGTGTGTCTGCTGCTTGTCAAAGGTGTGTGTCGTGGTGGTGAGCAGTTTGGCAGGCAGTTTGGCAGGCAGGCAGGCAGGCAGGAGAGAGAAGTGTTTACATGGCTGTCCGTCCTATTTTGTGTGGCAGTCCGTCCTGTTTTGTGTGGACCGGGACTGAGTTGCACAGCCACTGACGCGATAGCCACACCCATGTCGCACTTTGCATTGGCCTCCCCGCCCATCTCCCACACGCCGCATACCTGCCACGGTCGCGGTAAGTCGCCCTCGCCGCGGCCGGGGGAGCGCGACGCGCGCGGCGGGCCGCCGCGCGCCCTCGCGGCCCCCCCGGGGAGTGAGGCACGCATGCTGCCCACGTCGACGCTGCCGGCCGCGGGCGAGCTGCGTCCACTCGCGCGCTGTGACCGCGCTGCGGCGGCGGCGGCGGCGGCAGCGGCGTCGTGCGACGCGCGCGCGCCCCCGCCGCCGCCCGCGGCGCCCCCCCTCATCGGAGACGCCCCCCCGTTGGAGCTGCCGGCGGCGGCGGTGGAGGTGCCGGCGCCGAGTGACGCGCGCAGCTCTGCGCCGCCGCGCGTCGGGAGCGCGAGCTTGCCGCCTGACAGCCCGTGGTGCATTAGCTCGTAGAAGTCTTCGCTCGTGGTCCTTCCGCGTGGCGCGCCGTGCTGCTGCTGCTGCGCACCCGACGCGTCGTACAGCGAGCCGCCGCTCTCGCGCTGCCAGCCGGGCGCGGCAGACGACGGCGGTGCGTGCCCTCCATGCACGGCCGCGGCCGCGTAGCGCTCGGCGTACGACGCGTACATCTGCCGCCCGGGCGAGACCATGTCTGACGACGTGCGCACGGAGCTGGATGTCCTGCGCCGCGAGCGCGGCACACCGGCTGGCGCGCCATGCGACGAGCGCACATCACCATCCGCCCCCGGCCACGCGTGCGCGTGCGCATCGAGGCTGCCTATGCGGTCCACCTTTGCCGCCCACGCCAGCATCGCGTCCCCAGGCTGCTGCTGCCGGCTTGCTGGTCCCGCTGATTCACGGGCCTGCGCGTGCGCCGCAAACTCTGCCAGCCCTCTCTCCATGTCGCCCATGGCAAGTTCAAGCTCCGGGTCGCGCAACACGTCACGCATGAGCGCGTCCCACTCGGCGTTGGCCTCCATGGCGGTTTCTAACAGCCCTCACGCGGCCTGCGGAGAGAGAGGGAGTGTGCACGTGTGTGCATGCGTGTGTGTGTGCGTGTTTTTGCATGCGTGTGTACGTGTGTGCGTGTGTGTGTATGTGTGCGTGCGTGTGTGTGTTGTGTGTGTCAACAACGTGCATGGCCACCCACATGCGCCCATGCGGCTGGCCCTGCCCCCCCCCCCCCCCCCCCGCGCGCGCCAACTGCCACCCTGATGCTTGAGAAAGCGATGTACAGACGCCCTAAGGAACAAGCGTGCCGAGACTGGGGCGGTGGCATCCGAAAGTTGGACTTGCTGGCATGCCTTCAGGGAGCGCAGGGGCCCTTGCCACGCCCACTCACCACGATCATGCGCATATATCCAGCCCACAGTTAGGCACGATTTCACAAGCTGAACGATTGCACCTCTTTGTGCGCACAGGGTATCACCACACAGTTCGATGGGTGATGCTGATGCATTTCATGAAACAGTACGGTTGACCACTAATTGCGCCATGCACGATACCGCCGTCGGTGTTTGGGTCGGTGTTGGCAATAACGCGCGCGCGTGAAGGAGCCAAAAACCCGTGAAACTCCTCCGAGTGCCCGCCGAGGGGTGCCCCGATCGGGCTTGCCACTATCAGTGCTGCAGTGCTGCAGTTACGCAGTTGTTGGCATGTGCAGTGGACCGGCCAGGGCAGGGTGGGCCAGGGTGTAACATCCAGGTCACCCCTGGTCACACCTTTGTGTCTCCCGCAACGCGTATCCGCAACGCACAGTTCCGATAACGTTCTTCACACGCTCATCGCAAGCTCCTCCCCTGTGGCTGACACGCCCATCCATGGTTCACCCCCTCGATGCGGTGGCCGCAGAGCTTCAATGTGCTTCAATGTGCGTGCGGGCCGTGGAGGGCGTCGATCCCCGCGCCCTCCTCGATACAGCATTACACAACGTGCGGTAGCACCACCTGCATGATGATGGGCCAGTCAGGTGAGCGCTGCCTGTGTCGGTGCTCGTGCATCTGGCACACTGTCACATCAAGACGTGGTCCCCTCTGTCTGCATGGCTCTCCTTTGAGAAGTCCCCCATTGCTGATGTGCGCTGCGTGTATATGTGTGCAGGCACCTCCTGCTGCTGGCAGACGGCGACCCCCAGCAGTCGCAGCAGCGGCCGACTGCCTACCTGGCGATCGCGCGCCGGGTTGGCACCACCGACATGTCCCTCTCCAACTTCTTCGTGAGACACGATGGACCGATGGAGCTGGAGGGTGTGCAGGGAGCCACAGCACAAGCGCAGGTGCTCGCTCACTACGTGGGCTCGCTGCCTGTGCAGACGCTGCTCAACCTATTTGGCCAGGGCTATGCGCTCGTGCTGTGCGGGCACCAGTTTGGGGGGATGCTTGCTCACGCGTTGGCAGCCAAGCTGCTGCTGATGCTACACGACGAGGCCGCCCACGCAGAGGCGCTCAGGCACGACGCCGTCCCACTCGTCAAGGCGGCACGCAGGGTGGTGTCATTCGGCTTCTCCAGTCCACTGTTCTCCAACGCAGTGCTGCAGCAGGCACTGGAGACGCGGGGGCTGGCAGACAACCTGCACACGATCTGGATGCAGGGCGACGCCAGCCCTGCGTTCCTGACACTCTGATGCCCCCCTCCCCCCTCCTGGGCAGTTGTGTTGTGATTGCTAGCACCATGAGGTGTGCAGGCGTGTAATGGCTGGTGGTGGCGTGTAATGGCTGGCAGCAGCAACAGATCTCGCGAGACAGCTGGGGCCGACGGCGCTTCGACGGGGACGACGAGCCATGTGTGCACTCGATATGGCCCGACCACTACGTACTTGATGTGGCCCAACCATGAAAACTCGTGATACCAGCTGCTCCTGACGACAAGAGAGTAGCAGGCAGGGCAGTGGTGGGCGGCTCCGACCCTCAGCCACACAAACCATCTCTTTGGTCGGGACCCCTTGTCTTTTTGCAGTCCAATCTCACCATGCAGGCCCTGGGACGCAACGTGAACACCCGCGCCGGCGGCGGCAAGCCTGCTCGCGCGCCTGGCGCAGCGCGGGGGCGCACCACCCTCAAGGTCCTCGCTCGTGACTACCCCACGCCCGATTTCACTGACGCTGAGACCTACAAGGAGGCCCTGTCTCTGTCGTCGAAGCTGGCGGGCTCGCGGCGCCCTGTCAAGCCCCTGAAGGTCGTTATCGCGGGCGCCGGCCTCGCCGGCCTCTCCACAGCCAAGTACCTGTCCGATGCCGGCCACATCCCCATTGTGCTGGAGAGCCGCGATGTGCTGGGTGGCAAGGTGGGGGCGCACGCGCACGCGTTGTGTGTGTTGGATGGGGGGTTGCATGATGACTGGTTGCATGCGCATGAGGCCGGAAACGCCACTCACATGGCAGAGGGGCTTGTGCTGTGAGATGGCCCGCTTAGCGCTGCCTGTGATGCCTGTTTGGCCCATGCAGGTGGCCGCTTGGAAGGACGCGGACGGTGACTGGTACGAGACCGGCCTGCATATCTTCTTCGGTGCGTACCCCAACATCCAGAACCTGTTCAAGGAGCTGGGCATCCAGGACAGGTGCGCAGCTGCTCACGCTCTCCCCAGCACCACATACACATGGCGCATGCAGGCGTTGCATGCATTGGATCTGCATGCGTGCATGGCGACAGCCCATGCCCATGCGCTGCCAGCGGCCCATGCGGTTGCGGCTCATGCGCGTGTCGCCCGAGCCCCACCTGATGTCACGACCCCGCTTCCGCCACGCAGGCTCCAGTGGAAGGAGCATTCAATGATTTTCGCGATGCAAGACAAGCCTGGGCAGTTCTCGCGGTTCGACTTCCCTGACCTTCCCGCCCCGTGGAACGGCATTGTCGCCATCCTGCGCAACAACGAGGTCGGTGGTGGTTGGCGTGTGTGTGTGTGTGTGTGTGTGTGCGCGCGCGCGCACGAGCGTGAGATTTTCGAGCAGGAGCGAGTGGCCGCGCACGCGTGCACATGGGGCGGGGAGCGCGAGTGCAGACACGGATGGCGCACCAAGCGTGGAGCTGTGCCGCTGGAGCGGTAGAAGCCGCGACAATCCAATGCAGTGCACATGCACATGCACGCCACTTGATTGCACACGTCTAGGCACGGCCCGTCAGTGCACATACTGGTCTCTCCTGCACGGCTGCATGCCCTGCGCATGTACGCCGTGCATGCTCTTTACTGGTCTTCCTGCACGGCTGCATGCCATGTGCACGTACGACGTGCATGCTCTTTACTGATCTTCCTGCACGGCTGCATGCCATGTGCATGTACGCCGTGCATGCTCTTTCATTGGAGCGCGCACCAGCCAGCGGTCGCTGCGCAGCGCGAGTACCGCGGCATGCGCCTCGTCCCGCAGGCGCTGCCAGGTGGACCTAGCTGTCCAACCCACCCCCTGTGTGCTCTGCGTGCACGCACCTGACGCACGGCCCTGCCCGCCACCCCGCCCGCGCGCGCGCGCACAGATGCTCTCGTGGCCCGAGAAGATCCAGTTTGCGATCGGCCTGCTGCCCGCGATCATCTTCGGCCAGAAGTACTGCGAGGAGCAGGACTCGCTCACCGTGACGGAGTGGATGCGCAAGCAGGGCGTGCCCGACCGCGTGAACGACGAGGTGTTTGTCGCCATGGCCAAGGCGCTCAACTTCATTGACCCCGAGGACCTGTCGATGACCGTGGTGCTGACCGCGCTCAACCGCTTCCTACAGGTGCGTCGGCATGGGTGGGCCCTAGCTACGCATGAGCGCACACACACACACACAGCTGACAGGTGCCGGCGTGCCAGTGCTGCACAGCACTGGCAAGCCGATCCCAGAGCCCCTTTTCAGGGTGCGCACGCAGAGGCCCACTATCTAACCTAGTTAGATATCTTGAAGCCCACGAGGCACGCAAGCAAGCTGGGCAGTGATTTCCTTTTCGACTCTACACAGCCATTTGGCTGTATTCCGGCTGTACTTTGACCTTGAACACAGCTCAACCCATTCAGTGGGTTGTTTGTCTGGCTAGCCCGCCAGACAGGGCTCGTCTAAAGCTTTCAAATGACCTGTACAGTACAGGCTGCACATGTGGACAAGTGGTCAACAGGAGGTCGACGGTCAACGTGGTCAAAGCAAAATGCGGCTGTGGAATAATAAATTTAAAATCATGAAAAGGAAATCACTGAAGCGGGGGCTGGCACCCATGCAGGCAGTGGGTCGCCACGATCTGCACCGCTTGCGACGAGCTCACGCTATCTCCCCCCCCCCCGCCTGCCTGCACACGCACGCAGCCCTCCTGCCCCCCCCCCCCCCAACACACCCACAGGAGAAAAACGGCTCGAAGATGGCTATCCCCCCCCCTTGCCTGCCTGCACACGCACGCACGCAGCCCTCCTGACCCCCCCCTCCCCCCCCCAAAAAAACACCCGCAGGAGAAGAACGGCTCGAAGATGGCGTTCCTGGACGGCGCGCCGCCCGCCTGCCCGCACATGCATGCACGCACGCAGCCCTCCTGACCCTTCCCCCCCCCCCCAACACACACACGCAGGAGAAGAACGGCTCGAAGATGGCGTTCTTGGACGGCGCGCCGCCCGAGCGCCTGTGCCAGCCGATCGTCGACCACTTCACGGCAAAGGGCGGGCAGATCATGATGAACGCTCGCATCAAGGAGATTGTCCTCAACGACGACAAGACCGTGAAGCACTTTGAGCTGACCAACGGCCAGGTCGTCGAGGGCGACGTCTACATCTCAGCGATGCCCGTCGACATTATGAAGCTGATGCGGCCAGCGGCGTGGAAGGAGATGTCGTACTTCAAGCAGCTCGATGGCCTCGAGGGCGTGCCCGTGATCAACATCCACATCTGGTTTGACCGCAAGCTCTCGACCGTCGACCACCTTCTGTTCTCGCGCTCGCCGCTGCTCTCGGTGTACGCCGACATGTCGACAACGTGCAAGGAGTACTATGACGAGAAGAAGTCGATGCTGGAGCTCGTGTTTGCGCCCGCCAAGAACTGGATCGGCCGCCCCGACCAGGAGATCATCGACGCGACGATGGGCGAGCTCGAGCGCCTGTTCCCGACCGAGGTCAAGGCCGACGGCTCGCTCGCAAAGATCCTCAAGTACAAGGTTATCAAGACGCCGCTCTCGGTCTACATCTCGACCGCGGGCCGCGAGGCGTTCCGGCCGACGCAGCGGTCGCCGATCCAGAACTTCTACCTCGCCGGCGACTATACCAAGCAGAAGTACCTCGCGTCGATGGAGGGCGCCGTGTTCAGCGGGAAGCTCGTGACCGAGGCGCTCGTCGACGACCTGGCTGCTGGAAAGCAGGTGGTCGTCGGAAGCAGGCAGGCGCAGCTCGCCAAGTGAGGGGCGTCGCCCCCGACCCCGACCGCAGAGAAGAAGAGAGAACCCCCACACAACCCCCCTTGATTCCCCGTAGATCACACACTGTAAATGTTGATAGATTTGTCTGCTGGCGCTCGGGAAACGCCGACGCACACCTCGGGGCCGCGTTATTGGCAGTATGCGCGCGCATGCGGTGGGTCACGCCGAGACGATGCAGGGGGGGTGGGGGAGGACCAGCGCTTGCACATCACTGGAGCCCGACAGCATACGCCCACCGCATGTGACACAGGACAGGAGCTGTGGCCTGGCCTGCGGAGTCGCGACGACTCTGCGCCCTAGCACGAGCCCCACCAGCGAGTTCACCATCTCTGACGGTGCGACAACGCAGCGCGCGGCCTTGCCCAAACCCTTCTCTCCTGCACCAGCTGGATACTGGCGGTGGGAGGGGGCTGGGCTGGCATGTGGCGCCTGGTGGTGTGACTGGCTTTGCTCGCACACACGTGACTGTAACAAGAGGGGCTTGAGACTCTTGGGAGAGCCTACCCTAGCCCCCTGCCATGCCATCATCGCCCCCCGCCCGCGTTGCACAGCTCATGCAGCCGCGACGCCGCGCGGTGGTACATGAGCACCTGTGCAGAGGGCGAGCAGCGGGGCTCTGTCAGCCGCAGCGTGTGGACACGCCGCATCCAAAAACTGTTGCGCCAGGGCTGTGACCTGTGCCTCCAAAGACTGTTCTTATCAAGAGCTTTTGAAAGACCTATAAATGAGGACACACGGTCAACAGGAGGTTGACGGTTATCGCGGTCAAAGAAAAAATTGGCTGTGGAAGATTGAATTAAAAATCCCGAAAAGGACATCACTGGCCATGCAGCATACACATCTTGAACATGCGCCGGCTTAACGACATCATCCATCATCAAATCCATCATCAGATTCATCATCAAATCCATTATCATAATCAACGCCTTCCGCGGCGCTGCAACAGTGCGTAGGCAGTGGGGCGAATGGGTTGCAAGCAACCGTTGCTGCAGCACACAGGCTCTGCTAGCGGCGGCGCCTCACCCGCTGGGCACGGCTCCCCGGGTGGCCATGGAGTTGGGCTGAGGGGAACGCGGAGACGCCTCGCGCAGAGAGTGAGCAGTGGAAACTTGGGCAGTGGGGGGCGGTCGCGCAGGGAACAGGCGGTGCAGGTGGCTGGACAGAGGCAGCTGGGTGCCTGAATTGAGGCGTTAGGACATGCCAAGATAGGCGCTTGTTGCGTACGTGGAAACACACACACACACACACACACACACACACACACTGGGCTGTGACAGCAAGCAATGACCACAAAGATCGACCGTGCTGGCCATGGGGCACTTTGTATCGGAGGCCACGTCAGAGCCCCCCGTTGATTCCTACATCTGGTGCCTGGCTAATGGGGCTGCCCCCCACCCTCGTCCACCTCTGTTACCAACAACACCTCCCCGGCTTCTCCCTGGCTACTCCCTGGCTACTCCCCAGCTCCTCCCCAGCTTATCCTCTGGCTCCAGATCATCGCCTACCCACACCCGCTGAGGAGCCTGGCAGGACAAACACCCACTGCTCCGCCAGCGGGGATCCTGCGCTTGATCCCGAGCACACAGGTCTGGTGTCACAAGGTTCGCCGCGAAGCCTTGCGCTCCTTCTGCTCGTCCCCCCGCGACACAGGCGGCTCGGTGATGAGCTCATCCGGGAAGTTGCGCTTAGCGCCTGTCCCCCGCAGCTTTACAGCAGCCCAGTCGTGTGCCCTGGCTGCATCCTCCTCGGAGAAGTAGCTCCCGATGTACTGCTGGTGCTTGGTCTGTGGGTCCCACATAAACGCCGTCCATGCAGAGCGGATCTTGTCGAAGCTGACGCCCACGTAGAGAGAGGTCTTATTCTTTTTGCGCTCATCGCCTAGTGACACAGGCGGCTCGCTGATGACCTCGCCTGGGAAGTTGCGCCCCTTGAACTCTGGGCCACGCAGCTTGACAGCCGCACAGTCGTCAGCCCTGGCTGCGTCCTCCTCGGAGGCGTAACGCCCGATGTTCTGCCCATTCAGTCGAACCCGCCATGATGCCTTGTCCCAGGAGACCCCCATGTAAGCGCTCTTCTTGCGAACAGGCCCGTCCTCCGCCTGCCCGCCTGTGGCTGCATCAGTGACGATGGAAGGCCATCATGCGAGCGGCTGCATGGGCCGCATGGGCGCACCGCTGCTGGCAGGCCGCGTCATGGTGATCCTGCCTGGGGAGACGCCTGCCATGCGGCGCCTGGTTCCTGTCATGGCGAGCGCTGGCCTGCCGGGTGTGCAAGACGAGAAGCCAGGCGGGCGGCACGTCGCGTGGGCCAATGCCATCATCGGCGTGGTACTCTTGCGCTGTTGCAGCACGTGAAACTGATGACCGTCGTTGGCTCGTTGGCTGGCTTGGATGTGTTGGTCAAAGCGGAAGTGCGGGCAGACACGCCGTCGCGTGGGCTAATCGTGTGGTGCTATTGCGTTACTGCTGCAGTGGCGTGGAAAATTTCGTTGCTGCTGCAGTGGCGTCTGGACGTCATCCTCGGTCGCCCCAAGGCTGTTCGAAAGTGTGGAAGGTCGCGTTTCACAAACTTCGCGAAGTGCACACGCGAGGTTTTGGCTTTTGGACGCCACGCCGTAAAACACGCACGTTGATGAAACTACTGCTCTACCAACGGTGGGTTCTTCAGAGACCCCCAGTGGAGCGGAGAGGCCTGCAGGCAGCGGATCGACCGACTTCCAAGCATTGCTACGAGCAAATTGTGAATGACATTTGCATCTTTATTTTATGAGGGGGTGGAGCGTGCTGCAATGCGTCAGGCTGCGTGACCTCGATGCGGGAATGTGAGAGCCCAATAGACCACTACCAACACGCTTGCAAGCATGAGCGCCCATCTCGCTAGCGATCGGGAGCCTTCAGCGACCCCCGAGCGGTGACGCGCGGCAGCAGATCAAATTGCTTCCAAGGCTTTCAAGCGAACAAGCAACAGTGACACACATGTGTACATGGAGACTGTTGGGAAGTCGTGCCACCTCGGTGCGGGGACGTGCAGACAGCTCGCCACCATGGTCCGACTTCTGTGACGAAGAGTCGCAGGCACTAATACAGCGCACACTCTCGGGCTCTGCCAGCAGCCGCGCCTCACCTGATGGGCACAGCTCCCCGGGCGGAGGGGCAGTAGTACTAACTCGAAGTGGTGGGCCTCAGAGGTGTGTTTGAAGAGTATGAATTTCCAGGCCTTGTCCCAGCCAGGTGGGGAGGCCGCTCGGGCCGGGACCCGGGGTATGGCTGCCCTATACCATAACAAACTTAAATCTGGAAAAGGGGGTGCATCCAAACAGCATGGTGGCCGTGGGCAGCTCTTGCATGCTCAAATGTTATCATTTGCCTCCGTTATAATTCCCCCCCCCTCCTCCTAGCAAGTGGGCAGCTCTTGCATGCTCAAATGTTATCATTTGCCTCCGTTATAATTCCCCCCCCCCCTCCTAGGCTCAATTAACGGAGGCGCGTTCTCGTCGCCGAGCCCTGGACCCAGCAATGCGGCGCTGCTGGTGACGAGGATCTCCGTGCCGCTGACGAGCGGGGTAAAATACGACTGGCCCGGCTCCTGCTAGACTGCCCCTCGGTGGAACACTTCAGGAGCGGCTTGCCCGGCGCTACCATGGCTTGGCGCGTAGCCGCGGCGCTGCCGCGGCCCGTGCTGGGAGACGGCCCTTATCCTCACCCCATGCAGGACGCCATGCGGCACCGATCTCGACGAGCTGATCGACGAGCGGAGGAGCTGGCGCCCGTCAATGCATGCTGGACATTGGTCAAGATGGCTGCCCGTGGAGGCGGGCTACCATCACGGCTTCAGCGGTGGCGACCGCCGAGGCAACACAGAGTAAATCCGCTTCACCAATCGCAGCGTTCGTCACCGCGCTCATCCTCGGGGTCGCTCGTCTGCCGGTGACTGGCGTTGGAAGGTCTTCAGGCAGCCTCCATGACAACTCTGTCGTCCATGCACCCCTGGAGGGTGGGACCTGGCCATGCATGAGGCATGGGGCGCCGGCTGAGCCCCATGCAAACGAGAGCTGGACAGCCATGCACTGCCAGGCGGGGACCGTTTCAGTCAGCGCCAGTCGGCTCTGCTGGCTTGACTGGCCACAAGGCCACTACTGTGGCCCTGAGGAAGGTCCTCTCCTACATGCTCCTTGCCAGACATGTCTCTCAGAGACCGCTGTTTGGGGTAGTCTAGCCGGCGGGAGCGGTAGTCTATCGGCCGGGAGCCGGCGGTACTCTAGTACTTAAGTGTGCTGGAGTATCGGCGGGTGTCTCTAGTAGAAGAGTAGCCTGCTTAGCTGGAAACCCCGTGTTACTGCTACTGTTACCTCCTAGCAAGAGGGGTTGGCCGCTCGCACAGCACGAGCGCGTGGGCAGCTGGAGGGGGAGGGGGGAGGGCAGCAGGCACAGGCGGTGCGGGCGGGCTGCTGCCGGGGAGTGGGCAGTCGGGCAGGCGGGGTGTGTGGTGGGGGGGCTGTAGGGCATGCATGCCGAGGTGTATGCTGGGTGCGTATGTGCATGTAATCACCACGAAGATTGATGCGTGCTGGTCATGGCACACATTTGTATCGGAGCCTTCAACCAACGCCTTACAGCTGCGCCCCTGGCTTTGGGGTCGCCCTTTGCCCCCCCCCCTCTTTGCCCTCATCCACCTCCTTAGCCTACAACCCCTCCCCATCCTCGTTTGCCTGCACTTTGCAAGGAGCTCGGTGTTGCTCACGCAGCTACATTTGGGGCTGCATCTGCTCCTCACACTGCACAGGCTCTGGCTCCGGCGCCAGCGCTCGTTGCCGAGCACAGCAATTGAGGAGCACACGCACGTGTTGTGGCCCGGCGGGAAAGTGAGCTTGCTGCCGGGCGCGCCTGGATTAAAAGCTTCACCATGAGGCCCTGCGCCCCCTCTGCTCGTCTCCCCGCGACACAGGCGGCTGGGTGATGAGCTCATGCGGGAAGTTGCGCCCGGGGCAATCTGGGCCATGCAGCTCCAGAAGCTCAAAGTCGTACGCCCTGGCTGCGTCCTCCTCGGAATTGTAGTACCCGATGTGCTTCGCGTGCTGGGTATTCGTTTTTGATAGGTACGCCCTCCATGTGGAGAGGCCCTTGTGCCAGGCGACGCTGATGAAGCGCGAGGTCTTGCGCTCCTTGCGGGCGTCGCCCAGTGGCGCAGTCGTCTTGCTGATGACCTCGCCCGGGAAGTTGCGCTTGGCGTCTGGGCCACGCAGCTTCACAGCCGCGCAGTCGTACGACCTCGCTGCGTCCTCCTCGGAGGCGTAGAGGCCGATGTGCTGCAGGCGCTTGGTCTGCGGGTCCCATAGAACCGCAGCCCATGCAGAGCGGCCCGTGTTCCAGCTGACCCCCCGAAGTCACTCCTCTGGCCACCGGCCCGCCCTCCGCCTGCCCGCCCGTGGCTGCAGTAGTGACGACGGCCGGCCGCCATGTGAGCGGCTGCATGGGCCGCGCACCGCTGCTGCCAGACCGCTGCATCATGGTGGGCATGGAGACGCCTGCCATGGGGCGTCTCATGCCCGCCTGTACTCCCAGCGCTGGCCTGCCGGGTGTGCAAGAGGAGAAGCCAGGCGGGCGTAACGCTGCCATCACCCGGGCCATCATGACGCTGTGCTCTTGGATACTGCTTGCTGCGAGTGCGACCTGCTACCCCCTAACGTGAGTACTCTTTGCGATTATCGGTCGGGGGCTCCGATGAAAAAAGTGCGAAAGCCTCCGCCTCAGACGCGCCGAACGTTGACCCATCGGCGCAACCTTACCAACAATGAGGGCGTCAGAC
>VFSX01000046.1:290000-375000 GCA_016618255.1 Chlamydomonas sp. UWO 241 | reverse complement strand
CGACACGCGGCACGCGGCGGCGGCGCGGGAGGGCGGGGGCTGCTGCATTGACGCCTGCAATGGTGGCAGGTGTGCGTGTGTGTGTGTGTGCGTGTGCGTGTGCGTGTGCGTGTGCGTGCGGGTGGGTGACCCCCCGGCTGAAGCTGCGCCCACGCCGCCGCCGCAGCAGCAGCGCTGCGGTGGCTCGCCCGCGGTGCCCGGAACCTGCCCGGAACCTGCCTGGACGTCGCCCGGAGGCTGCCTGGAAGGTGCGCCGTGCCGCTGCTCCTGCGGCTTCTGCAGCCGCGGCTCTCGCGCCACGAGCGGCACCCACACCGACCGCCCGTAGTGCGTCGGCAGCGCCTCGGGCCCCACCGTCGCCGCCGCCCCGCGCTGCGCCACGTCGTCCGCCCACGCGCGCTCCAGCTGCGCGCCTTGGTCAGGGCCTGTTGGCAGGTTTTACGGTCATGTGTGACACAATTACAGTTACAGTGAGACAGTGTGACCGTGTCACGCAATGTACACAGTCTGTGTGACAGTGTTTCGCAATTGTTGCAGCTGTGTGTGACGCAATTAAGAGGCAGCGTGTTCGAATTTGCTCGGCGCAGCGCGCCCGAGCACTCCTACCATGGGTGGCTGGCTACTGGTGCTGGGGGCACAGAGTGGGTCGGGGCGTCGGGCATGCGCAGCACGGCTTCCTGTCTCTTTGAGTTGAATTGAATGCATCATTGAATTGAATGAATCACTGAATCACAGCATTACCTGACAGCAGGCGGCCGCGCGGGCGCGCGGCCGACGTGGGACGCGCGCCCCCCACGACGCCGCGCGCCTCGGCGTCGCTCCCTCGACCCGCGAGCCCGCCCGCCTGCGCCAGCGAGCCTTCATTCTGGGTGTCGCCGGACGCCCCGCCCGCCCGCGCGTGCGCGAGCTGCGCGTGCGCTTCGACGCCCTTGTCGGCCGGCTGTGCCGCCGCTGCCGTGCGGTAGTCGGTGCCGCCTGCGACGCGCAGGACCTGTGTGTGTGTGTGTGTGTGTGTCCAGGTTCGATTACCAGACATTCCAAACACCGAGGCACTCGCCTACCGTCAACTCGGTCAGCCTGCCTGGGTAGCCCAGATTGGTAGTTAATTCCCGGGCTCCTCCAATTATCCCGGGCCCCTCCGACTAGCAGCCAGCACAGTTGCATTAAACGGGGCTGCGGTCAGGCTGCGGTGTTTACAAAAGAAAACGTAAAATAACCTGCGACACTATCGAACGCAAAACAAATCCCCGCTGCCCGCGATACTGTGTACTGCATAGTTTTCCGTGAAAACTCCATTCTGCCGTACGCTTGGCCGCCACGTGTATTTATTGATTCCGTATGTCCAGATAAGGGTGGCCTTCGTTCGCGCACGTACCGCCATCGTGCCTTGGATTGTCTCGATGAACGGCTCAAAGTACTTGCGGCTGAGGCCGCCCTGTGGGCGAGGGAGGCAGGGGTGCGGGGTGGGGCGCAGGCGTGAGGGCGGTGATGCGGACGCGCCTGCGCGCATGCTCCTTGCGTCACTTGGGAGTTGAGCTGGGTAGCATTATTATATGGGTAGCATTATTTGGGTAGCCCCTATGGGTAACACTATATGGGTAGCATTATACGGGTAGCATTGCACCCATTGGCAACCCTTATGAAAGGGGGAGTGTGTCCGCCACACCTGGTAGAGCTCGTCGGCAGGGTGGGGCCCGTAACTGTAACTCCCGTAACTCAACCCCGGCTGTAACTGTTGCGGGAGATACGGGAGAGTCGTGCCAAGAACCCAGTAACTCGACCCGTAACTCAAGAAAAGTTTGAAACGCTGCTGAAAGTGCGAATCCGCGCCCTCCAGGCCCCAGCAGCGCCCGAAGGTGACCACAGCGTGCCTGCGTCAGGCCGATTTGGCCTCTGGAGGGGCCAGGAAGGGTCAAGGGAGGAGATCAGGCTTTTTTCTCCGACCCCCACACCTACGGTCGACCAGCCGTCGCGTTGACTGGCACTCACAGACGATCGAGTTTTGGGAGTTACGGGGGGTAACTGGAGATACTGGGGGCCTGAGTTACGGGTTGCGGGAATGGGGGTGTGGAGTTACTCCCCGGGCGGGCGGTTCGACGTGAACACCGCGAGCGTGCCGTGGTGCAATTCACTAACGCACAAACTTCACATCCCACTTCACGTCAGGGTGACATGACCTAGGACGTGCAGCAAGGCCAGATGCGGCAGGGGGGGAGGGTTGCCGTTCTGCTCAATGTACTTCACGTTCAGAGTAGTTCGCGGCAGCCAAAATGACTGTTTTCAGCTTCCTAACGTCCCACGAGGTTGATAGCCGCTGCCAGGCGAAAAGTACGGGCACGGGGGCGAGTGAGCGCCGAGTCCCACACTTTTCTCTTCCCGCTCGGGAGTTCACGGCGCCCCCGGCGCCAGACCCCTCTTCACGGCACAGTTCACGGCAGCCTGCCGTGAACTGTGACGTGAAGTACATTGAACAGTACGGTACGTAAATTTGGAGAAAAGTGTGGGAGGTGGAAGATTGTGTCCGCCACACCTGGTAAAGCTCGTCAGGCGTCCGGTTCGACGTGAACACCACGAGCGTGTCGTGGTACCATTCACTAAAGCACGAACTTCACATCCCACTTCACGTCAGGGTGACATGAACTGGGACGTGCAGCAGGGCCAGGTGCGGCAGGGGGGGGGGCGAACTACGTAGATTTGGAGAAAAGTGTGGGAGGTGGGAGAGTGTGGCCGCCACACCTGGTAAAGCTCGTCGGGCGGCCGGTTCGACGTGAAGACCACGAGAGTGCCGTGATATAGTATCCCGTCGAGCAGCCTGCGAGTGTGTGTGTGGGGGGGGAGGGGGGTTGTGTGCGTGTGTGTGTGTGTGCGTGTCTTGGACGTGAACACTACGAGAGTGCCATGGTACAGTATCCCGTCAAGCAGCCTGCGAGTGTGTGTGCAAGTGTGCGAGTGTGCGAGTGTGTGTGTGCATGTGTGCGTGTGTGCGTGTGTGCGTGTGTGCGTGTGTGCGAGTGTGCGAGTGTGCGAGTGTGTGTGTGTGTGTGTTGGGCGTGAAGACCACGAGAGTGCCATGATTCAGTGCCCCGTCAAGCAGAGCCTGTGCGTATCATCGCGCCAGCCACGTCTGTCACGTGGAGCTCTTTGCGGCACAACACGCGCGTGGTGCCCCCCCCCCCCCCCCCTTCCCTCCCCCCACGCACGCAAGCGTGCACAAACAACACATGCACCCGTGCACACACTCACGCATGGCATGTCGGCATTTAGTTACGTGCCTGGCCAGTATCATCGCGTCAGCCACATCAGTCACTTGCAGCTCGTCGAGGCACAGCACGCGCGTGGTGTCCCCCCGCCCCCTCCCGTCCCCTCAAACACACACACACACACACACACACACACAAACAGCACACACACACACACACATGCACACACACACGCTCGCTCGCCTGGCCAGTATCATCGCGTCAGCCACGTCCGTCACATGGAGCTCGTCCAGGCACAACACGCGCATGGCGGCCGCGACCTCGGACGCCACGACGTCGAGCGGGTCGTGCTCGGGGTCGGCGTACCTGCAAGTGTGTGGTCGATTTTATTGTCCGTCGGACGCGGGCGCATTAGTGTGTGTGTGTGTGTGTGCATTTGCGTGTGTGTGTGTGTGCATTTGCGTGTGTGTGTGTGTGTGTGTGTGTGTGTGCATGTGTATTGACACCACGCACGCCAACACACCACGCACAGCCACGCACACCACGGCTCCACCGAATCTAGCCGGCAGCCAGGGAGCTCTCACCGGTACACCGTCATCCCCTGCCGCGTCCGCCCCAGCACGCGCGGCCGCGCCGTCCGCCCCACCACGCAACACACCATGCACACCAACACACCAGGCAACCCACGACGCACAGGCACGCCCCCACCAAATGCAGCCAGGACCAAGGGAGCTCTCACCGGTACACCGGCATCCCGTGCCGCGTCCGCCCCAGCACAGCAACAGCCACCAGCCACTACACCACACCACACTACACAACCACCAGGCATCACAGCACACACCAATACACCAATCAGCTATCATCGGTACACCGCCATCCCCTGCAGCGTCCGCCCCAGCACAGCAGCAGCCACCAACACACCAGGTTTTCCACGCACACCAACACACCAGGCAACACACCACGCACACGCACGGCTCCACCGCATCCAGCCGGCACCAAGGGAGCCCACCGTTACACCGGCATCCCGTGCCGCATCCGCCACACCACAGCCACAGCCACCACACACCACAACAGCCACCAGGCAACACATCACGCACACCAACAAACAATGCAACGCACCACGCACACCAACACACACCAGGCACACCAGGCATCACACCACGCACACCAACATACCAACATACCATGCATCACACCACACACCACGCACACCAGGAATCACAGCACACACACCAACACACCACGCGCACCATGCACAGCAGTCAGCTCTCACCGGTACACAGGCATCCCCTGCCGCGTCCGCCCCAGCACGCGCGGCCGCGCCGACTGCAGCGCGTGCAGGCGCTGATGCACGCGCAGCATGAACTCGTGGTAGTGCAGGCGCTGCTTGCTCTTCTGCGTACGCGGCGGCAGGTGGGCCGGTAGGGCGACGTGCCCGCCGCCGCTGCTGCCAGCGTCAGCAGCAGGTGCAGCAGCAGCAGCCACAGGTGAAGCAGCAGCAGCAGTAGGTGCAGCAGCAGACGCAGACGCAGACGCAGACGCAGACGCAGACGCAGACGCAGACGCAGGCGCAGGCGCAGGCGCAGGCGCAGGCGCAGGCGCAGGCGCAGGCGCAGGCGCAGGCGCAGGCGCAGGCGCAGGCGCAGGCGCAGGCGCAGACGCAGACGCAGGTGCAGGTGCAGGTGCGGCTTGCGCCGCCATGAGGTGCGTTCCGGCCAGCGGCAGCGGCAGCGTTGAGAAAAAGGCATCCATGCACATAGTTTTTCCGCTCCCGACGGTCCCGTGCAGGTACACGCCAGAAATGGACGGCGGTGATGGTTGTGGCTGCGGTGGTGGTGGGGCCGAGGTAGCGCCTGGCTGCTGGGCTGCACTGCCGCTGCTGCCAGGGTGGGTGGGGTCTGGCTGGGGCGCGCACGCGTAGTCCTGCAGCAGTGCCAGCGCTCGAATGGAGGCGGCCTGGCTCGCGTCCGGCAGCAGCTCTGAGGCTGCTAGCCGCCGTGCGTACTCGCGCAGAAGGGGTGACGTGCCGGGCTGCTGCTGCTGCTGCTGCTGCTGCTGCTGCTCTGGATGCGGCGCCGAGCCTGCCATGCCACGCCACGCCATGCTGCCTGGCGCCTGCCCATGCATTTCATCTGCTGCTGCAGCTGCTCTGGATGGGGAGCCAGGCATGCCATGCCACACCACATGCTGCCTGGCGCCAGCCGCATGCCCTCCATGCCTGTGTCCATGCAATCCGCTGCCCAGCACCCTGCACTGCTGCAGCACTCGCACAGGCTGCAGCTCTAGAAGAAGCAGGCTGCTGCTGCTGATCGACATCGCTGCTCCTACGCCAATGGGCTTCGCGGTGTCGCGAAATTGTGAGGTCGCGAAACAAATTTCACACTTTCACTTTTCACACTTTCACACTTTTGGTGTTTGTGACAAGAGGGGGAAAACAAAAATTGCTGTGATTGTTAGTCTGCCGGCTGTCTGGCTGGGCCCTCAACGCCGGCTCCACAACAAACTCTTACAGCCACACAATCAACGTCAAACATCGGGCGCCATGCATGCGAGCAATGTACATTGTGCAACTGTTTTGCAACTGTTTTGCCCACCCCAAAGATTGTCATGTGGAGGTGGAGAGTGGAACAGGTGCCTAGGTGGGTAGGAAACAAATGCAATTTTCAGTTCAGCCTGGCAGGGGGCAGCAGAAGGACCATTATTGATGTTCTCCGCGCGGCGTCGTTTGTCATGGTCGTTTAAACTGTTCATGCTACAGTGTAAACCAGAGGCTCGGTGCGTGGAAAGAGTGCGAGCATACACCATGCGCCTGGAGCTGGCGACGGGTGCGAAGCACTACGGTGTCCTCAGCAAGCACAGCCCAGCGGCCAGAGAGGCACACAGCGAAATGAACGGGCGGCGCTGCCAGAGCAGCCGCAGCCACAGCTGTGCAGCCGCTGCCGGCAGCAACGAGCGCGTCTCTGAGCGCCGGATCTATCCGGCGCAGCCGTTCGACTTCCTCCTCACTTCTTCTTCACCGCCGGCTTGGCCGTGGTTGTGTCCCTGGCTGCGCCCTCCGTCGCGTCCCTCGACTCGTCCAGCTCTGCCTGCGCAGCGGCGGTCGGCGCAGGCGCGTCGCCATGGTGGCGCGCTGTGATGCTGGGCGACGCGCGGTCCGACGACGTGCTGCTCCCGCCATGCAGGCCGGCCTTCTCCTTGTGCGGCCGTGAGGACGCGGCCTCGACGCCGGCGTCCACGCCCTCCTTGATGACCGCGAGGTCCGCGGCCGCCTGCGACAGCGTCGCGAGGCTCTTGGTGCTCTTCCCGTGGCCCCACGACTGCGTTGCCAGGCTCTTGACGCTCTGCACGCTCTCCGCCCACAGCGACGGCACGCGCCGCACCGCCTGCCTCGGCACGCGCAGGCAGCCGGGCGAGTGCTTCGCGATGGCGTTGATCAGGGGGCGCACGAGCGGCATGAGCAGCGGGTCGACGAGCGCCTTTTCGACCTCGACGATGACGTACACGACGACCATGCACACCATGACGCGCGCCCACTGGAGCGCGTCCATGCCGTCGGGCACGTCCATGAACCACTGGAGGCCGGGCACGTACGTGAACATGCCCTGCGGCATTGGTGGTATGATGATGGATGCTACAGTCGGGGACACACCGAAAGGCATTCTGGTGGGTGATGCCGCTGGTGATGATGGTGAGTCTAGTACTAGGTCTACGCGCTGGGGCACCAAGCTGCACCTGCCTTGAACGCATGCGCGTGTGAAGGGCGGCCTCAGCAGCTTCAAGGCGCGCCCTGCCCGCTCCCGCCTGCTGCAAGCATGCCAAGCGCTCATCCTCTACTACACTCCCAGTGCTCAAGCAGACAAAGGAGCCAAAGACCAGCAGGCACGAGGAGTCCCACCCAAGGGCAGAGAGGTACAACGGCACAGCCTCCACCCATAGGCGGTCACGCGGTTGAGAACTACACAAACAAGCTCTCGCGCGATGGATCAAGATCAAGAAGACCAAGAAGATGCAAGACTTGAGCAGAAGACCAAGACCAAAGGTCACAAACGAGCAGGCCCAGAAAAGAATCAAGCCACACACGCAGAGCAACAGCAAAGACTTTATAATCACCTGCAGCCCCGCCGTCACCGCGACCGAAAGGTAGACAAACATCGCCCCAAAGCACGCGCGGGTGCTTGGTCAAGCAGACCAAGGGACCAGCAGACACGGGGCGGCAAACCAAATGATCAAGTTTCACAAGCCGAGCAAGCGGAAGCGACTTGAGAGCCAGCCCCACCTCCAGCCGCGTGGTCACCGCGATCAAGATGTATACAAACACGCCGATCAGCTGCGCGCGCGGGTGGACCAGTGGACCAAGACCAAGCAGGCCAGCCAAAGGGTTAAGCTGCACAAGCAGAGCAAGAGCAAGAGGCTCTTAATTCATCAGAGCCTCACCCGCAGCCCCGCGGCCACCGCGATCGAGAGGGAGACAGACACGTCGCCCCGAAGCACGCGTGGGTGATTGGTCAAGCAGACCAAGGGACCAGCAGACACGCCGAGGCCAAAGGGTTCAGCCACGCAAAGCAGCCACACAAAGCGGCTTTATGCTCATCAGAGCCACACCTGCAACCCCGCCGTCACCGCGATCGAGAGGTACACAAATACGTTGCCCCGGAACACGCGCGGATGGAAGGTCGGGTGCTTGATGAAGCGCGTAGTGACGGAGTAGCCAATCTCGCCGAACACGAGCGTGTTGAACGCCTCGGCGCGGGCCTTGTTGAGGCCGCGGCCGTCGGAGAGCGCCCAGCCGTACATGCCGAGCACCTGCGGTGTGGGTGTGTTCGATGTGCGCGCTTGTGTGCGAGTGTCATGTGTGTGTCGGACCGCGCTTTGTTGAGGCCGCGGCGGTCGGAGAGCGCCCAGCTGTACATGCCGAGCACCTGGGTCAAGGGGTTTTGCGCACGCAGGTGGTGGGTGGTGGGGTGTGCACGTGGGTGGGTGGGGGTACATGCCGAGCACCTGGTTTTGATGAGGTCCGCTCGCGGGTGATGATTGTCATGTGCATGTGCTGACTGCCCATCCCCCCCCCCACACACCCCACCCACCCCCCACCCCTCTCCCATACACACTGCCCACCAGGATGTCCAGCAGAGTCGACACGAAGAAGCAGTGCCACAGGATGAGCTTGCCCCGGTGAAAACGCAAGCATTTTTACCGGGGCGGAGTGTTTCATACCCACCCCCTTCTTACAGTCGTGTGCACTGTAAACTGTACACTGCACGCTGTTAACGGTTGACTGTGAACACCCCCCTCATCAGGATGTCCAGCAGAGTCGACGCAAAGCAGCAGCGCCAAAGCATGAGCTTGCCAATCAGGCGCTCCCCCTCCCTGCATATCCCCCCCCCCTCCCTCCCCCACTATCTCTCTCCTACCCCCTACCCCCCCCCCCTGTCTTCTTTACACCCCTCACCAGGATGTCCAGCAGAGTGGACACGGAGAAGCAGCGCCACAGGATCAGCTTGCCCAGCAGGCGCTTCCCGGGGCGGCGCGTCCTACCCACCCTCTTCTTACAGTTGTGCGCACTGCAAACTGTAAACTGCACTTTAACTGCACACTGTAAACGGTTAACGGAGAACACCTCCTCACCAGGATGTCCAGCAGAGTCGACACGAAGAAGCAGCGCCACAGGATCAGCTTGCCCAGCAGGCGCTTCCCGGGGCGGCGCGGCGGGCGCGACATGATGTCGTCCTCGGCGGGCTCCATGGCGAGCATCAGTCCCATCGTGAGTGCTGTGACCATGTTGACGTAGAGCACCTGGGCATCAGCATAGGGAACAACAACAAAAGGTTGGACAGTTAGCAGGATTATCCCATCATTTGGCGGGCTGCATGGCCAGCATGAGCCCGATCGTGAGCGCGGTCACCATGTTGACATAGAGCACCTGAGCCGTTGTAAGGAAGGTGTTTGGAAGGTGCATCGTCGATGGGAGGAAGGTGGGTGGAAGGTGCGGAAGTCTGAAGGCCGTGGCAGCCGCGCGCTGAAGAATACCTGGGTATTACAGCAGCATGAATCCCATGGTGAGCACTGTGCCCATGTTTGACGTCGAGCACCTAGGGTGACAGCAGCATCAGTCCCATCAATTGTCCCTGCCCCCATCGCCAGCGCGGTCACCATGTTGACGTAGAGCACCTGGGTGTCAGCAGGATCAACAGCAATAGGGTTTAGGGGGTGGGGGTGGCATGATCAACAGGACATTGAGGAGATTGACAGGAATGATCAATCCCATCATTCTGCCTGCCTCCATGGCAGCGCGGTCACCATGTTGACGTAGAGCACCTGGGGATATCAGCAGAGGATCAGCAGGACATTAGAGCACCTGGATGACAGAGCCAGGGTGGAGAAAGGATAGGATAGGGTGACAGCAGTATACAGTAACAGTAACACGGGGTTTCCAGCTAAGCAGGCTACTCTTCTACTAGAGACACTCGCCGACACTCCAGCACACTTAAGTACTAGAGTACCGCCGGCTCCCGGCCGATAGACTACCGCTCCCGCCGGCTAGACTACCCCAAACAGCGGTCTCTGAGAGACATGTCTGGCAAGGAGCATATAGGAGAGGACCTTCCTCAGGGTCACAGTAGTGGCCTTGTGGCCAGTCAAGCCGGCAGAGCCGACTGGCGCTGACTGGAACAGTCCCCGCCTGGCAGTGCATGGCTGTCCAGCTCTCGTTTGCATGGGGCTCAGCCGGCGCCCCATGCCTCATGCATGGCCAGGTCCCACCCTCCAGGGGTGCATGGACGACAGAGTTGTCATGGAGGCTGCCTGAAGACCTTCCAACGCCAGTCACCGGCAGACGAGCGACCCCGAGGATGAGCGCGGTGACGAACGCTGCGATTGGTGAAGCGGATTTACTCTGTGTTGCCTCGGCGGTCGCCACCGCTGAAGCCGTGAGCCCGCCTCCACAGGCAGCCATCTTGACCAATGTCCAGCATGCATTGACGGGCGCCAGCTCCTCCGCTCGTCGATCAACTCGTCGAGATCGGTACCGCATGGCGTCCTGCATGGGGTGAGGATAAGGGCCGTCTCCCAGCACGGGCCGCGGCAGCGCCGCGGCTACTCGCCAAGCCATGGCAGCGCCGGGCAAGCTGCTCCTGAAGTGTTCCACCGAGGGGCAGTCTAGCAGGAGCCGGGCCAGTCGTATTTTACCCCGCTCGTCAGCGGCACGGAGATCCTCGTCACCAGCAGCGCCGCATTGCTGGGTCCAGGGCTCGGCGACGAAAACGCGCCCCCGTTCAGCAGTATGGGTCCCATCAATTGTGCGTCCATTGCCAGCATGAGCCCCATTGTGGGCGCGGTCACCATGTTGACGTAGAGCACCTGAGCCGTTTTAAGGAAGGTGTTTGGAAGGTGCAGGGTCGATGGGAGGAAGGTGTGCGGAAGCAAGGTGCGGGCATCTAAGGCCGCGGCAGCCATGCACTGAACAGCACTTTGGCAGGCTCCATGGCGAGCATGAGTCCCATCGTGAGCGCTGTCACCGTGTTGACGTAGAGAACCTGGGCAAATCAGCAGAGCATCAGCAGGACCAGCAGGATCAGCAGGACATCAGAGCACCTGGATGACAGAGCCATGGCAAGCATGCGTCCCATCGCGGTCACCATGTTGACGTAGAGCACCTGAGCCGATTTAAGGAAGGGGTTTGGAAGGTGCAGGGCCGATGGGAGGAAGCTGTTTGGAAGGTGCGGACGTCTGAAGGCCGTGGCATCCGCGCGCTGAAGAATACCTGTGTACTACAGCAGCATGAGTCCCATGGTGAGCGCTGTGCGCCATGTTGACGTAGAGCACCTGGGCATTTCAGCAGATCACACCAGCAGGACATTAGAGCACCTAGCTAGGGTGAGAGGGGCACCAGTCCCATCATTCTGCCGGCTCAATTGCCAGCATGAGTCCCATCGTGAGCGGTGTCACTATGTTGACATAGGGCACCTGAGTATCAGCAGGATTGGCAGGATCGTCCCCATCCCCTCCCCTCCCTACCCACTTCCCCTCCCTCTCTGTTCCCCTGTACGGGCCTAACGCCGACACACGTCTTAAACATCACCCCTCACCTGAATCGCGGTCAGCGGCGCATTCTGGAACCTGCGCAACAGGAGCGGGCACGATGCGGGGAGGGTGAGAGGAGCGAGGGGGTGGGGGTGGGGGGCAGGGGGGGAAGGGCACACCGACGGGGCTTCAGCCTCGCACACTGTGCGGGCTGTGGAGCACACGCATCGTGGATCCTGCGCAACGTTGTGGGCACGGTGCGGCAGTGGGTGAAAGGAGCGAGACATGGGGGTGGAAGGGGAGGGAGGGGGGAGCGCACCGACAGGGCTTCAGCCTCGCACGCGTACACTGCACGTGCTGTGCACTATAGCTGTGTAGCACACTTGGGTATGTGCAACAGTGGGCACGATGCGGCGAGGGGTGGAAGGGGAGGGGGGGAGCACACTGACGGGGATTGGGTCTTGCACGCCTGCACTGCACGTGCTGTACACTAAAGCTGTGTAGCACACTTAGGTATGGTAGATTTTACAGTCTTGTTGGACGCCTTTAATGGCGTATTAGGCTTGTGCTTGCGCACTCAATCCCTGAGGCAGGCAGATACTATCACCCGCACTAGTCCACTCAGTGGATACACATTGACTGTGTCCATCCCACTAGCTCTAGTACATGTGGTCGCGCCGTGCGTCTCTGTTCGGGCAGCCAGCCTGGCCACCCTCCTCCTCCTCCGTTCATCACGTGGCGCATGCCCGCCATGCCGCCAGCCTCCATGCATGGCGCTTGCGCTGCGAGGGCGCTTGCTGCCAGTGCACCTCCGTCGTCATGTGTCTCATGCAAGTAAGATTTGCCCTGCATGGAGACCCTCCATGCAGGTCACTGAAGTGCCCCGCGATTCGTGCCGTAGCTGCAGTCCGTAGGCCGAAGCCGTCGCCGCAGCCAATGTCAGTAGCCGTGGCCGTAGCCATGGCCGATGCAGATGCAGATGCCCTGAGGGCGGACGTGTAGCCTATGCGATGTGAGTGCAGAGGCAGGATGTCAATAGCCGTAGACGAAGCCTTCGCCGATGTCAATCAATAGCCGATGCCCAAAGCCGGTTCCCTGGCTGTAGCGTAGCTGCAGCCTCTGCCCGGTGCCGGTGCCCGTGGCTGCATGGGGGTACCGACGATGGCGGTGCCGACTCCTGCCAGCAGCCCGCCCTCCGTCCCCGCATGCCTCGCAGTTGCCTGCCGTATGACGCCGTGCCTCAATCAGCCACTAGCGCTCTGGATCAAGGCAAATCGGCGACATAGCCGATTTTCCAAAACCCAGAATCGCTCACGCTGCAGCAGCACCCTGTCAGCCCAGTTGGTCCGCCATTGGCGACGTCGGGGCGGGAGACCCCGACGATTTTGACACCACTTGAAGTTTTGTGCAACAGTTGCACGATGAAGTTATGTGCAACAGTGGCACGATGCGGCGGGGGGTGGAAGGGGAGGGGGGGAGCACACTGACAGGGATTGGGCCTTGCAAGCCTGCATTGCACGTGCTGTATACTATAGCTGTGTAGTACACTCAGGTATGTGCAACAGTGGGCACGATGCGGCGAGGGGGGGGGGGGAGGAGCGAGGGGGGGGGGAGGGGCCACCAAAATGTGTGCACATCAAAAGTTTGATGTGCGCCTCACAAGTGGTGCCCCACAGACTGTCAAATTCATCAGACCTAGCGTTGATTCAGTTCTCACCCGATCACATAGGCCCAGAAGATGCACATGCCCTGTGCAAAGTTGACCGGCAGGTTGAAGAGCAGGATCTTGCGCAGGTTGTCCCACACGCGGCGGCCCTCCTGCATTGGTATATTTACTTTTGGTGAGCTTTCGGTGAGCTATTTACTTTCGGTTATTTGGGGGCCCTTGGAAGCCCCCAAATGGACCCTTGCGGGCCCTTGTGAGCCCACGCGCTGACGATTGACAAGCCGGTTGAATAGGAGCAGGATCTTGCGCAGGCTGTCCCACACGCAGCGGCCCTCCTTCATGGAGGACACAGGCTCAGCGCAGAACAGGGAGTAGCCAGGTTGGGGAGGGGGGGACAGGCACAGGAGATGAGTGTCGGCATGATGATCGACGGAGGGTTGAAGAACAGGATATTGCGCAGGTTGTCCCACATGCGGCGGCCCTACTTTGTGGGGGGAGGGGGGCGCAGCACATGACAAAATATGGCCGGGTTGGTTTGGGAGGAGAGTTCACATGCACAGCAAAGGACGGGAGTCGGCTTGACGATTGCAGTTGATTATGTGAAACCTGTAAAACCTGACGAGGCTTGACGATTGTAGTAGTACATGTTTTAGTAGTACATGTTATAATCGCACATGTTATAGTACGATTGCTGTAGAATGTAAAGCCTGTAAAGTAGTACATGTTGTAGTACAATTGCAGGAGAACATGTAAAGCCTATACAACCTGACGAGGCCAAGGTTCACCTTGACTGCTACCACAATCGTCGCAAAGTTGTCGTCTGCGAGCACCAACCTTAGTTTTAGGGTTTAAGTTTTAGGTTCTAGGGGTTCTAGGTTTTAGGGGTTTTAGGATTTAGGTTTAAGGTTACCTTGACTGCTACCACGATCGTCGCAAAGTTGTCGTCTGCGAGCACATTTTGCTCAGGTTGAGGTTTCAGGGTTTAGGGTTTAGGGTTGAAAGTTAAGGGTTTAGGGTTTAGGGGTGAGGGTTGAGGGTTGAGGGGGTTTAGGGGGTTAGGGGGTTAGGGTTCAGGGTTTAGGGTTACCTTGACCGCCACCACGATCGTTGCAAAGTTGTCGTCTGCGAGCACCATCTTGGCAGCTTCCTTGGACACGTCAGTGCCTGTGTGTGTGCATGTATGTGTGTGTGCGTGGTTGGGTGGTTGGGTGGGGGGTCTGGTTGGGTGTGCACGTGCATGCGCTTGTGTGTGTGTGTGCGTGTGTGCGTGTGCGTGCGTGCATGTGTGCATGAGTGTATTTGTGTTTTTACATGTTTTTTTTGCGTGTGTGCGTTTGCGTGCACGCATGTGCGCTCACCTTGCGTTGCCGGAACTCCCTACACTCCACACTCCACACTCCACACCCCATCCACATCCACCTGTGATACCCATCGCGACGCCGATGTCGGCCGCCTGCAGGGGTTGGTTGTTGGTTGGTGTTTGGTTGGTTGGTTGTTGGTTGTTGGTTGGTTGGTTGTTGTTTTGTTAGTATGCCGCCTGCAGGGGTTGGTTGTTGGCGGTTGGTGGTTGGTGGTTGATGGTTGGTAGTTGGTGGTTGGTGGTTAGTTGGTTGGTTGGTTTTTAGTTTGCTAGTATGCCGCCTGCAGGGGTTGGTTGTTTGCGGTTGGTGGTGAGTTGGCTGGTTGGTGGTTGGCGGTGTTGACTGTAGAATGTTAACATTAAACCTGGTCCCTGCCTTGAGCGCCGGCGCGTTGTTGACGCCGTCGCCGGTCATTGCGACGACCCGTTGCCAGCCCCGGGTTTACTATGCATTTTGTGTTTTCTTCCGACCTTTCAAGGGCGTGGGGTCAAGGTTTTAGGGTCCCAGGCTTTAGGATTGAATATGCCTTGAGCGCCGGCGCGTCGTTGACGCCATCTCCAGTCATCGCAACAACCCATGACATTTTTCAGGACCTTTTCTCATGTTTTTTTAGGGTTCAGGGTTGAGGGTCCGGGGCTGAGGCCTGGCAGGATTGAACCTGCCTTGAGCGCCGGCGCGCCGTTGACGCCATCTCCGGTCATAGGGGAACCTGGCACAGGCTTCAGGATTGAACCTGCCTTGAGCGCCGGCGCGCCGTTGACGCCATCTCCGGTCATAGCAACCTGGCACCCAAGACCCTTTTCTCGTTTTTTTAGGGTTCAGGGTTCAAGGTTCGGGGCCGAGGCCCGGCAGCCAGGCTTCAGGATTGAACCTGCCTTGAGCGCCGGCGCGCCGTTGACGCCATCTCCGGTCATAGCAACCTGGCACCCAAGACCCTTTTCTCGTTTTTTAGGGTTCAGGGTTCAAGGTTCGGGGCCGAGGCCCGGCAGCCAGGCTTCAGGATTGAACCTGCCTTGAGCGCCGGAGCGTCGTTGACGCCGTCTCCAGTCATCGCGACGACCTGGCGCCCGCCCACGACCGGCTTGCCCTCCTCGTCCACCTCGGGCCCGTCGTCGTCGTTGTCGTCGCCGTCGAGAGGGCCTGTGTACACAGCGATAATATTTTAGGGGGGTAGCAGGCGCGTGCCACACAGTGTGTGTGTGTGCTGTCGCACGGTTGTTGCTTGGTTAGTTGGGTGCTTGGGTGTTGATGGTACCCTCCCCGTCTTCCCCGTCGTCATCGCCATTGCCGTCGAGAGGGCCTGTGTACGACATATAGGGTGGTGCAAGGCACAGCGTGCTCAGGATAGGGTCGGGTGGAGAGCCGTGGTGTACGGTCCGGCTGCCCCTCAGGCGCCGGCCCCTCCACCACGGCGGTCAAGTAGATTGGCAAGCGCCACTTGACCCCCTATCCCCTAGAAGCAGTTAGGACCTATTTTGGAGGCGTCGCACAATAGCTCTCCTTTTTGCTCTGGGACTACACGTTGGCAGGCAGCCGGCTGGTGGCTACCGCCCCTCACAAGTAATTGTTAGGGCCAGAACTGGACTTGGGTCTAGGCGGTGGTACTAGGACTAGAGGTAGTCTTTGCTGGAAAGCCGATGTAACTGTAACTGTAACTGCAAGGCACAGCGGTGCAGTCACACAGCTGTGCGCTTGGTTACACGATGGGTGCTTGGCATTGATGGTGCCCTCCCCGTCGTCCCCGGGCCCGCCGTCGTTGTCGCCGTTGCCGTCGAGAGGGCCTGTGTGCAGGGCACAGTGATGTGGCCACACAGTCCACACTTTTGTGTGCTTGGCTGGTTCAGGACCTAGTGAGAATGCATTTCTGTCACTACCTGGGTGGTATAGGGTGGATCTGGGGGCCTAATGCCCTGTCAAGACCCAGTGCGTGTGCGCATGTGGGGGTTTACCCTCACCCCTACCAGGTAGCCAGCCAGTTTCAGCCTAAGTGAAACTGAGTGAGAGGTGCCGGGCGCTAGCGCCGACACAGGTCTTATTCATCATCACTGGTGTCACACAGACTGTAATATCCATCATCCGTGGGGTTGCCCAGCGTTGCCGTCGCTGTTGAGGGGGCCTGTGTGCACAGTGCTGATGATGATAGACGTTGCAGTCTGTGCGACACCAGTAATGATGTACGAGACCTAGGTCGGCGCTGGCGTTCGGCACCTCGACTCAGTTCCAGGCTGGAACTGGCTGGCGACCTGGTAGCGGCGAGGGTACCCCTCCATATGTTTTATTAGTGGTGCAGTCACACCGTTGTGTTGTGCTTGAAAGACACAGTGGTGCACATGTGCCACATGGCGCATCCACGTACAAGTAAGGCGAGAAAGTAAGGCGAGTGGTAAGTCTGGCCCGTCGCCTGTCAGCAATCACCTGTGAAGCCCCGGCCCGTCTGCACTGTGGTTAGTTGTTCAGGGCGAAGGGGTAAGGCTTTCAGGGTTTCAAGGGATTCGGTTTAAGGTTGAAGGTTTTAGGGTTGGGATTTAGGGTTCAAGGTTAATAGTTACAGGTTCATGGTTGAAGGTTTAGGGCTTTAAGCCTGAAAGACTTTCACGGTCCAGGGTTTAGGAGGTCACCTGAGTACCCCGGACGCGTCTGCAGCGCCTTAACGATCCGCAGCTTGTTTTCTATAAGTAATTTGACAGCTCTCCAGATTGATTGCAATCAGCTGCAAATCAGCTTAACAGCGCACCTGTGTAACCTGGGCCGTCTGCAGCGCCTTGATGATCTGCAGCTTGTTTTCTAGAAGGTCTCTTGGCAAGTTCTCGAGGAGAACACAGTCGAATGATTGAAAACAGTCAGCTTAAAATCAGCTTAAACGCGCACCTGTGTAACCTGGGCCGGTCTGCAGCGCCTTGACAATGTGAAGCTTGTTCTCCAGCACTTCTCTTGGCAAGTTCTCCAGGAGAACACAGTCGAATGGTGGATTGAAATCAGCTTTAAATCAGCTTAAAGTCGCACCTGTGTAACCTGGGCCCGTCTGCAGCGCCTTGACAATGCGAAGCTTGTTCTCCGGCGACGCGCGTGCAAAGATGTTGCAGTCGTTGACGAGCGAGCGCAGCCGGCGGTCGGACATCTGCAACAGAGGCAGTTACATGTGTTACTTAGCGGCAGTAACATTTCTGCCTTAGCGGTCTTTGTACTGTGACTGTTACTGTTACTGTCACAGTCGCGCATGACCACAGAAATTGTTGATGTTGCAGTCGTTGACGAGCAAGCGCAGCCGGCGATCGGACATCCGAACAGAGACAGAAGCAGAGCGGGCTGTCAGGGGCTCTGTGTGACACTCTTGAGGGGGCTCCGTGTTACACTCTGAGGGGGCTGGAGGGGACTGGCTGGAGGGGGGCTGGAAGGGGCTCGCCCAACCCCCGTCGGGCGGACATCTGCAACGTAAGACTGTAACAGGAACATCGGCTTTCCAGCAAAAAACTCTTCCAGTCCCAGTACCACCACCTCGACCCAAGTCCAGTTCTGGCCCTAACAGCCACTTGTAAGGGGGCACTTGTGTGGGGGCACTCGTGAGAGCATGGTGGTTCTCTATTTAATCCCTAGATCAGATCCTGCCTAGATGGATAGGAAACTGGGGTTTCTGTCGGAAGCTACTTTCTAATTGTGAAGTGAGAAGTACGAAGCGCCTCTTATTGGTGCTAGCACCCCAAGATTCCTATCCGTCTTCTTGGGTCGCTAGCACCGCTCCCTTTCCGGCTTCCAGTACCGTTGTCAGCCTTTGTTTTACCACCCACCCACCCTGTTGAATCATGGTGTCCCACTGATTTTCGAGTTTGAGCGAGTTAGGGAGAATGGTGCCTAGCTGCAGAGTCCGGCCGCTTGACATTGGTCGTGGGTGGTGACTGCCATGCCTTACGATGGGTCCCCATCTGCGGCCGGTGGAGTCAGGCTTGCTGAGCTGTACTTCACGACTGTTGCTCTGTTTGTCTGTCTAGTCAGTCCCTTATCCCTCAGCAAGGATCTGCCCCGAGCCGTGACCGTTGTTACGCGTGACTTGTGAGGGAACATCTGAAACAGAGACAGAAGCAGAGCAGGTTCTGAAAGGGCCTGCCCATGGACATGCCAGAGAGGGGTTAAAAAGGTCGGATCTCGGAATGTCGGGCCTCTGGCTGGGCTCCGACATTCAGCTTCGTGCCACATCTGTACTTGCCCCGTCAGTGTTTCCGCTAAGGATCTTGAGACAGTGATCGCTGAACCCGGGCCCCACGCTCACTTCCTCCATCTCACCCCGCAGCACCGGCCCAAATTGGCGAATCCCACCCCAGAAATGCACTTTTGCAGGTGCAGGTTGCAGGTGCAGGTTGGGGTTTAGGGTTTGGGATTTAGGGTTTAGGGTTTAGGGTTTAGGGTTTAGGGTTTAGGGGATAGGGGTTTAGGGTTAAAGGTTTTGGGGTGTTTAGGGGTTTAGGGCTTAGGGGTTTAGGGGTTTAGGGGTTAAGGTTTAGGGTTAGGGCAGGTTGCAGGTGCACACTGGCTAACGGAAACACTGCTTGCCTTGCACAAGGGTGGCTGTTGCACTCACCCGGTCGATCTCGGGCCCCGTGATGACGAGCTCGCTACCAGCGATGTTGAGCATCTGCGGCAGGAGGTGGCGAGGGAGGTGGGGGGGGGATTGAGGAAAGGAGCGAGCACAGCACAGCACAGCAGAACGTTGCATGACGTAGCGCGGCGCGGCGCGGCGCAGAACAGCATGGCGCAGCGCAGCACAGCACAACAGGGCGTGGCGTGGCGCGGCGCGGTGTGGCGCAGCGCAGCACAGCGCAGCACAGCGCAGCACAGCGCAGCACAGCGCAGCACAGCGCAGCACAGCGGGGCGCAGCACCGTGCAGCACAATGCAGCACAGCATGGCGCAGCGCAGCACAGCCCAGCACGGCGCAGTGCAGCCCAGCCCAGCCCAGCCCAGCCCAGCCCAGCCCAGCGCAGCCCCAGCTCCAGCCCAGCCCCAGCCCCAGCCCCCCAGCCCCAGCCCCAGCCCCAGCCCAGCCCCAGCCCCAGCCCCAGCCCCAGCCCCAGCCCAGCCCAGCCCCAGCCCCAGCCCCAGCCCCAGCCCCAGCCCCAGCCAGCCCCAGCCCAGCCCCAGCCCAGCCCCAGCCCCAGCCCCAGCCCAGCCCCAGCCCCAGCCCCAGCCCCAGCCCCAGCCCCAGCCCAGCCCCAGCCCCAGCCCCAGCCCCAGCCCCCAGCCCCAGCCCCAGCAGCCCAGCCCCAGCCCCAGCCCAGCCCAGCCCCAGCCCCCAGCCCCAGCCCAGCCCCAGCCCCAGCCCCAGCCCCAGCCCCAGCCCCAGCCCCCCAGCCCCAGCCCCAGCCCCGCCCCGCTCCGCCCAGCCCAGCGCAGCGCAGCGCAGCGCAGCGCAGCGCAGCGCAGCCCAGCACAACGCAGCCCAGCCCAGCCCAGCACAACACACACCCTGCCGATCGCAAGTCCAGTCAGTGCGTGGTCGCCGGTGATCATTTTTACGGTGATGCCAGCCGTGTGCGCGACCTGTGGGGAGGTGGAGAGGGGGAGGTGGGGAAGAGGTGGGGAGGAGGTGGTTTAGCGTTTAGGGTTTAGGGTTTAGGGAGGTGGGGAGGAGGTCGGGAGGAGGTGGGGGGGTATTACAAGTTTTACGTGTACGCGCCCGGAAGACCTGGGGGTGTGATTTAAGGCCTGGAATACATGTATAGGGGGCTCTACTAGAAAACCCAGCACGGCCACGCAGCCCTCCAGCCTACTACCAGGGAGAGGTGGTGCGGAGGAGGTGGTGGGGAGGTGGTGATGGTGGTGGTGAGAAGTTGAGCAGCTGCACAGCTGCGCGCGCGCGCGCTGCACCAACTTTCGGGCGAGGCTTGAGGATGTCCGGCAGCTGCACTACTGTGATGCTTACGCCGCCACACACACACACACATGCACCCCACATTCACGAGCACATAACCAATATACACACCCAATACAGAAGAGTGAGATCGGCCACACCTTCACGGCCTCGATTGCCTCTGGGCGCGGAGGATCGAGGATCGCGACGAGGCCAACGAGGCCAAGGAACGGCGGGCGCGCCTGCACGTGTGTGTGTGTGTGTGTGGTCGATTGTACAGTCGGTGGGTCATTAATAGCATATTATTGTTTTTGTGCGTGTAGTGAGGCGTCTATGCGTGTGTCTGTGTGTGAGGAGCGGTGCCGACGGACAGGGTATCGATGAGGAGCGACTGTAGACAGACACGCAATGATGGTTATACTCAAGGATTCGGAGACATTGTATTAAGGACAAAGATGTCGTTCCACAAACAAATTCAAAGCTAAAGTCAAACAGAGGACTGACAGCTGGCCCTGAGATTGAGACTTGCCTGCAGCAGCACGGGCGTTAGGCCGGACGCGTCCAGGGCCCAGATCCGTGCTGCACAGCGTGAGCACAGCAGCCCGCGCACCACAGCACAGACCAGCATAGCACAGCACAGCAAAGACACACTCGTTGCCCCCCTCCCCCGAAGCCAGCGCCAGGGTCAAATATCGACACTTGCGTGCAGCGACATGGGTGTGAATTCGGTCGCGTCCTCTTCGGGGCCGAGCTCCGCGCGGCACAGAGCGAGCACGCGCAGCCCGCGCACCAAAGCACACCACAGCACAGCGCAGCACAGCACAGCACAAATACAGCACACACGCGCACGCGTGCAGACACTTGCCTGCAGTGTCACGGGCGTGAATCCGGTCGCGTCCTCTTCAGGGCCCAGCTCCGCGCGGCACAGTGCAAGCACGCGCAGCCCGCGTGCAGCGAGCTCCTCCTGCTGCCTGACCCAGTATGGGGTGTTGAGTGGGTCCCAGTCAACGCGGCCGTTGGCGGCCGCGTCGGCCGGCGAGTCGGACCTGATGGTGATGCCAACGTGCGTGTGAGGGAGGGAGGGAGGGGAGGGAGGGAAGGGAGGGAGGGGGGGGGAGGGGGGCAGGGAAAGAGAGGGAGAGAGACAAAGACAGAGACCACTGCAAAGCTTTGCGAGCGGGCAAGCGGGCAGGCGGGCAAGCGGGCAAGCGGGCAAGCAACCAGCGGGCCAGAGAGCAGCGGCCAGCGGCCAGCGGGCAAACGTCCTCATCCTCAAGACTCCCAGGCAGTGATGTTTTTTTCAGAAACTTCAATTGTTTCTCTGCGGCCATTTGGCTAGAAATCCGGCTCCATAGCTCCAAAATCCGGCACCAAAAGCCGAAAAGGACACCACTGCCCCCAGTGCTCCAGCTGCCAAAGAGCAGCATGCACAAGGCCCGCCAACAGGATCCTATACAGGATCATACACGAACAGAAACAGCCCCACCTGAGCTGGCCGATGCACATGGTCAGGAGGCGGTCGGGCGCGCCCTGCGTGCGTGTGTGTGCATTGGTGTGTGTGTGTGTGTGTGTGTGTGTGACCTGAGCTGGCTGATGCACAAGTTCAGGAGGCGATCGGGCGCGCCCTGCGCACGTGTGTGTGTGTGTGTATGTGTGACCTGAGCTGGCCGATGCACATGCTCAGGAGGCATTCCGGCGCGCCCTGCGTGCGTGTGTGTGTGTGTGTGTGTGTGTGTGTGTGTGTGTGTGCGTTGGTGTGTGTGTGTGAGTGTGTGAGTGTGTCTGAGCTTAGCTAAAAAATGCACATGGTCAGGAGGCGGTCGAGTGCGCAGTGCGCACGTGTGGGAGCAGAGAGGGGACAGCGTGTCACCGTACCGATCAGAGGATTTGGTACAACTCAGTTTGGTAAATTTACCAAATGGCGTGCACAGCGTTAATGCACAGTTAATGCAGCGTTAATGCACGCCCAAAAACTTACCAAACACGCAGCATCAGCGAAATGTGCGAGCGTAGAGGTGTGAACGCCGTCCCCGAGTCCCCCGGGTTGTACCAAATCCTCTGATCAGTACGGTGGTCGATTCTACAGTCCGCCGGGCGCCTTTGATGGCGCATTAGACCCTAGGAAAGAGGCCGGCAGCTGTCAAAATTAGACCCCTAGCATGCCATCTGCCATCATGATTGCTGTGCACGCGGTGCGTGTCTCAAAACAGGCGACGGTAAGCGGGCTCACTGGTGTCCCGTACTCAACATGGGCACGAGCACCACACAATCTGTCACTTGATCTCTCTCTATTGCTCTTCCTCTCTCTTTCGCTCTCTCTCTTTCTCTCTCTCTCTTTCCCTTTCTCTCTCTTTCTCTCTCTTTCTCTCTCACACACGCGCACACACACACCTTGATGATGATGATCTGCCTGGTGGCCAGCGCAGTCAAAAGGAAGGTGATACATCGAATTCTCCAGGCAACCCTCCCAATTTGGCGGGCGACCCTTCAAATTTCCCAAATGATGCGCACAGCACACGCGCGCACCTTGACAAAAATTACGCGTTTGTTGCCGTCCTGGTGAACTGTTGCCATGAACTTATGCTCGGACTCAAAGGGGCAGGCGCCGACGCGCGGCTTTGTGCGACGTAGCCCCGCGGGGTCGAGGCCCTGCATGTGCGAGAGCAAGCATGCATGGAGCACCAGCAAGCACGCATGGAGCAACAGCAAGCATGCAGGGGGCTTCAGCAAGCATGCATGGAGCATCAGCGCGGTCGGGCGGTCGAATTGGGTTCGGGCCACACGCGGCAGGGGCAGGCGCAGAGGCACAGCACCCCCGCACTCCTGGTAGGCTGGCGCGCTGCATGGCCTTGCGGGCTCTACTAGTAGAGCGGGCTCTACTAGTAGAGCTCCCCTAGACATGCAGTCTAAGCCTTAACTCACGCCCCGAGGGCCTCCGGGCGCATACATGTAAAAACTGTAAAAACCCGCACTCCCGCTCCCCGTAAACAAAATCCAGAATCTGCCGACGATCCAGAATCCTCGCCCCCGCCCCTTCCTCTGCTGTGATTTTTGTCAGGAGTTTTCATTGTTTTTCCACCTCCGGGTTCTGCTTTGACCGCGTTGGCAGCTGACCCCCCGCTGACCGTTTGCCCTCATAAATAGGTCATTTGGAATCTTGACAAGCTCTGTCTGGCGGGCTCAGACCAACAATCCACTAGGTGGGTAGGGCTGTGTTCAAGGTCAGTGTCCAGCCGGAATACAGCCAAATGGCTGTGTAGAGCCGAAAAACCACTGCCCCCCCCACACTCACCACCTTGATGGATGCGGTGATGAGCGCAACCTCGGTCGGCGCGCCTGTGGGTGGAAACAGTGTGTATGTGTGTGTGTGTGTGTGTGTGCGAGCACGCACATGTGTGCATGTGTGTGTGTGTGTGTGCATGTGTGCATGCTTGTGTGTGCATGCGTGTGTGTGTGTGTGTGTGTGCGTGCGTATGTGTGAGTGAACGCGTGACCCCAGTCGGCGCGCTTGTGGGTGGCAGCAGTGTGTGTGTGTGTGTGTGTGTGTGAGAGAGAGCGCGCGCGCGTGTGCTCGTGTGACAGAGGCACGTGACGCAAGCCGTGTGCACGTCGTACTGGTAGGCTGGCACGCTGCGTGATCTTGCGGGCTCTCCTAGCAGACCCCCCCCCCTAGGCGTGTAGTCTAGGCCTTAACTCACGCCCCGGGGTCCTCCGGGCGCATGCGTGCAAAACCTGTTAAACCTGTAAAACCTGTAAAACATGTGCGCGCGTCGGTGTCTGGGAATGATGAGCACCCACCAGTTACAGTTACATCGGCTTTCCAGCAAAGACTACCTTCTAGTCCTAGTACCACCGCCTAGACTGCGCCTAGACCCAAGTCCAGTTCTGGCCCTAACAATTACTTGTGAGGGGCGGTAGCCACCAGCCGGCTTCCTGTCAACGTGTAGTAGTAGGAATGATGAGCACTCACCATTGGGCGTGAAGACCTCGCGCCCAGCGGCGTTGGTCGCAATGTTGAGGTCGGAGTCGTTGCAAAGCAGCGTGCCTTCGAGCAGGACCTGAACGCCGACGTGGGATTCACCACACACCTGTGTGTGTGTGTGTGCATGTGTGTGTGCGTGTGTGTTTGTGTGTGTGTGTGTGTGTGTGTGTGTGTGTGCGTGTGTGTGTGTGTGCGTGTGTATGCGCGTGTGTGTGTGTGCATGCGTGTGCGTGCGTGTGCGTGTGTGTTTGTGTGTGTGTGTGTGTGTGTGTGTGTGTGTGTGTGTGTGCGTGTGTGCGTGTGTGTGTGTGCGTGCATGTGTGTGTATGCTTGCCGCCCACCACTAAGCTTGGGTGGCACTACAGTGAGGTTCCCCCCTTTGGTCGGCGGAGCTTCAGAACTTCTCTCAGTCATATGCTGGAGCTTTGGAAACATATAACCACAAAAAGTGAGCTATTAGTTGACAATCAAGCAAAGAATCAGAAGCAAAAAACGGAGTTCCTCGGGCCTCGTGTTTACGCGGCCTTCAGCATACGCTAGACCCAAGTCCCCCCCCTAGACGCGAGTCCCCAAACAAAATCGGTCATACCTGAGCGCCCTTGAGAGACACGAAGCCGGTGGGGTCGTAGCCAACGCCGGTGACGTCGTACCGGTTGCTTGAGCTCTGCACCCAAGGAGAAAGTGAACGGATGTGAAGTCAGGGTAGGGAGATATGGATTCAGGGAGGGGGGTGAATCATCTGGTCAGCGATGGTCTCCAAAATCTCACAGGTACCGTAGTACCGCTTTGCCTTGCCGCCATTTTTAGAAAGTGGTTAATTGTTTAGAATTTAGGTGCCTTGCCGCGTTTTTTTTCGGCGAAGCCCCCCCTCAGGGAGCGGAGCCCCTCAGGTCGATATTGCGAAATGCCAAACTAGTGTCCTCCTTGCCCATTACCTCATGACTAAGTGCCCCTTCCCACCCAGCCGAGCAGTTTGAGTCTGGAAGGCTCGGCAGTTTGGGACAGCCAAACTGCCAAACCTGTGTTCCCACCGGCATGGATTGGCAGAGTCATAAAATGGCCAGGGCCAGGGCTCCAGGCTGCATGCTCATGGACTGCTGCATGCCCGTGGTCTGCTGCATGCCCATGGGCTGCTACTGCAGCCCATGGGCTGCTGCTGCTACATGCCCATACGCTGCTGCATGCCCATGGGCTGTTGCTACATGCCCTGCTGCATGCTGCGTGCTGGGCCTGGGCAGCGTCTGGGCATGGCAAGGCTCCTGGCAACAGGGGAGGACGGGGGTGCCGCGCAGGACACGTCGTGAGAGGTGGGGTGCAAACAGCCGAATTGCCGACACCGATTTTACCACTCAGCAGTTCGGCAGTCCACAGCCGATATTCGGCTGATTCCGCCCGCCATAAACAGCCGATTTTCGGCTTGGTGGGAATGCAAAAACTGCCGAAACAGTCGAAAACTGCCGATTTCGGCTGGGTGGGAAGGGGTCCTAAGGCTTTCGAACCACAATGCGCGGGTCTAGGGGCGGGGAGACGGGCCGTAACTCTCATCACAACATAATGGCGGCCTGTTGCTTTTTGGAGACGGGCCGTAACTCTCATCACAACATAATGGTGGCGGTGGCGGCGGCGGGACACAGCCGGAACAGCAGCCCGCGCCCCCGGCCCAGCCGGCATGGCAGCCGCTCATGGTGGAGGCGGTGCACCGCCTGTGCCCGGAGGCCCACCAGAGCCTCTTAGTGCTTATGGCTGGCCTCGCGCCCAGGGCCGGCGCCCTCCCGAACGGCCTTATTGGTGAGTGCGTGGACCCGGCTGTGAGGGCGGCGCTCTTGGCTGGGCCGATGAGGCGCATGCTCGATGGGGTGCAGGCCCTGGGGCCGGTGGCGCGCATCACGGGGCGCGTGCAAACAGCTGAGCTGTGGGGGGCGGAGGCGCCGCTCTGGGCTAACCCCCTCCTCCAGCTGGAGCTGCCGGCTGCGCAGCGGTCGGTACAGTGGCGGGAGCCCACTGGGGATGCGGCAGGGCATGCGCTCTTCAGCCCGACCGATGCGGCACGCTGGCTGGTGGACGGCCTGGCCCGCGTGCGCGACGCCCTCCCCGGCATGCGGACGGTCACGGACCTGTGCGTGCTGTGGGCGTGGCTCGCTGCTGTCGACATGGTGCGCAGCACACGCACGGTTGACCACGCCTGCCTGAGGGTGTACGCTGCTGCGGATCCGGCGCGCGCGCGGCTCGTGCTGGGGCAGATACGCGCGGCGCTGGCGTGCGGCGCTTATGACGGGGGCAATGTCTGGAGGGCAGTCCTGTGCCGCGCCCTTTTCCCAGAGGTGCCGCCGCCAGTGCCGGGGTGTGTGCCAGACCTGCTGTGCGTGCGGCGCACGCTCGACCCCCTGTTCACGGCAGTGGCGGTCGTGCTTGCGGCGCTGCCCCCAGCCTGGGTCGAGGCGGCGGCTGGTGGAGCTGCCCTCACTGTGCTCTGGCCGCTCCGTCACTTCCAGCCCCTCCCCCAGGCGGGCGAGCGCGCTGCTGTGGTGGAGATCCTGCAGCTGGTTGGGTGGAAGCTGCCGAGTGTCATCACGCCGGCTGGCTGGCAGCGTGGGCGGCCTGGCCTCCGATCCACAGCTGCCCAACCTGCTCCCCTACCTGGGGGGGGCGGCGCCGCGGGCGAGCCCCGATGGGTTGGGTTTGCGCACGGCCCGGGTGTGGTGGGGAAACTGACGTGCAAGCTGGCGGTGGCGCTTCAACTGCGGGCGGTTGTGGACGAGCGGCGAGTGCGGCGGGCAGCCACGGTGGAGGCGGCTCTGGCGCTGGACCACGGGCCGCACGGGGGCCCCCGCGCGACCGACGCGCAGGTCTTCGCGGGGCTGCGCGGCCTGGAGGCGGCGGTGCCGACACTGTGGCGGATGCCGCTCCTCAACGCTCGCAAGGAGCCCATCTGGCGGCTGTGGGTGAGTGGTTTTCACAAGCAGGCTGCACTAGGCGTGCCCGAGTGCCCCTGCGGGTGGCGGTGCCGTGATGAGGACGGGCCGCCGGCGACGGCGTGGCGTGCGCACAGCTTCTGGGGGTGCCCGGTGGCGGAGGCGGTGGTGGTGGCGGCTGCTGCTGCCCTCCCTGCTCCTACGCCGGTCATCACGTGCTGCCAGGTGTGGCTGCTGCAGCCTCCCGCTGGGGTGCGTGCTGGTGTGTGGGCGGTGGTGGCAGCGCTCGTGGTGGACGCCATGGAGCGAGGCTGCCGCCACTTGTGGCGCATTACGTGCCCGCGTGATGGTGTGCAGCCCCCTGCTCGCTTGGTGGCGGTTGAGCGGGCGGGGGAGCTGGCGACGATGGATCTGTGGGACGCGCTGGCGTCCTTTGCTGAGGGCGGCGGGATGCCGCGCGGGTGGGCGGGTGTGGTGGGCCCGACCCACCCCTTTGTTGGAGTAGTGGACGGCGGGCTCACTCTGAACAAGACGTCCTAGATCCCTGAGAGGATGATTTCTTTTGAGGGGAGGTGGCGCCACATGCGTGCGCTGGCGGGTTGTGATGTGGTAGCTGAGCAGAGTGCTGCGGCGGGTGTGCACAACGGCCCCGCTTCCGGTGGGTTGAGGGTGGGCTTTTTGGTCCCTTCATGGTTTTATACCTTGGGCCCGCCATCCATTTCCTGGAGGGGTTGAGTGTGGAGCCTGCACTGTGGTGCTGCTTGCTTGGTGCCCGCCACCGCGTGTGGGTGGCGCTTCCGTGGGGCATCCCCCCTTTTTCTGTTGGCAGGTCTTCAGGACTGCTTCCTCTAAGTCCTGCTGGAGTTTTGGAACCGAACGCGTGCCCGCCAGAGAGTGGATTGTAAAAACTCATCATCATAATGGCGGCCTGTTGCGCGTGGCCCGCCACTCCGTTTGAGGCACATCACCCCTGCGTCGCCCCCCGCACCCCACAAGCGCACCATACATTGGCATAAATGGATTGGGACCGCGCTGGGGGTGGTTGGGTGGGCTGCGTGGAGGTGAGAGGGGGGGCAATCTTGAGGGGCAATCTCTGACCAGGCCGGGCCGCGTGCTCGCTCTCCTCCCCTCCCCGCCGTGTCGATCGCGCGAAAAACGTTATGTATCCGGGTAACATTCGCATTTCAGGGTCTGGGGGGCTGTGTGCGAGGGGCCTGTAGCGAGAGGCGACAGGCGGGGCGCGGGACGCGGGCTGACGTGCTCGCTCTCCTCCCCTCCCCACCGCGTCAATCGTGAGACAAACGTTATGTGTTCGGGTTACAATCGCATTGGGGGGGGGGGGAAGGCCCATGCGGCGCGGTGTGAGGGGGCCGATAGTTACGGAACAGGTTACGGAACCGAGCCCCGCTTCCCCCTATGCCCCTCAACGCATGGGACTCGACTTCAGCGCTGCATGTGCATTCCTAGGTGCTGCTGTGAGAGTGGCGTGTCTCCATGCGTTGTGCCATGCATGCGCATGCAGCGTTCGCGCATGGGGTGGGCACTGGGCCAGCAAGGCGCACACACCTGTGTGTGTGGGGGTGTCTGCGGGTGCGCTCGTGTGTGTGTGTGTGTGTGTGTGTGTGTGTGTGTGTGTGTGTGTGTGTGTGCGTGTTCGTGTGCGTGCGCGGGTGTGTATGCCGCCACTGCTCAAGGCTCCACGAGGCTCATCCTTGCGGGACAGGTGTGCACGTGTGTGCATGTGTGTGTGTGTGTGTGTGTGTGCAAATGCTGTGCATGCACGTGTGTGTGTGTGTGTGTGTGTGTTTGTTTGTGTATGCGTGTTGACGTGCGCCCGTTTTGAGGGGGGAGCTTCGCCGGATTTTCACGCCGCCCTGCGGCGTGCTCGGACCTCGTCTTTTTTGGCAAGATTGTTTTGAAATCGACCTTGCCGCGACGTTTTCCGAATTATCTCATTCAGAGGCAAAGCGGTACTACGGTACCTCCTAAAGCCTTCTAGAAGCTGTGAAGGAAGCCTGTGCCTTCTAGATAGGTGCTGGAGTATGAGGCCGCCACATGTGTGGGACACGGTGTGGGCCCCTCTTGGACGAACCACATCCCTTCGACCGGACGGGATGGACAGTCTAGGCGCAAGGCAGGGGCGCCCTGACAACCCCAATTCATGTAACACATCGCCCTGTAAGATAAACTGTCAGACCATGGCCGTGAGGACGCCGAATCAAGCGATGAAATAAACGAAGAAATTGATGAAATTACGGGGTGGGGTGGGGCAAATTAAACAGTTTGAGACGTCATGCTGACTTGTTTTCAAACGGTCCTGACCCCCACCCACCCCAGTACACCCAGACCTTATCTGCTGGAGCTGAAACTTGGTGGGTAGCTTTGTAACATCATTCTCACCACATCGCACAATTTGGGAGGCTGCGTAGCCCAGTCCTACTCCTAAAACGGGCCTCAGAAGACGGCCACACGCCCCTGTGCAGCCCCACACACCAAGGTCCCTTCCACACCCTCCCAACTAATGAACCACATGAATGACCATGGATTTGGCATCCCTGTCGTTGTACCATACCATCGCGTCCTTCCCCATCTCAATTGGAGGTCTGTAGAGCATTCTGGCTCGCTGTGTGTGAGTGGTCCACACCAATCGCCCGATGTGGAACCTCACACCCCCACACCACTGCACTATCTGTTGTGTGTACGCCCCCCCCCCCAAAAAAATCCCTTTTTTTTAGTGGAATTCTCCCTCACCTAGGGAGGGGAAGGGCATGGTGCCAGTCCGGTGTGAAATTCGAAGGGATTCGACATGGTGTCTGTTCCTCACTTCTCTGCCCCCCCCCCCGGAAATAACCGACAAAACCGACAACAAAACCGCACCTGCACGGCCACGACGGTCACCTCGTTCTTCGTCAGCGTGCCGGTCTTGTCGGAGCAGATGACGGCGAGGGAGCCGACCGCGAGCAGGCACTAAAACCAAAGACAAAACCGACAAAGCCGACAGTTCCAGGCTTGAAACCGATGATTCAACCGAGACACCCGACAACAGAACCGCACCTGCATGGCAACGACGGTCATCTCGTTCTTCGTCAGCGTTCCGGTCTTGTCGGAGCAGATGACGGTGAGGGAGCCGAGTGTCTCGACGCATGGCAGCTGCCGGATGATGGCCTGAGAGAGGGAGGGAGAGCGAGAGAGAGGGAAGGAGAGAGGGAGAGAGAGAGGGAGGGTGGGAGGATGGGTGGGTGGGCGGTTGGATGGTTGGTGATAGGATGGTTGGTTGGTTGGTTGGTTGGTTGGATGGTGGACGGTTGGTTGGGTGGTTGGATGGTTGGATGGTGGGCGGTTGGATGGTTGGTTGGTTGGGTGCCGAGCATCTCTCTTTGCATGGCAGGGAGGGAGAGAGGGAGAGCGAGAGAGAGGGAGAGAGAGGGAGAGAGGGAGAGAGGGAGGGTGGGAGGGTGGATGGGTGGACAGTTGGATGGTTGGTTGGTTGGGTGCCGAGCGCCTCGACGCATGGCAGCTGGCGGACGATGGCCTGCGAGAGGAAGGGAGAGCGGGAGAGAGGGAGGTAGAGAGGGAGAGAGGGAGGGTGGGAGGGTGGGCGGTTGGATGGTTGGTGGTTTGTTGGTTGGGTGCCGAGCGTCGCGACGCATGGCAGCTGGCAGACGATGCCCTGAAGGGTTTTGACATCAATTGAGCAGTGATGATGGTGCGTCAACAATCCACGTCTGTCGGGCACACGTGTGGTTTCCAGCTAGGTTTAAGGTTTAAGGTTTAAGGTTTTAGGGTTAAGGGTTTTGGGTTTTGGGGGCTTGGGGGTTTGGGGTTAGGGTTTAGGGTTCAGGGCAGGAGAATGAGAGCAGACCTGAAGACCTGTCAATACAAAGGGTGGGGGGGTATCCCCACCCTGCTGTCCGCCATCTTCTTGGTCCCGAACGCGAACGCAAGCACGATCGTGACCAAGACCTTAGTTAGGGGTTTCCACCTCAAACCCTGAACCCTGGACCGTGAACCGTAAACCCTCAGCCGGCGCACCTTGTTGTCCGCAATCTGTTCGCGAGCACGATCGTGACCAGGACCTTAAGGGGTTTCCACCTTGAACCCTGAACCCTGACCCGTGAACCATAAACCCTGAACCTTAAACCCTGAACCCTAGACCCTCAGTCGGCACACCTTGTTGTCGGCCATCTTCTTGGTCCCGAGCGCGAGCACGATTGTGACGAGCGATTTTGTTTCAAAGTTTATTTTTTGCTAAAATAGCAAAAAATAAAATCTGTACATTTGTTGCTCTCTTTACCAGCATGGTCGTCCACACCTTGTTGTCGGCCATCTTCTTGGTCCCGAGCGCAAGCACGATCGTGACGAGCGCTGGCAGGCCCTCGGGGATCATCGCGACTGCGATCGCGACGGCCGACTCAAACGAGCTCGTGAAGCCTGCAGGAGGGGAGATGATAATGACGATGGATTTTACAGTCGTGTGTGACGCACCATACAGGCAGCGTATTCGACCTTGCTCGGCGTATAGCGCCTGGGCACTTCATACGGGTGGCTGGCTACTGGTGGTGGGGGGCTAGTGGGTCGGGGCTGGACCTAGATAGGGCACTCGGCCCCCAGATCTGACTCCTCCCCGTGGGGGCACGGCCGGGGGTCACAAGCCCCCGGGATCGTGTCCCCTAGACCTCCACCGTAGCGGCAGCAGAGGCTACTGTTCAGTGTGTATCCGAAGGGACATGGGGGCTGGTCAGAAGGATAGATAGAGGGGCATGGCCGACCAGTCAGAAGTCTTGGTCAGCTCAGCCTCACAGCCCTACCACAGCCCCAGTGTCTGAGGCATGCAAGTGAGGGCGGTCATAACGCCCGGGACGGTCGCTGTGCGCCTCGGGCGGTGGTGGGCGCCCAAGGCGGCGCCTGAGGCGACGCCTCATGCGGTCGGGGGTGCACCTCAGGCGGTCTCTGTGCGCACAAGGCGCCGCTTGATCCACGCAAGTGGAGGCGCAGCCTTAGGTGCCGCCGCAGGCGATGGGATTGTGGTAGGGCCGCTCCTCGCCCTCGTCAGCGTAACCGACACAGTAACACGCATGTGCGTGTCGCGCGTGTGTGCATGTGTGCCTGTCAAGGGTTCCGTTTGGGGCTGTCCGGCTGTCGATTTTCCTGGGAGGGCCTCCCGGACACTCCGGTTTCTGGAGAGTTTCCGGATTTTCTCCGCCGTTTTCCCACACAGAAAATGCCGTTTGTTTTGTGTTTTTTCGCTTTTCCGAACGCCCCTTTCGCTCCGCATCGGCAGGGTGGTCTCCTCATCGGAATCTGACCGACAAGGAGAACCCTGGTGCCTGTGTGTGTGGCGCCGACCCGCAAATTGGACGTGATATTGGCGCCCTGTGTCTGTGTGTCTGCGTGCGTGCGTGTGCGCACGGTTGGTCACCCGCCTCCAAATGGAATCATCCCAATGATGACCAGAAACAGCCTATCTAGGTCTGCCGTGAACAGTTATCTGTGACGATCTCTCTCACTCTCCCCTGTGTCTGTGTGGGTGTGCGTGCGTGTGTGTGTGCGTGGCTTGCGTACCCTCGTCGGCGTGGAGGAGGGCGAGCAGGAACGCAGCGACCGCGATGACGACGACGATGACCGCGAGCCAGCGCCCCAGGATCTCCATTTGGATGAGCAGGTTGGTGCGGGTCGTCTCAACCTGCAATGCGGTAACAGATGCAGTCACCGCAACAGGTACAGTAACTGTGACGGTGCCAGATACAAGAAGCAAGAAGAATCTGCGCCAGTTTGCGCGCGCGTGCGACAGGCTGGCGGGCCGCAGCCGCAGCCATCAGATCCCACCTGCCATGCGGGACGTCTCGGGCGCGCTGCACAGCGGTCCAGACGGGGTGCTGAAGGCCATGACAGAGTCATTTGACAAGCTATATGGCGGGGAGACCAAGCTCAGCGACGAGACCCTGAACCAGCTGGAGAACGATGTAGCGGCGTTTGAGCTCACACGCGCCACAGAGGTGGACGAGGCGCACGGGCGCCCCCCTGACCTGGCTGAGACGGAGGCGTGTGTGCGAGCGTTGCGCTCGGCCGCCGCTCCGGGCGGTGACCAGCTGGACGCCATGCTGTTGCGGTGCCCACCTGCCATCGCATGGCTCCACCGGGTCATCATCGCCGTATGGTGGTCGGGGAGAGCCCCGAGGGAATGGAAAACTGCTATTATCACACCGTTATATAGGGGGAACGGTCCGAGTGACTCCCCTGGTAACTACCGCGGTATAAGCCTTCTCTCTATTGCCGGGAAAGTGTACGCTGCCATACTTCTGCACCGCGTCTCCACGCAGGTTGATGGTCAGTTGCATGAGGCTCAGTGTGGTTTCAGAAAAAGCAGAGGCACTGTTGATGCGATTTTTACTCTGCGCTCGCTGAGCGCGGCACATGCCGAGTACAAACAATGCATGGCTGTGGCATTTGTCGACTATTCTAAAGCTTACGATTGCATAAACCGTGCGGCACTGTGGAGAGTCCTTAGATTATATAGTGTTCATCCGCACATTATTGATCTGTTGGAGGATCTTCACACCAACACCGCAGCTGCCGTGCGGCTGGCTGGGAAAATCGGGCACGAATTCCCCGTGTCGTCTGGTGTGCGACAGGGGTGCGTCATTGCTCCTGTGTTGTTCAATGTTTTTATTGACCACATAGTGAAAAAGGCGCTAGACATGATGCCAGAGGGGGTTGGCGTGTCAGTCGTGACCCGAGCCGGCGGCTCTGTGTTGTCGTCGTCGGTTGAGCGCATAGTAATGCTGATGTATGCCGACGATTTATGTTTGTTCTCGTATGACCCAGCTCAGTTGGCACTTATGCTGAAAATCCTTGACATAGTGTCCTCTAGCTTTGGCATGCAAATCAACGCCGCCAAGACAGAAGTGATGATTTTGCCAGCAGATTTTGACGCGGATCTGCCCACGTTTGCGCTGACTGGTGGTGAAGTGAAGACCGTCTCTGCATTTAAGTATCTAGGGAGTTGGATAACCCAGAGTGGTGGTGTGGAAAAGGAGATCGGTGTGCGTGTCGGTCGCGCGCTGGGCGTGTTTGCGTCTTTTGATAAGATTTGGGCCAGCAAGAAGATGCAAGTGCAGTCTAAGATGCGGGTTTACAACATTTTCGTGCTGCCCCACTTTCTGTACGGCTGCGAAACATGGGCCCCTTCTAAAACACAACTGACTCGATTAGAGGTTGCCCACTCTAACTGCCTTCGTCGCATTCTGGGTGTGCGCCTGGTCGACCGGCACAGATTTACGTATATTCGGCAGGCGTGAAACAGTGAGCCAATTGAGAGCCTTGTGGCAAAGCGATCAATGCAGTGGCTAGGCCATGTGATGCGCATGCCGGCTTCTCGTCTTCCTCATACGACTTTTGACTGCACAATGGATGTAGCTCGGCAGCAAGGCCGGCCTCCAGCCTCCTCCCGACACTATTTTCTTAAGCTACTGATTCAGCAGCTAGGCGAAACTAGTGGCACTCGTTCTGATTGGAAGACTTTTTCGGACACGGCGTTTGAGCGTGCTCAGGATAGGGTCGGGTGGAGAGCCGTGGTGTACGGTCCGGCTGCCCCTCAGGCGCCGGCCCCTCCACCACGGCGGTCAAGTAGATTGGCAAGCGCCACTTGACCCCCTATCCCCTAGAAGCAGTTAGGACCTATTTTGGAGGCGTCGCACAATAGCTCTCCTTTTTGCTGTGGGACTATACGTTGGCAGGCAGCCGGCTGGTGGTTACCGCCCCTCACAAGTAATTGTTAGGGCCAGAACTGGACTTGGGTCTAGGCGGTGGTACTAGGACTAGATGTAGTCTTTGCTGGAAAGCCGATGTAACTGCAACTGCCAGATACAGTGGCAGTGACAGTGATAGCAGCGACAGCGCAGAAGCAGCGGCGGTGGCGATGACTGCAACATTGGCATTCAAGAAATTGTTTAGTCCTGGTACCGCCTATATCCAGTTACCGTACACGCTGTTAGCCTTCGCGAATATTTTTGTAACCCTCCCGCGAAGCTGAAAACGATATATAGAAAACGCGATTTTTTGTGATTTTTAACGTCAAATCGATTGAAAACGACGAAAAAACACCCCCGCGGACGATCAAACAATTATTTGTTTTTACCTCCCCGCGAAGGCTAACCGCTTGTACGGTATGCGATTGTACTTGACCTTTGAGGCGGAGAGGCCGGGACCGACCCGAGGCGCAACCGGACCACACACGAAACGGCTAATCCCCACCCAACCCCATTCTGAGCAAACACACGCAAACTCCGCGTCCAAAAAATATGTCCAATCAGATTGAGTGCCACCAATTCTTCCTATAGCTGCGGATCATAACATGCTTCCAGGGGCCAGGTCACCTGGGTCACAAGCGCGTTGACCTTGCCTATCTCTGAATCCTCAACCCCGAACCCTAAATGTATTTAGGGTTCCCCCAATTTATCCTAGACCCTCAAACCCCGAAACCCCAATAAACTAAACCTGATCTGCAACACGAGCGTGTTGATCTTTCTGATCTTTTAACCCTAAAATCCTGAACCCTAAATCCTAGGCTCTAAAACCCTGAAAACCCCAAAAGCTTAACCCGACCTGCGACACGAGCGCGTCGATCTTGCCGATTTATTAATCCTAAAACCCTGAACCCTAAATCCCATACCCTAAAACCTGAACCCCCCCCCCCTCAAAACGCCCCCCCCCCTCCCCCAAAAGACGAAACCCGACCTGCGACACGAGCGTGTTCGTCTTGCCGATAACTAAATCCTGAAGCCCCAAACCCTAAATCCTAGACCCTAAAACCCTGCCCCCCCCCCCCACACACACAAACCCGACTGCGACAGAGCGCGTTGATCGTGCCGATCGCTAAATCCTAAAACCCCAAACCTTAAATCCTCTACATTAAATCCTCTACCCCCCCCCTAAAAAAACAAACCGGACCTGCGACACGAGCGTGTTGATCTTTCCGATCTCGGCGTTATCGCCTGTTGTGAGTGAGGGCACAGGCATCGGCAAATGGACGGGCATGGGCGGACAGGGGCGCGGGCACGGGCGTGGGCGGGGGCGGGCAGGTGGCACGGTGTGTCCGCGTGTGCGTGTGTGTGCAGGCTTCCAGGCAGGTAGGCAGCCGCCTGTGTGTGTGTGTGTGTGTGCAGGCTGTGTGTGCAGGCTGTGTGTGTGTGTGTGTGTGTGTGTGTGTGCAGGCAGGCATGCAGGCAGGCAGGCAGGCATGCAGGCAGGCAGGCAGGCAGGCAGGCAGGCAGGCAGGCAGGCAGGCAGGCAGGCAGGCAGGCAGGCAGGCAGGCAGGCAGGCAGGCAGGCAGGCAGGCAGGCAGGCAGGCAGGCAGGCAGGCAGGCAGGCAGGGGCAGGCAGGCAGGCAGGCAGGCAGGCAGGCAGGCAGGCAGGCAGGCAGGCAGGCAGGCAGGCAGGCAGGCAGGCAGGCAGGCAGGCAGGCAGGCAGGCAGGCAGGCAGGCAGGCAAGGAGGCAGGCAGGCAGGCAGGCAGCAGGCAGGCAGGCAGGCAGGCAGGCAGGCAGGCAGGCAGGCAGGCAGGCAGGCAGGCAGGCAGGCAGGCAGGCAGGCAGGCAGGCAGGCAGGCAGGCAGGCAGGCAGGCAGGCAGGCAGGCAGGCAGGCAGGCAGGCAGGCAGGCAGGCAGGCAGGCAGGCAGGCAGGGCAGGCAGGCAGGCAGGCAGGCAGGCAGGCAGGCAGGCAGGCAGGCAGGCAGGCAGGCAGGCAGGCAGGCAGGCAGGCAGGCAGGCAGGCAGGCAGGCAGGCAGGCAGGCAGGCAGGCAGGCAGGCAGGCAGGCACACAGGCGGGCAGGCAGGCAGGCACGCAGGCAGGCGTGTGTTTGTGTGTGTGTGTGTGCGCGTGTTTGTGTGTACAGGCAGGCAGGCAGGCATAACGCACCAGTTGCGACGACGACGCCCTTGCCCTGTCCAGCCGACACTGTCGTTGCGCTGAACGCCATGCACCTGCGATGAAGTGGGCCGCGGTCAGGTGTGTGGGGTGGGGGATTCAGGGTTTTAGGTTTAGGGTTTCAAGTTTAGGGTTTTAGGGTTTAGGTTTTAGGTTTAGGGTTTAGGGTTTAGGGTTTAGGGTTTAGGGTTTAGGGTTTAGGGTTTAGGGTTTAGCTAAATTTGGGGCCAAGCCGGCGCAGCAAAGCACAGCGCGGCACAGCGTGGCTCACAGGGTCACCATTGCGGCAATGGTGGCGTGCGGCGCGGCACACCCCTCAACCGCACCCACGGCTTTCTGTCTCAGCTGTTATCATACTGTTCAGCTTGTCTTATGACGGCGTAGAGGGAGCCCCTTGGAGCCACGCAAGGATTGAGAAAAGGAGCGGTGCTAGCGACGCAAGCTGACGGAATGGAAGCTTAGACCTGTGCCAAGCACCACTCTTAGTTCTGTACTTCTCCTCACACTATTCAATCTCAGTAATAACAGAGTTGTTACTTGTTTTATATCCATCTGGAATGTAATAAAAAACTCACATATCTCGCATACCCACTTGCGGTCTCCCAGGGCGGACTCGGCCTTGACCGGCTTGAGATTCTTCGAGATGGGGTGCGACTCGCCGGTCAGCATGGCCTCTTGGACCTGATGATGGCGACAGATTTGAAAGAGTAATGATGGAGGATACTCGAGTTGGCGCCAGGAGAACGGAAGAGCGTAGCAGCAGCAGCAGCAGTAGTACATACCAAGCAGATGCACGCAGCGGCAGCAACAGCAACAGCAACAGCAACAGCAACAGCAACAGCAACAGCAACAGCAACAGCAACAGCAACACAGCAACAGCAACAGTACGACAGCAACAACACCAGCAACCGTACTACAGCAGCATCCACACCTGCAGGTTGTTAACCTCCAGCAGTCGCACATCGGCGGGCAGCCTATCGCCCGACTTGATGATGATGACGTCGCCTGGGATTGATGACGAGGGGGGATTGGAGGTGTGGGGATCGACTCTTTGGCAACAGCGAGGCACACGATCAACGATAGTTGCTGTTGCTCAGTGGTGTTGATGTTGCCTGGGATTGGGGGGGTTGGAGAATTGGGGATGGGTGGAAATTGGAGATTGAAGAATGAAGAATGCGGAATGCGGAATGCAGAATGCAGAATGCAGATTGAAGAATACAGGATGCAGAATGCAGAATGCAGAATGCAGAATGCAAGTGGCAACAATCAAATGATAGTCGACCACCAGTGCCCACCAGGGTTGGATCGTAAACTCATCGTCACCATTCACGGAAAGAAGGAAAACAGCACGCACCGGGCACTAGCCGCTCGGCCTCGATGGTGTAGCGCTTGCCGTCGCGGCACACGACGGCGTTAGATGACAGCATGGCCTTGATCTTCTCAGCGGCCTTCTCGGCCTTTGTTATGCGTGGACGGCAGAGAGGGTGCGTGAGAGAGAGTGACAGTGGGAGGGAGGGAGGGAGGGAGGGAGAGAGGACATCATGGCTTTGGTCTTCTCGGCAGCCTTCTCAGCCTTGTACACGGAAGCTAAAGAGAATGTGTGTGTGTGTGTGTGTGTCAGAGAGGGAGAGAGAGGGAGCATGTGCATGTGCGTATGCGTGACCGGGTGGGCAAGACAGCACGTGCATGCATGCTTGTGGTGAGGGATGCGGCATCTGGAAGCCCGAGGCAACTCCCTAAATCCCACGCCCTGAGGGTGCGACCTGCAAACTGAAAACTGAAAACTGTACACCTGAATTGCAAACTACAAACTGTAATCTGTAATACACACACAAGATGTGTCGTCTGTAAACTGCCAACGGATGCGGCATGGAACTCCACGGGAGAGGCGCACCTTGCCCTCCTGAATCATGCCGATGAGGACGTTGACTGACACGACGCCGACAATGAGGCCTGCGCAGCATGGGGGGGCGTCCTGTTTGTCCTGCTGTATTATTTGATAGGGTGTAGGTTGCAGGGTGACGCGAAGGAGGGGGGGGGGAGGAGAGAAGAGGGGGGGGGGAGGTTTTGGGGTCTTGGGTGCAGGGTGCAGGGACCAAGGTGCAGGGTGCAGGGTGTAACAAAGGGTGTGGGGGGAGGGGGATTTATGACCCGGGGTGGCATTTGGCTATTGGTGAGGCCTGCGGCATGCACCAGGGGGGAGGCGAGCGTGCGCCGGGGGGGGGGGATTCATCATCTCCGATTTGGAGACCGAGGCTTCACTCAGCCCTCCCCACAACACCCCAGCCCGCCCTCCATCATTTGTGGCCTCACGGCAGGCACGCTCACGGCAGGCAGGCACGCTCACGGCAGGCAGGCACGCTCACGGCAGGCACGCTCACCGAATTCAATCCACTCCTGCAGGCCTGCGACGACCACAGCCGCAGCCAGGAGGATGAAGATGAGGACATTGTTCAGCTGGGACCACAGCTTTGCGAAGAAGCCGGGTTTGCGCGGGGGCGTGAGCGCGTTGGGCCCGTACCTGCGGGGCGGGAGCAGCGGGGGAGGAACGCATGTGACGAACGGGTGGGGTGGGGTGTAGTGTCGCCTGTGAGGGGGGAGCGAGGGGTTCAACTGATGCAGGAGGGGAAGGTGAGGAGGCTGGCGACTTCGGAAAGGTGGCGCGTGGGATGTGAAGTGGAAGGCGAGCGTCCGGGAGTTGTGGAAGGTGAGCAGATGTTGACTGGACCTGGGGGCGCTGTGCGCAGACGGCCCTGCATGCTTCAGTACCTATTTTGGTGCACACCATGTGGATACCATGAGGTCATGCAGCGTGTGTGCGGGGTGTGCTGCTGCAGAGGGCGTCGCTCTCGATGTGTCGACACGGCGCCTGACATGCGCCTTCCCCGATCTACACCTCTCCTCCTGTGAGGCATACTTACAGCGCCAACCGCGCCTCAGCTTCCTTTTCTGTGAGCCCCTCGTCGCTCGTCGTGTCCATCTCGTCGCACACAGCAGCACTATCTGACATGCTGTGCCAAGCGAGCTCATGAAGAGCTCGCACGGGCACCGACACGTCCGTGTCCGTCATGTTCGATGGTGTGTGCACGCTGCGCACGCTGCAACCGCAGCGAATTTTCGGAAGGAATAAAAATCCCACATCATATCACAAAATGTGTGGCGCATTCATACTCACTCATTCAGCCGCTAGGGCTTAGTAGGGCTCTGATGCCCAGCGGGTACCCGCCGCTGCTGGTGTCGTCGACATGGGCGGTGCGTGAGTCGGAGGGAGCCCTCAAAATCCATTGGCACGCTGCACACAGACCTCTTTCTCGCCTCCACCTCTGCAGGCTCAGGAGCAGCACACCAAGAACCTGCGCGCCCTGCTGCACTCATGCCTGGACAGCGCGGACTTCAAGAGCGCTGCGTCTGTCGCGGCGGTGCTGCTGTGCGCCCAGGTGCGCGGCCGCCATGCGTGCCCATGCAGAGTCTGCATGGGAGCAGGAGCGGCTCTGCTGCCTGCTGCCCTGCTGCCTGCTGCCCTGCTGCCTAGTATACTCACCACACATACGCTGGCGGACGCATGTGTATGCTTTCAACAGAAGCCGTCTGTCGGCTTGGGCACAATCAAGGAGGACCGCACGCCGCAGCACGCGCGCGAGTTCGACCAGCTGCTGCACGTGTGCGCAGAGATCCTGAGGCGCGAGGACGTGGTGATGGAGCAGGTGGGACACGCGGTCTCTTGGGTTCATGGGGGTGCAGGGGTGATCTGTGCCCTGCCCTGCTGCTGCTGCCTGCGGCTGTGCGCACAAACCAGGGTTCGCCAGGCCGCCAGGCCGATGTGTCGGGCGCCGCGCTGACACCACCAAAACGCGCCGCTCGTGCAGGTGCGCGTCTGCCTGCGCAAGATGATCCAGGCGCACGCGAGCCCGCACGAGGTGGAGATCACGCGCATGCTGGCGGCGACGCTGATGATTGAGGGCGGCGAGATGGATCAGGCGCTCGCGCTGCTCGAGGTGCGGCCGCTCGCGACAAACGCGCACGCGATGCGGCGCGCCGCGCAGCCGTACGCGTGCCACGCGCTCACCGGCCTCATCAAGCACCGCCAGCTGCTGTCGATCCTGAAGGAGACGGCGGCGAGCAGCGGCACACAACTGCGCGGCGCGCGCCCGAGCGTGCGCACGTTGCAGTCGCAGTGGCAGCCGCAGGCAGCAGCAGCGCCAGACGCAGGGGCGTCCACGTCCGCACCGGGTGCGGGAGGAGGGTATGTCGACGCTGGTGTGTTTGCGTACGACAGCCGGCTGTGGCTGCGCGCAAGCAGCAGCCGGGCGACCAAGGAGGTGTGGCGCGAGACCGAGCGCCACCTCAAGGCGAGTCGTTGTAGCAGCAGCGGGCAGGGTCCGGGGGGATCTGGCGAGCGCATGACACATGTGATACCCTCCCTCCTCACGCTCCCCCCCCCCCAAAAAAGCCCGCCCCCCCCCGCTCATCCCTTTCCTCACACACACACACACACACATGCACACACACACACACACACACACACAGAGAGAGATCGTTGCAGATAACTCTGAACGGCAGACCTAGATAGGCTGTTTCTGGTCATCATCGAGGGGATTCCGTTTGGAGGCGGGTGACCAACCGTGCGCCAACAAGAGGGTGAATAACCTCGTATAACACACACACACACACACACACAACACACACACACGCACACGCACGCACACCTCACCCCAACCGCAACCCAGGCCGCGCTCGCCCTCTTCCCCGCGGCCACGCTCCTCTCGTTCGCGCTCGTTCACGCGTACGTCGTCGCCGGGCGCTTCACGGCCGCACTCGACGCCGCTCGCGCGGCGGCGGGCGCCGCGCCCGGGGACGTCGACGCCCTCGCGCTGCACGACCTCGCGCGGTGCGCGTGGCTTGAGCAGCGCGCGGCGCAGGGCGACGGCGGCGACGGCGACGGTGGCGTGGGCGGCGGGAGTGTCCTCCTCGGTGGTAGGGTCCTCCTCGGCGGGCCTGGCACGGAGCGCGACGCCGGCCACGCGCGCGCGCACCAGCTGCTGCGCGTGCTGCGCGTCGACGGCGCGCACGGCGGCGCGCTCGACGGCCTGCTGTCGGTGTGCGGCCACTGCGCGGCGTGCGACCTGCGCTGCGCGCTCGGCTGCATGGCGCACCTGGACATGGTCGCGAGCGGGGCCCCGCTGCCGCGCGCGCGCGCCGCGTGGCGCGCGCTCGCCGCCACGCTGTGCGCGCTCGCCGAGGAGATGCTGCAGGAGGACGAGGACGGGGGCAGCGACGAGGAAGGTGGCGGCGGCGGCGGCAGGACAGAGTGGGGCGCCGACGAGCGCGAGGACGGGCTGGGCGAGGCGGGGTGGTGGGCGGCGGCGCGCGACGAGCGGCGGGGCGGCGGCGGCGGCGGCGGGGCGGGGGCGCGCGGCGAGCGCGGCGACAACGACGGCATGGACGTGGACGCCGACCCGGACCCGGAGCCGCAGGCGCCGTCGAGCGCGCGCGCGCGGTGGCGCGTGGCGGCGCGCGCGATGGCCGGGCGGGCGTACTGGTGGGAGCGCGCGCTGTCGCCGCCGCCGCCCGACGAGGCCCCCCCAGCGCAGGACGCGATCACGACCACTGCCACGGGGGAAGGGGGGACGCACCACGAGCGGGGGGAGCACGCATGCCGCCCAGGGGTGGCGTCGCCGACGGCCGCGGTGGACCAGGCGTACGTGGGCGCCGCGTGCGTGTTTGTGCTGGGGCCGCACCACGGGCTGCCGGCGCGCGCGAGGGCGAGCGTGGACGCAGCGCTCGCGTGGTGCAAGCAGCAGGAGCAGCAGCAGCAGCAGCAGGAGCAGGGCCAGGAGCAACAAGCGCGGGCGCGGAGGCAGCCCGAAGCGTCGAGCTGGCGCTCGGCCGAAGCGCCGGCAGAGCTGGAGGCAGCAGCCGGTCTATTGCGGCACGCTGGGGTGCTGGCGCAGCGCGTGGCACGCAGCACGCAGGCAACGGCGGCCGTGGCTGCGGACCCGTGCGCTCGACTGCCGACGTCCTGGTGGGAGCTGTTCCCGAACGTGCGGCGGCACCACCAGCAAGGTCAAGGCGGCGGCGTGGGTGGGATTGAGGGGGGCGGGCTGCTGGTTGAGTAGGGGGGCCCTGCCGGGCCCCTTGGCGCACACAGATGGCCTGACAGAAGTTGTAACACATACAATGTGCATGTACCTACTAATACACACCTGTGGGGGGTGGCCAACAGGCCAACAGGGGCCTGGTGGCCTAAGAATGCGGACCGCTTGTGTGGGGGTGTTGAACATGCATGGATGCACATGCATGGATGTTTAGTTAGTCGCAAGTGAGGAGTAGCGAGCCGATAGCGGCGAGGGTTTCTTGGAGAGGACGCTGCTGATTTGACGCAGGGGTGAGCAGCGCGCAGAGGGAGTGTCATGGGGCGAGATACCGTGTGTGCTCATGGCGGTGGCCTTGCCCCGGCGGTGGTGCTTGGTGCCTGAGTACCGTCACCGTCGATGGGCATGCACGCTGGCGGGGCCATGCGCTGGGTACATCGCCAGTGTCGCTGGGCAGCATCACAACTCGCAAAAATCACCCCACGCGCACATCCCCGCGCACACCGCACACACACGTCGTGCCTGACCGTCACTGACACTGCGGTCGATGTTGTCGTGGCCCCGGTGGCCTGCTGTGCGCCCATGTGCAGGTGTTCAACATGATGCATGCGCCATGCAGTGCCCGTCAGCTGATTCCCGCCCTCGTGCGCGCCATCAGCAGCACCAGTGGCACGGCAGCGGGTGGCGCTGTGGCGGTGGCCAAGCCGGCGTCGTCATCCGGCGGGCTGGCGTCCCTTCTTGGGTTCAGCTCCAACAGGGTGACCACGCCGCTGTCTGAGCCTCTGCCCGGCGTGCAGCTGCCCCTGCGTGCGGCCCTGCCGTCTGCCCCCGCAAAGCTGCAGACCAGCGAGGTGGCGGACGGTGTGACTGTGGCGAGCATTGGCACCGTGGGCCCGGTCTCAACCATCGCCCTCATCGTGCGCGGCGGCAGCTCTGCTGAGACCGCCATGACCGCGGGCGCGTCCAAGGTGCTGGAGGCGATGGCTTTCAAGGCGAGCGCGGACAGGTCGAGCTTCCGTGTGTCGCGCGAGCTGGAGAAGCTGGGCGCGGTTGCGTACGCCCAGGCCGACCGCGACTCCATCACCTTTGCCATCGACACGATCAAGCTACACACGCCCGAGGCGACCGAGATCCTGCTCGACACGGTGCTGAACGCGCGCATGGCATACCACGAGGTGCGCGACAACATCGACCTCGTCAAGTCGGAGCTCGCAAAGTCGCTCGCCAACCCCGAGTTTGCCCTCAACGAGGTGCTGCACCGCGTGGCGTACGATGGGTCGCTTGGCCAGCCGCTGATCGTGGACCCCAGCGCGATGCACCTGAGCACGGACACACTCGCCGAGTTCCATGCGTCGCTCATGCAGCCGGGCAACCTCATGCTGGCCGGGATCGGCGCGGAGCACGAGGAGCTCAAGGGCCTCGCCACCCCCCTGCTCAGCTCCGGCCTCAAGAAGGGGAAGGCGGCGGTGGTCGCGCCGTCCGTGTACGTGGGCGGCTCTGCCAACGTCGTGGCGAGCTCCCCGCTGACCCACATTGCGCTCGCGTTCGAGGCCAAGGGCGGCCTGTCCGATGCCAAGACCGCCGCGATGTCTGCCATCGCCAAGATGCTGTTTGACGAGTCCGAGGGCTCCGTGCCGTGGTCCGCGAAGGAGAGCGCCGTGCAGGGCATGTCGGCGTTTGCGCACATGTACAAGTCGTCCGGCCTTGTCGGCATCATGGCGTGCTCCATGCCGTCGCAGGCGGGCTCGCTCATCGACGCGGTGTACAAGAAGATCGCGGCCGCCGCCACGAGCGTGTCCGAGCAGCAGCTGGCCGTCGCCAAGGCTTCCGCCATCTCGTCGTACAAGGCGCAGCTCGCGTCGTCGTGCACCGCGCTCCCGCTCATCACGTCCCAGCTGATGTCGTCCGGCTCGTACGACTCGGCCACGTTCACGGCTGCGGTGTCGGCCGTCACGCCCGCGCAGATCTCCGCATTCATCAAGACGATGGTCGCGTGCGCACCCACCATGGTCACCTACGGCCCGCTGGCCAACCTGCCGCGGTACGAGTCCATCGTCAAGCGGTTGGCATAGATGGTGCCTGGCGCGGTTTGGCGGGGGTGGCTAGCTGCTGTTACTGGCTGTGTGTGCTGGACTTGGCGCGAGCTTGTCGGGGGGTGGGCTGTGGGCGGGATTTTGTTTGGCGATTGGGTCGGGAGTAGGCAGATAGTGGTGTTGTAGAGAATGGTTGGTGCCACGTGTCACGATCTGCGAGGCCCGCAGAGCACCCCTCCCGCTCCTCTCTGACGGCGTGGGAGGGAAGGGGGGGGGGGCAGGCATGCACGTGTGCCCAGCTCGTGGCCTTCTCAAGCCCGCACTGCGTTTGTGGCCCGGTTCTCAAATTTTACAGTCCTTTGGAAGCGCCTGCGATGCAGCTCGTACTGCTGTACAGTCTCGTACCGCTGTGACCAGGCGCGTTTCATTGTGGCCTTACGCCCGTCCGCTCCTCAACTGCTACAAAAATTCTCTTGCCAGCTACATCTGGTCGCACTTCGCGAAATGAAGATGAAGCCTCTGAGCCCACACCAATGCGCCGGCAACAAAGTACTTCAAAGGCGTCTCCCACTCAATGAAGAAATACTCACCAGCCATGCGGTTGGCGGCCTGCCCCCTATTAACCCTATCCTGACAGCTACGCACGTCAGCTCTCCGAACCGCCATCCGTGGCGTCGCGCGCGTGCACGCCGTCTCCTCGCGTCGTGCCCCCGTCGAGCTCCCCCCCGCCCACATCCCCACCAGCGCCCGCGTCGTCGCCGCCCGCCCCACCATTGTCGCCGGCTCCTCCACCGCTGTCGGTGTCCATCGCGTCGAGGCGCACGAGCCTCAGCACGGCGTACGCCCCGTCCCGGTACTCCTCTGCCAGCTGCTCTACCGGCACCGCCTCCACCGTATACCCCCGCGCCTCTGCCAGCCCCACGAACACACCCTCTGCCGCGCTGCGCTTCTTCCAAGCGATGAACACCTGGCGGATGTGTGCGTGCCAGTGGAGCAGGTAAGCAGAGGCAGAGAGGTGGAGTGGCGCAGTTGAGCAGTTGGGCAGTGGCGAGGGAGAAGGAGTGGCAGAGAGGAGAGCAGTGGGGCGATGAACACCTGGTGGAGGTGGGGGTGGGTGGTGGCGTGTCATTGGTGGGTGGTGGGGTGGTGGGTGATGGGTGGTGGCGTGCCAGGGGAGCAGCAGCGGAGCGGTGGAGCAGAGGCAGAGAAATGGAGTGGTGCAGTGGAAGAGTGGGACAGTGGGGCAGGGAGGAGGAGTGGCACAGTGGAGCAGTGGGGCAGTGGCGAGGGAGAAGGAGTGGCAGAGAGGAGAGCAGTGGGGCGATGAACACCTGGTGGAGGTGGGGGTGGGTGGTGGCGTGTCATTGGTGGGTGGTGGGGTGGTGGGTGATGGGTGGTGGCGTGCCAGGGGAGCGGCAGTGGAGCGGTGGAGCAGAGGCAGAGAGGTGGAGTGGTGCAGTGGAAGAGTGGGGCAGTGAGGAGGAGTGGCAGAGAGGAGAGAACAGTCGGGGCGTTGAATATAGATGGATAGAGGTGTGGAGGACAGCCTCAGTGTAGCAGTGGAGAGCAGTGGTGAAACAGTGAAGCAGTGGCAGGGGAGCAGAGGCAGGCAGGAGTGGTGGAGACGCAGAGCAGTGTCGCAGTGGTGGAACAGTGGGGCAGGGGGGGGGGGGGGAGTGGCAGTGGCAACAGAGAGGAGAGCCAGAGCTTCTATGCATTCTTCACGATGCATAGAAGTGTGGAGGACAGCGTCAGTGAAGCAGTGGAGAGCAGTGGGGGAGCAGCGGAGAGCAGTGTGGGAACAGTGGATCAGTTGCATGTAGGCAGGAGGAGTGGTTGAGACACAGAGCAGTGTCGCAGTGGTGAAAAAGTGGGGCAGGGAGGAGGAGTGGGAGAGAGGAGAGAGCAGTGGGGGCGATGACGCGCGGAGGGGGGGGGGGAACGCACCAGCGTGTGGGGCGCGCACAGCGCGTCGAGCGTGTCGAGCAGCGCGGCGTGGTGCGCCGGCTCGTACAGCACGTCGGCGGCGGTGATGACGTCCGGGCGGCCACCGCCGTGCGGCAGCAGCAGCAGCGCGGCCGACCCGGCGTCGCCCCACGCGTGCGCGACGGCGGCGGGGCGCGCCGCGGCCGCCACGCCGTGCGCCTCGCAGTTGGCGTCCGAGTTGGCCACCGCAAACGGCAGCACGTGCGGCATGTCGGTGAGCACGACGCGCGCGCCGGCGACGCACATCGCGACGCCGACAAGGCCGGTGCCGGTGCCGAGGTCGACGACGCGCACGCCGGCCCAAGACCCGAGCGGCGGGGCGCGCAGCATCAGGTCTGCGAGCACAAACCCGCACTGCCACGCGACGAGGCCGACGTCGCCTAGGTGCTCGCCAGGGCGGGGAGGGCCCACCGCCGCGGGTGCGGGCGCGGGCGGCGGCGCAGGCGGTGGCGGTGGCTCCCCGTGCGCGTCGCTGCCCGCCGGCCGTAGCTGCCCCGCGGCATCCCCCGCGCCGGCGCCCGTGCCGCGCCCGCCCGAGGGGCCGAGGCCCTGCTGCGCCTCCAGCTCAACCGCGACAAGGCTTGCCCCGCCGCCGCCGCCGCGGGGGTCAGTCGGCCGGAGCCCAACCCGCGGCTGCTGCCTCAGCTTGAGCGCGAGGCCGCCGACGATGAACAGGCGCTCCGAGACGGACTGGTCCGCCGCGGGGCCGAGCGTGCGGAACGGCACGAGCGCCATGGCTGCGCGCCGCGAGGACTGCTGTCGCCTCTTCCGCTGCTGCCTGCTGCCGCTGTGTGTGTGTTACTGTCGGCGCTGCTGCCCTAGCCCTCGCCACCACCGCTGCTGCTGCCACTAGTACTGCTGTTGCCACGCGTACTGATGCTGCTGCCACTAGCGCTGCTGCTGCTGTGGCTACCCTGCTCCCGCTCGCCGCAGGCTACAGCCCTCTTGGTGCGGCAGCAGGTTGCAACGGGCGTCACGGGCGCGCCGCCGCGTGCGCCATGCTCAGCCGGCGGCGTGCGCACGTACGTGCAGCGGAGCCGAGTCGGGGAGCGCTGCTGCCGTGCCCGCCCACTCTACGGCTTAGCCGTACCCTTCCCGCCGTGCGCTAACAGCTGCGTGTGCTTCTGCTTGACCCACCTCCGGATTGGGTTCCCGTACTGTAAGCGCGCGTGGCAGCAGCAGCGGCGGCGGCAGGCGGGGTGTGTGTCACGCGTGTGCATGGGCGCCCATCGCGTGCGTGCGTGGGGTGGCACGCAGCGCGCGTGGTGCATCAGGACGCATGCATGCACACATGCAAGCACACACACCCAGCCTCACATGCATGCATGCACACATGCACACATGCACGCATGCACACATGCACACATGCAAGCACACACACACCCAGCCTCACCACCGTGCCCAGTTCCAGGTCGACGAAGCGCGCCTTGATCACGCTGCGCTGCTCCCACCAGAACAGCCCCGCTGTCGCGAGCGCGCTGCCCAGAGCGTCGGCCGCAAAATCGCGAGCGCTCGCCTCGCCTGGCCACAGCTGAATGTGCAGGCGGTTCAGGAGGGTCGGTGGCCAGCGCACACGCATGGGGGGACACGTGTATGCAGCATGCAGCGCATGGGCGCGGCATGCATGCGGCATGCGGGTGCAGGGACCCGCGCACACGCACGTGGTGCGCCCAGCCAACCTGTAGGAAATCTCCCGCCTCTTTGACGGCGCCTGCAGCCAGCCCGAACACGAACGCGAACGCAAGCCGGTACGCGTTGGTCTCTGGCGACGGGTTGTCAAAGCGCTTGAGCGCCAGATAGTAAGCTACTAGGCTGACCGCCGCGCAGAACAGCACGTGCTCCAGCTTGTCGATCGCAAACCAGTCGTCGGTGTGGACGCCACTGGGAGTCGACCCAGCAGCCCCCGACCCCTCCAGCCTTCCTCACCTGCACTGGACAGGCAGTCACCCGGTCAGCTGAATGCGCATGCAGGCGGTGGGTGGGTGGGGGGGGGGGTATGCACGCGTGGGGGGAGCTCATGCTGGGGAGCTCAGCAGGGGAGCAAACACGCATGGACCCGCTCACACGCATGGGAGCCATGCACGCATGGACCCGCGCGCACACGCAGCGCGGTGCACGGTCACGCATTCACGCGTTGACGTTGACGCAGCCCTGCATGTGGGGGATTCAGCAAACCTGGAGGAAGTCTCCGGCGCCAACAGCGAGGCTTGCTCAAACCAATGAAAGCGATGCCGATGCGCTGATGCGTTGATCTACGGCGGGGGCTACGGTGACGCTTGAATGTTGAGCCAGTGCTACGGGTGTACGCTAGTCGTCGTCGAGCTACTGACGGCGACGGTTGAGGACTTGCCGGTGTGTTTCCGTCCTACCTTGCCTGTTCCCACCCCAAATCCATTCCGTCCACCATGCTGGCCGCGCGCAGCCCTGTAGGTCTGATCCCAGGCAGGCAGCCTCTATCGCCAGGCGGGCGCAGATCGCCATCGCGGAGCGTGCGGGTTGTCTCGTCTGTCCACCTGGGCTTAGCTGGGGCGACCTCGGTGCTCACTGCGGCACAGCTATCTTATAACAAGTATGCGAAGAACGGCACGCTGACGATCCGTTCAACGCTGGATCTACTCAACAGGCAGGCCTCTAGCGCATCCATGCACACCATGCACCATGCAGGCCACCCCTGCCACTTCCAGCACCAGGCGGGATAATGCTGAGCAGCAGGGCTTCCCACGACTGTGCACTGGTGGCAACGGTGTGTGTGTGTGTGCGTGTGTGTGTGTGTGTACCACCCACTATCTGCGTCTCGCTCCACCTCCCCCTCCCCCAACCCCTGGGGGGGATGCTGTCGAGTGTCACCATTCACTGCCGGCGTTCACAACCATTTCCAATGCTCCAGCGCAACCGACTAGTGCATCGGCGCACAAGGCGCATGCTCCCCTGCCCTGCCTCCTCCCTCGCAGCAAGGAGCTGTGCGACGGCTTCAAAGCCCTGACCAACGTGGACCCCCAGCCGCCCAAGAGCGAGAGCGAGCTCAGGCCGCTCTTTGACAAGGCAGATGTCAACAAGGACGGGCGCCTGTGAGTGACACAATGAGTGGCCCCCACGCACGCACGCAACCCGCACGCACTGAACATAGAAGTCCAACACGCCACTCGAGGCGCCCACCAGACACGCTCGCACACGCACACACGCACACAGAACGAAGTCCGACTTCCTATTGCTGTACCTGAGCCTCAAGTCGCGCCTCGTCACGTCGAACCCCCTGGTGCTTGCAGAGGCTTGCCTGGGGTTCATCGATACGGACCGCAACGGAAAGATCGAGGGCGGAGAGCTCAAGGCGCTGCTGGGCATGCTGGGTGAGTGTGCTGTGGGGGGCATGAGGGGCTGTGGCGGTCATGCTGGCTGGGCTGTCTTTGCCGCGAGTGCGCTCATGGTGACATATGCCCATGTAGCACTCTGGAGAACCCTGAAACACACGACTAAAAAACCATCCAGCGAGCTCGAGTCGCTGCCGGACATGCTGGGTGAGTTGTGGAGGGCATGCTGAGCTGTGGGGGGTCATGCTGTCTTTGCCGCGAGTGCGCTCATGATGAGATATGCTCATGTAACACTCTGGAGGGAGGGAGCCCTACTAAACCCTGAAGCACACGACTAAGAAACCATCCAGATGCAGCTGGCGAGCTCGAGTCGCTGCGCGGAATGCTGGGGTGAGCTGCAGGGGGCATGCTGGGCTGTGGAGGGCATGCTGTTGAGCTGTGGAACCTCCACAGCTCGCTGTGGAACCTCCACAGTGGAGGTCATGCTGTCTTTGCCGTGAGTGCGCTCATGACACAGGCATGCTTGTATACCACTCTGGCGGGTCGCGGGCGCCCTAAACAAGACGCCCAGGAGCAATCTAGCGAGGTCAGGTCGCTGCTCGGCATGCTGGTTGAGCCGCCGTCGCCGCAGCACTAAGGGAAGATACCCTCATGAACCCTGGAACGCATGAGGCCCAGAAAAAAATCCAGCGAAAAGTTCGCGGTGCTGCTCGGCATGCTGGGTGAGCTGCGGAGGGCATGCTGGGCTGTGGTGGGCATGCTGGTTGAGCTGTCTCCCCCTACCCCCCACAGGAATCCCGGGCGCGGGGCTGCTGCCGCTCCCAGACACGATGAGCATCGACTACCGCAGCGTGCTCAAGTCGCTGGGAGCAGACCTGACGACCGACGCGAGCGCTGGCCGCTCAGACACGGTGCGCTGTCACAATTTCTGTTGCATTTCATCCCACGTCTGTTATGGTGTCATGCCTGGTTTCGCGGGAAAAAATCGACTCTCGGAAATGTGTGTGGGTAGTGTTTTGTTGACCACCGTGCAGCGTTGCTCAAGTCGTTGGGAGCAGACCTGGTGACCGACGCGCGGGGCGGCGGCGACCGCGCAGACACGGTGCGCTGCCATGCCTGTGTCTGGCTGTCTTCCTGTCTGTTTCGTTGTTATTTTTCCTGATTTGGGCTCTCATAAATGTGTGCGAGTAGTCTTTCGTCGACTGCGCCGCACGGTGTTGCTCAAGTCGCTCGGAGCAGACCTGGCGACTGACGCACGCGCCGGCCGCTCGGACACGGTGCGCTGGCACGCCTGGTTTCGGCGTGTGAGCTGAGCTGCTGTGTTGGCATGCAAACCCCGGAAACAAAAACACTGCACACAGCATTGTGGCACTTCAGGTCGCGCTGTTCGCAGCGTGCGCTCTCGGGGCGGGCGCCACGCCCCAAGCCAGTGATTTCCTTTCCAGGATTTTCAATTAATTATTCCACAGCCGGACTTTTCTTTGAACGCGCTGACCGTTGACCTCCCGTTAATCGTTTGTTCTCATGCACAGGTCATTTGAAAGCTGTTGACGTGCTCTGTCTGGCGGGCTCGTCAGACTCACAATCCACTGGATGGGTTGAGCTGTGTCCAAGGTCAAAGTACAGCCGGAACACAGTCAAATGGCTGTGGATAGCCGAAAAGGAAATCACTGGGGCGGGCGCCACGCCCCAAGCCCCCAGCAACACCACGAGGTGCACATGCAGCGCCAGGCATCCCACTAAGGGTGTGCTCCAGCTCGGACTCTGGGAAGTTTTCTATAAAAACTTCTAGGTTTTCTAGGCGCGCCAGAAGGCCCCCGAGCGGCCCCCTAGACAATCTAGAAGAAGTGTTTTTCTTTTAGTCACATCCGACGTTCAGTCGTCGTCGGTAGCATCTCCGACGTCGAGAACGCTTCGTTCAAAGTCGCCCCCCCACCTTTCTTCTAGGCTAGGAGGAACTTCTAGGTTGTGAGTGGGAACACACCCTAACCCTCGTCCCATGTCTCGCCGCAGCCGGGGGGCGACTGGAGCAGCGCGGTGTGCGGCATTGTGGCACTCCAGGCCGCGCTGTTCACAGCGTATGCGCTCGGCTGGCTGCCAGACCTTGTGATGGGCCTCAACGGAAAGGTGTGTGTGTGTGTGTGTGTGTGTGCTTGTGTGGGTGGGGGCGGTGTGTGTGCGTGCATGTGTGCGTGTGGGGGTGGTGGGTGGGGGGGGTATGGGGGCGGTGTGTGTGTGTGTGTACATCTGTGCGGGGGGGCGGTGTGTGTGTGTGTGTGTGTGCACACTCGGCTGGCTGCTGGACATGGTGATGGGCAACAGAAAGGTATGTGTGTGTGGATGTGCGTGCTCAGCTGGCTGCCAGACCTCGTGATGGGCATCAACGGAAAGGTGTGTGTGTGTGTGTGTGCGTGCGTGTGTGTGTGCGTGTGTGTGTGTGTGTGTGTGTGTGTGTGTGTGTGGACGCTCGGCTGGCTGCCAGACCTCGTGATGGGCCTCAACGAAAAGGTGTGTGTGTGTGCGGGTGGGTGGGTGCGTGTGTGTGTGTGTGTGCATGCGTGCGTGCGTGCATGCATGTGTGTGTGGGGGAGGGGGCTGCGTTTGGGCTGCGTTCGGCTGGCTTCCGGATCTTGTGCTCGGTCTCGACAGCAAGGTGTGTGGGTGTGGGTGTATGTGTATGTGTGTGTGTGTGTGTGTATGCATGCGTGCGTGCGTGTGTGTATGCATGTGTGTGTGTGCTTGGCTGGCTGCCAGACCTCGTGATGGGTCTCAACGGAAAGGGGTGTGTGTGTGCGTGTGTGTGTGTGCATGTGTGTGTGCGTGTTTTGTGTACGTGCGTGTGTGTGTGTGTGCATGTGTGTGTGCGCTTGGCTGGCTGCCAAACCTCGTGATGGGCCTCAACGGAAAGGTGTGTGTGTGTCAGTGTGTCCGTGCGTGTGTGTGTGTGTGTGTGTGTGTGTGAGTGTGCGTGCGTGCATGTGTGTCGTGGGGAGGGGGTTGCGTTTGGGCTGCGTTTGGCTGGCTTCCGGATCTTGTGCTCGCCCTCAATAGCAAAGTGTGTGTGTGTGTGTGTGTGTGTGTGTGACAGTGGTGTCATTTAGGAAACCAAGAATGTCTTGTTTGCCCCCGCATTAGAGGAGGGAACATGCCAAATCGCCCCAGCAGGAGGCGAATCGAATTTCACACCTCAGAGCGAAATTCCAGCGAATCTCCCCCGCAGTTTCCCCCCAAATTTCTTGGTTTGCCCCCGCAGCGGGGGCTGCAGGGTATGCGGGGGCGCTAATGACAACACTGGTGTGTGTGTGTGTGTGTGTGTGTGTCGATCCAGGTGCCGGTTATTCATCCGCTACTCGAAAGACACCCCAGCACAACAACTGCCGGGGTGTGTAGCTGCTAGTCGTGAAGACATTGCCCACCCCCACCACATACACACACAACGCAGATGCTCACAGCAGTCCCGTCCGCCCACCAGCTCCTGTCCACCGCCCCCCCCCCCCCTCCCCGCCCCCCCTCCCCCCCATCCTCGCCCTCTCTGTTGAGCTGTGGTGAAGCCGTCTCTCGTCACTCTCCCCCCAGCCACACACACACACACACACACACGCGCAGATGCTCACAGCAGTCCCGCCCGCCCACCAGCTCCTGTCCACCGGCCTTATCCCCACGAGCTGCGCCCCACGCCTCCCCCCCCTCTCCTCCTCGCTCCCTCTGTTCAGCTTTGACGAACCCGTCTCCAGCACCACCACTCTCTACACACACACACGCACACACACACACGCAGATGCTCACAGCAGTCCCGCCCACCCACCAGATCCTGTCCACCGGCCTCATCTCCTCCAGCTGGGCCCACCTGGCCGAGACCACGCTCCTAACGTACGCGCTAGGGCGGCGCATCGAGCGCGCGTACGGCGGCGCCGCGCTGTGGCTCCTGTACCTCTCGTCCATCCTCGAGGCAAACGTGGCCGCCGTGGCAATTATGCCGGCTCGCATGGCGGTCGGGAGCGCCGCCGAGCCGTTTGCGACGTCGGCCGGGGGGGTTGGGCTCTTTGTCGTCGGCGTGTGGCTGCCAAGGTGTGTGTGTGTGTGCACCTGTGTGTTGTGTGTGTGTGTGCGTGTGCGTGTGTGTGTGCGTGGTCGATTTTACAGTCCGTCGGACGCCTTTGATGGCGCATTAGACCCTAGGAAAGAGGCCGGCAGCTGTCAAAATTAGACCCCTAGCATGCCATCTGCCATCATGATTGCTGTGCACGCGGTGCGTGTCTCAAAACAGGCGACAAGGAAGTCAGCCAACTCGTGCCAAAACCTGGGGTTCTCCTGGCCTGGCCGAGGATTCATAAACTCCCGCATCCGCTCATCTAAATCGGCCTCCTCGGGGCGAGGGATGGAACCGAAACAGGCTGTGGGCCTGCACCCGTGCCTCTTCATAGGCAGGGCACTCAAATACCATGTGTGCCTCATCCTCTAGCCCACCGCATAGGCAGCACGCCCGCTGGCTGCGTCGCTGCCTCTGTCCCGCCACGGCGTAGCGCCCCCGCTCTATCTGCAGCTCATGGAGCCCCATCCTGAACCTAGCTAGAGCCGTGATCCGGGCAGCACTGTTCAGCCCTGAGCTCAACAGGGCCGGTGGCTCGCTGTCGCTACCCGCCATCCACCGCATGTAGGTCAGCATCTTAAAGCCGCGCGACCACTCCTCAGGTATATCACGCACGGTAGTGCCGCTCGGCAGCGCCGGTGTGCTTGTCGCGGCGGCCAGCCACGCCGCGGTCGCCACGTCCAGCAGGTTGGTGATGCGTACCGTGCGTGCGTGCGTGCGTGCGTACCGTGCGTGCGTACCGTGCGTACCGTGCGTACCGTGCGTGCGTACCGTGTACCGTGCGTACCGTACCGTACGTGCCGTACGTGCGTGTACCGTGCGTACCGTGCGTACCGTGCGTACCGTGCGTGCGTACCGTGCGTACCGTGCGTGCGTACCGTGCGTACCGTGCGTGCGTACCGTGCGTACCGTGCGTGCGTACCGTGCGTACCGTGCGTGTGTGCGTGTGTGTGTGCGTGTGTGTGTGTGCGTGTGTGTAAGCGTGGCAAACGTGGCCGCCGTGGCGCTCATGCCGGTGCACCGTTTGCCACGTCGGCCGGCGTGTTTGGGCTCGTTGTTGTCGGCGTGTGGCTGCCGAGGTGCGTGTGTGGTGTGTGTGTGTGCGTGTGTGTGTGCGTGTGTGTGTGCGTGTGTGTGTGTGTGTACGTGCGTGTGTGTGTGCGTGTGTGTGTGTGTGTGCAAGCGCGGCAACCATGGCCGCCGTGGCGCTCATGCCGGCCCGCATGGCGGTCGGGGACGCCGCCGAGCCGTTTGCGACGTCGGCCGGCGTGTTTGGGTTCTTTGTTGTCGGCGTGTGGCTGCCAAGGTGTGTGTGTGTGTGCGCGTGTGTTTGTGTGTGTGTGTGTGAGTATGTGTGAGGTCTGAATTCACTTCTGAAACGACTTTTGAAACGATTGAAACGAGACAACACCAAAGTACAAGTGTGCTGTAGCAGAGGGACGAGGCACAATCCAGGCTGCCCGTGCAGTATGAGCTGTAACGTAAACAAATGTCTCTGTCTGTTTGTTTGTGTGTGTATGTTTGTGTGTCTTTGTGCGTGTGTGTTTTGAATGTGTGTGCGGGCGATCGTAATTGAGGCTCCGCGATCGCAATGGACTGCAAAACACATGTCTACCAATCCCATGTATCGAACCCACGAATGTGCCAGTCCTCCCCATCACCCACCCACCCGCCAACTGCTCACCCCCCACAGGGCGCTGCTACAGCCGCTGGAGGTTCTGTGTGTCGCGCCGTTCATGGTCACCACCTTTCTGCAGGTATGTGTGCGCGAACCACACATGCACACGCACGCATGCGCACACGCCAACGCACACACACATACATACGCACACACACACGCACACACACACACACACATGCACGCACCCCCCCTCCGCACATACACGCACCCGCCCCCACACAAACGCACACACACTCCCCCCCCCCACCACCACACACACACACTGCACACGCACAACCGCAGCGCGCCGCGCCGCTCGTCCCGGCGCTCGTGCTCCCCCCCACGCATATGCACACGTACACACACACACACACTCACACACACACCGCCACTCCCCCACACACACACCCTCACCCCCACACCACCACCACCACCCCCCTCACACACACCACACGCGCCGCTTGTGCCGGCGCTCGTGCTCAAGTTCGGCGCCGACAGCTGCAAGGTCGGACACGCACACACGCACACACGTACTCCCCCAACACACGCCCCACACGCAGCGCACACACGCAGCGCGCGCCGGCGCGAGCGCCGGCGCGAGCGCCGGCGCTCGTGCTCCCCCCCACGCACACACACACGTACACACACACACACACACACACACTCTCACCCCCACCCCCATACACCCCACACACACACCCCACACGCACACCCGCAGCGCGCAGCGCCGCCCGCGCCGGCGCTTGTGCTCAAGTTTGGCGCCGACAGCGACAAGGTGGAACACACACACACGTTCTCCCCCCCACACACACCCTACACACGTGCGTGTGTGCACACGCAGCGCGCCGCGCCGCTTGCGCCCACATACGCACACGCACCCCTGCCACGCACACCCGCAGCGCACCGCGCCGCTCGCCCCCCCACACGCACACGCACCCCTAACACGCACACCTAAACCCCAAACCTTTAATTCTTAACCCTGAACCCTAAACCCTAAACCCTAAACCGCAGCACGCCGCGCCGCTCGCGCCGGCGCTCGTGCTCAAATTCGGCACCGACAGCTACAAGGTCGGGCACGTGGCGCACCTGGGCGCCGTGGTCGGCGTCGGCGTCGCGTTCTGGGCAGTGTCGATGCTCGTGTCGGTCGCGGCGCAGGCGTGGGAGCAGCGGAGGACCAAGGCCGCGTGACGGCGGAAATCTGGCCCCGCGTCGATGCGTTCTGGGCCGTGTCGATGCTCGTATCGGTTGCGGCGCAGGCACGGGAGGAGCGCCGTGCCAAAGCCGTATGACGGCGGGAAATCTGGCCCGGCGCCGTGGTCGGCGTTGGCGGCGTATTCTGGGCGGGGTCGATGCTCGCGTCGGTCGCGACGCAGGCTTGGGAGCAGCGGAGGACCAAGGTCCCGTGAAGATGGCTCTGACACACCCAACCAGCCCCAGCTACAGGGTCTCCGCTCCTGTGGCACCACCCATCCCTGCAGCCATCTAGGGCACCACCAGAGCGCAGGCGTGGGAGCAGCGGAGCGTGACGGCGGAAAATCCGACCCGGCGTGTTCTGGGCGGTTTCGTGCCGGTCGCACGTGTGGCGACAGCGCCAAGGCCGTTTGACGATGGCTCTCTGACCCGGATCCAAGAGACTTGGCCCCAGCCAGCCCCAGCTACAGGGACTCCGCTCATGTGGCACCACCCATCCCTGCAACCATCCAGAGCACCACCAGAGCGCAGCCGTGGGAGCAGCGGAGCGCCGAGGCAGCGCGACGATGGCTGCCCGACCCGATTTCTACGATACTTGACCCCAGCCAGCCCGAGCTACAGGGGCTCAGCTCCTGTGGCACCACCCATCCCTGCAACCATCCAGAGCACCGTTGTGCACCACACCACGGGGGCGACGAATGACGAGGCGCCACGAATATGGGCCACACATAAAAACGCGCACACATTGGGGATGTTGATGATGTTTACAGTCCCCTTCTCTGGCGGTCACGCCCGGGTCGTGGCTCGCCGCGATGAAATTTGGGCGTGGTGTCATGAGGATGGCCATGGATGCCTCCATTCAGGCCAGTACTGGTCTTGACTGTCTTTGGTCTTGGTCTTGGTCGTGGTCGTGGTCATGATCTTGGTCTTGGTGTTGGTCTCGACCGTCTTGGTCCCGAGTGCCTTGCCTTGGCACTCTCGAGTGCCTCGGCCATGCTCTTGAGCGTGAAGACTGTGCTCGACGCGTATAAAAGGAGAGATGCGTGTATAGGAAGTGTGTCTTTTTTTGTGCAGGCACGACAATTAGTTTTGTTGGGGTGTGTCTGCCCCCCCCCCCGCCCCCCCACACACACACTTACCCCCCCTCCTCCCAACTCGCAAAATAGCCAGGTATGAGCTGGGACCAAGGCGCATGGCTTCTTTGCGCAAAGGGCCATCCATCACAATCGCCAGAAGATGGCCAAAAGACCGCCCCTCCAAACTAGCCATACCTTGGCCGGTTGGCTGTGACACAGTTGACACTATCCAGGCAGATCTTCCAAGGTTGGCTACCCTCAGTTTTTCTGTATCTCCAAGCAGATTAAGATGGTATCGGCCCCATCGCAATCCATCAAGTGATGCTTGCTTAAATCCATGGATGGGCACTTGTGCACCGTAGAGGGCACGCGGGAGGTTGTGAGCGTGGAGGGTGGTGGTGACCACCGCCCTTTCACCCACGGGTGCCCTTTCACCTTCCGGAGAGTGGATTCATGCTCCTCGCATCAAGGCGGTCCCGATTGGGTCCCGATGACCGGTGGTCTTTCCGTCAAAAATTGCCCACTGGAAGTCAGTATAGTTATGGCCCCTCCCACCAAGTGCACTTAGATTGCTGCCACTGCACCCCACACACCGCAACTTTGGGAGGGCCTAGGAGGTGCATCCTACTTATTAAAACTTAAAAAATAAAAATAAATTTATTTGGAAAGTAGTAAGGAGCAAGCAAGAAGAGTGATTGTTGTTATGTTTGTATCTGCCTCCCCCCCTCGGGGCCTGAAAGTGTGCGCGTAAAACGGTTTGTGGTGGATCTTTCTAGGTTGATGATGTTTGTTTACAATCCACTTCTGGCGGTCACACGTACGGTTCCAAAGCTCCAGTGGGACTTAGAGAAGCAAGGCTCAAGGCCCACAAAAGGTCAAGCTACAAGTAGCCCGCGGTAACGCCATCCACACTTGGTGGCGGGCGGTAGGTTGTGTGCGTCAACACCAAGTGTGCTGCCTCGGATTCCCCCTTCTACCACCACCACCGTGTCTTGTAGTGGTTTCTGTCAAGTCAGTTGTTGGTAAGGTTGGTAAAGTAAGGGCCCTAATTAGGGCTTTGGGGGGGTTGGTATGAGCCACACACTGTTGAACCACTGCGCTGTGGAGTAGACGCAGCCCTGTAACATCAACCCATCACCATGATGATGTCGTCGCTGCTGTTTGCCGCGTCCAACCCGGCGTGGGGCTATCAGCATGGAGACGACTGTTCTAGCGCTGTTCTCCCACGCCCACTCTCCATGCGCCTCATCGATGACATGCTCCTGTCGGCATCGCGCTGCCGAGCCAACCAACAGACAGCGGTGCGCGCCCAGGAAGAGGAGGGCGCGCGTCCCATGCAACCTTCCATGCAGCATCCCATGCGAGCCAACGAGCCCCCCCTGCTGCCTCTCCCTCTCCCCCGAACGCCCTCCTGCCCTGCTGGCGAGGAACCTGGCGCTGTCGACATAGCCGCCGTGAGCTTGGAGCTGGTTCTGTCACGGCTGTGTCCAAAAGACCTCGCCGCGGCAGAGGTGAGAGCAACCCATGCGCCCGCTCGCCCACGGCGTGCCCCCCTCCCTCACCACACCCGATGCATTCACACACGTCGCAGGCGGTGTCCTGCCAGTGGGCGAGCGTGGCGAGCACAGTGCACGTGCGGCGTGCTGTGCTGCAAGCGGCGTGGGGCGTGGTGGGCGTGGAGGCGAGCAACCAGCGCGCGTGGGCCCACCTGCTGTCACGGCGCTCACACACCGATTTTGTAGTGCGATACGCAGTTGCGCCGGGCGACTCGCTCTCATCGGTGTCGTTGCGCCTCGGAGCACGCCCAACAGACATCAAGCGCCTCAACAACATCATTTCCGACTCGACGATCGCCTGTCGCACGCACCTGTACGTGCCTGCATTCGCCGCGCCTGGTGACCTGCATGGCTGCACGCTGAGGTACGAGTACGACGCGCAGCACAGCCAGCGCGGGTTCGCGGTCGTGCAGCGTCCGGGCGATGCCGACGGATGCACCGGCAGTGGTGCGCCCGAGAGAGAGTCGGACAGACGCAACGACGCCCACCAGAGCGCCAAGGTCGTTGCCATGCTCGCGCGCTCGCTGCGCATCGACGAGGCCACGGCGGCATTCTACCTAGAGGAGTGTGGCGGGGACGTTAGAAGCGCGGCAGAGCTCGCGAGGCTCGACGCCCAGTGGGGGGAGGGGGAGGGGGGCGAGGGGAGGCGCGCGCGGGGCGGCGGGGCAGTGGGGGCAGAGAGAAAAGGGTGGTCCTTTTGTTTCTAGCTCCCGGCAGGCTAGGATGACCTCTTGACTCTGAAGGTGTCCCCGACTGTAACATCCATCATCGGCAGGATGGTCATCAGGAACGACCACAAACATGTTCGAAAACTATAAATCGTAAATCGAGTGCTTCGCGGCAGTCAGGCGTGTGACTCTAGAGTGTTTCTGCGCCTGCCTGTCTGCCTGCCTGTCTGCCTGCCTGCCCGCCTGCCCGCCCGTTCGTCCGTGCTTCTATGTGCCTGTCTGCGTGAGCACGCAGTGTGTGTGCGTGTTGTCTGCCCGTGTGAGTGTGAGTGTGAGTGCCTTGTGTATGTGCGCGACGGGTGCGCGAGTGTGCGTGGCATGAGCAGTGCCGGAACTGCCCAACTCCAAGCCACGAGGCTCATCTTCGCGGGGCAGCAGGTGTGAGTGTGCGCGTGCGACGAGTGTGTCTGTGCGCGCGCGTGCGACGAGTGTGTCTGTGTGTGGGGGGCGACGGGACAGGCGACGGGACAGGGGGCAATGGGCACTGCGCGTGCAGTTGGGGCAGTGGTCCTTCTGCCAAGGCTAGCTGCAGGACGGTGTTCGAGGTCGAGCTGCGAGCTTTCGAAATTTGGCGCGTGCAGGGGGGGGGCGTCGCGTCACGTCGTCGCCACGCTCCGCGAGTGTGGACTCGCCACTCGAGCGTCGTCGAGCTCGAGACGAGACGTGCATCTAGCCATCTTGAATCCCCTTACTCCTCGCCCCCACTTACTCGCTCATATACATCGTATGTGCATGTGTGTGCATGGGTAATTTACTAGCGTGCGTGCGTGCCCAGCCTGGATCGCTCAACCACGACAGTTCCACCACGGAGCAGCAAGCAGCCTCAGAATCTAGCGTGTCAATGGCGTCGTCGGGTGCGCTGAACGAGGAGCGAGCACGAGGGCGTAAATAAGCCTGCATCCTGCATCGATGTGACCCCTCACGCTGCGTGCTGCGTCGCCTCGTCGTTTGCAGGTGGCGGACTGCTGAGGCCATCCGGCATGGGCGCCTCTTGGCGGTTTCTCGCAGAGAAGGCCGCGAAGGCAGAGCAGAATGCAGACATGGTGCGCACACAGGTGGGCACACAGGCGCAACACCAGGGCGGGACATTAGAGAAAGGGCGGGACAATAGAGAAGGGGCGGGTGGTAGTGGTATGGTTTGCCGCTTGGAGGGCCCCCCGCCAAAGGGGAAGGAGGGGTCCTGGGGTTCCAAGTGTTCTCTCGCCACCCCAAGTCTTCTCTCGCCACCCCACACCTGTGTGCTACCTCAGGCAAAGATATCGTCAGAACCAGAGGCGCCGCTACAGCGCCAACGCCAACGGATGGAGGTGCAGCCGACTGCCGGGGCGGGCGATCCGCTCGTAGGGGCCAAGTCAGACTCGTTCAGGGTGCGTCCACGCACCCTGAACCTATAGAAGCGTAAAGGCTCGAATAGAAGCGTAAAGGCTCGAATAGAAGTCTGAGAGTGCTCCCCGCGCACCGCCCTCCCCTCTGCCTCACTGCCCCCTCCCCCCCCACGCCTCCCCGCGTGCGCAGGTCACGAAGCCCGGCCAGCTCAGCGCATCATCGTCCGCTTTTAGCGGTCCTCTCAAGCCCACGCAGATAGGCGACGATGGAAGGCGTATGCGCGACGATGGAAGGCGTATGCGCGACGATGGCGTATGCGCGACGATGGAAGGCGTATGCGCGCGCTCGCGCCCACGTCATCATCGTCGTCGTCGTCGCACGCAACGGCGGCGGTCCACGCACGTGCCGCACAGGCAGCCTGCATCGCGCGCGCACTGGCCCTCACCGGCCTGCAACAGAGGGTGTCGCAGTCGCCCTTGCAATCTCCGATGTCCAGCCCAATGTCCAGCCCGCGCGCGCCACGCGCCGGCACTGTGATGCGCGAGAGGGAGGTGACACGCAACGTCAACGAGCCCCTCGCCCGCGCCCGCGCCCGCGCCGCGGCCAGCGCCCAGCCCTGTGCCGAAATGTTCCGCTCCATGAGCGAATTCGACGTGGGGCTGTTGGTCGGGGCGGGAAGCTTTGGGCGCGTCCATGTCGCTAAGCACAAAATCTCCGGCCGTTTGGTCGCCATAAAATCCGTCTCAAAAGCATCCATTGTGGAAGCGAAGCAGGTGCGTTCCCTCAAGAGATAGAAATAAATCATTTCCAGATGGCGCACCCACAAGCCAGCATCCACACTTCCTAACCTCCCCGCCGTCCTTGCAGGTGCGGCACATAATCGATGAGCGCTCCATCGTGATTCAGATGCAGCAAGCTCCCTTCATCGTGCCGCTCCTGGGCAGCTTCCAGGACGCTGCGTGTGTGTTCTTCGTGATGGAGTTCATTTATGGCGGGGACCTGTACGCGTTGGCGTGCACACAAGGGGGCCGCAGGTGAGAGAGAGCGAAGTATCGAGTGGGGCGGCGGTGGTGAAATCTCACAAGTGGGGAAGATCCAGGGACTTGGACACCTTCGCTAACCAAGAGACTTAGTCTCCAACCCCCCAGAGCTTAGCTCTGTGGTAGGGAGAAGCAAAGCTTTTTGTTGGTTTGGAGGGGTTCGTCCAGAAAAAACAGGCTTTCTTTAAAAAGTGTTTCCCTCATGAGGGGGGCAGAAAAGAAAGTTCTGGAACACATGATCAAATAATTTGGACCCTCCCCTCCCTGCCCCCCCACCTGCCCCCTTCCCCATCTCACAAAATACGCCATGCATGGAGCCGGGACCAATGCGCATGGCTTCCTTACAGTGAGAGGTGTCCATCGCAATGTCTAAGTTGCCAAAAGATAGCCGAAATAGCCCCTAAATGCAGCCATACGATGGCTTCGATGGCTGCCACCAAGGAGTGTGGACCCTCCAGTTCACACTTTCCAGGCAGATTCAGGGTTGACTCTCCTGAGGTGTTTTGCTGTGCTCTCCAAGGAGAGTCAGATGGCATTGGTCCCATATCAATCCATGAAGGTTGCTTACCAAAGGGAGCACGCGGGGGAGTTGAGGCGTTGAGGGGGCGAATGATCCCCCACGCTATAACCCAGGGTCATTTTTTAGAGTGGATTAGTGCTCCTCTCATCAAGGCGATTCTAATGGTGGTCTTTCCGTCCCAAACGGCCCACTGAAAACAAGCTCTGAACCCCCCGTAGAAAGATCTGGACCCCCCTCGTCCCTCCGCCCCCCCCCCCCAACTTTAAGCCCAGGTGTAAAAATTCAAAAATCCGACGGGTTTGGAACATTCACAGCAAGGAGACAAGATTCCATCATTCCATTTCTTGTGTTTTCTGCCCCCCCCCCCCCCGCCCCCCCTTGGTTTCCCTTTTGAGAAGCTCCTGTAGAGAGCAAGCTCTTTACGACGCGGACGTGCACAGGCCTTCCCTGCTGGGCTGGTACCCCGCACCCATGAACCGGTGCGCAACTCCCCCAAAACGCACGCACACTCACGTTTCACAAGCTCCCCGACAAGAGCGCGCGCTTCTACGCCGCGCAGGTCATCCTATCGCTCGAGTTCCTGCACCCGCGCGGTATCATGCACAGGTAGGAAAATGTGGTGGTTACAGTAACAGTAACATCGGCTTTCTTGCACATACTAGCTTCTAGTCCTAGTACCACCGTTTGGGCCCAAGTCCAGTCCTGGCCCTAACAAATACTTGCGAGAGGCGATAGTTACCAGCCGGCTGCCTGCAATGTGTTGGTTCAGCCAGCGGCGTTCATAGAGAGAAGAGAGAGAAGAGAGAGAAGAGAGAGAAGAGAGAGAAGAGAGAGAAGAGAGAGAAGAGAGAGAAGAGAGAGAAGAGAGAGAAGAGAGAGAAGAGAGAGAAGAGAGAGGAGAGAAAAGAGAGAGACAAGGGAGTGAGAGAGAAGAGAGAGAAGGGAGAGAAGAGAGATAAGAGAGAGAAGAGAGAGACAAGGGAGTGAGAGAGAGAAGGGAGTCAGAGAGAGAGAGGGAATGCACATGCACACACACACCGTGTCCTGCTCTCTCTCTCCGGCACACACAGGGACATCAAGCCGGAGAACCTGCTCATCGCGGGCGACGGATACCTGCGGCTGACCGATTTGGGCTTTGCCAAGGTCGTGAATGGGCGCACATACACGCTATGCGGGACGCCCGACTACATGGCCCTGGAAGGTAGGGGGCAGAGGTACCTGCTTGCTGCTGCACGCTGCCCTGCACTCCTGCTGGGTGCCCACAACCCCCGGAAGTAGAGGGCCGATGCTGATGCTTGGCTGCTGCACATGCTGTTCACGCCCCACCCACCCCCCAACACTCCAACACCCCCCCATCGTGCTGCAGTCGTGCGCCGCCGCATGGTCCCGGGCTGGAAGGAGGGCTACACGCTCGACGCGGCCTGGTGGAGCCTCGGGTGCCTGGTGTTTGAGGTGAGACACTACTTGGTCGACAGCAGCCCCACAGCAGCCCGGCTCCCCGTCACTCTCTGTCACTCTGTCTCTCTGGCTCTCTACCCCTCTGGCTCTCTGTCTTTCTGTCTCTGTCTTTCTTCCTCTCTGTCTCTCTGTCTCTGTGTCTGTCCCTCTCTCTCCCTCTCCCTCTCTCTCCCTCTCTCTCCCTCTCTCTCCCTCTCTTGCTCTCTCTCTCTCTCTCTTCTCTCTGTCTGTGACTGGCCTTGCTCGGCCTGTGACGAGGCCAGGCACACAGTCAGCCGACCTTGCGCACGCACACTTGCAGCCACAACCCACACACAACCCACACACACACATGCTTGCGCGCACGCAGATGCTCTCCGGTGTGCCGCCCTTCTACACGGGCGGCACCGCCGCCGACACGTACGTAAAGATCCTCGACCCGGCAAGCCTCTCCACCCTGTCCATGGCGCACTTCTCGCCAGCGGCGAGAGACCTTGTGACGCGCCTGCTGCGGGTGCGTGCACATGCAAGGGGGGGGGGTAGGGGGGGGGGAAGGATGCGCGTGCGGGTGTGCAGCTGTGGTGAGGGACCTTGTGACACGCCTGCTGTGGTTGCGTGAACATGCAAGGGGTGAGGAGGGGGGGGGGGGGGGTGCAGGATGGAGGGCAGCGCGTGTTCGGGTCTGCGACTGCATGTGTGTGCGGCCTCGTACTGACACGCGTCCTGGTACTCCTGCTGACCTACGCAGCACGAGCCCGACCGCCGGCTGGGCATCCGTGGCGTGCAGGCGCTCAAGGACCACTACTGGCGTAGCGGCTTCAACTGGGACCTCATCTAGAACAAACGGTGCGTGCGTGCGCACGTGTCTGTGAGGAGGAGTGGCGCAGCCCTCCCCCCCCCCTCCCCCAACCTCCCCCGCTCAACCTCCCACCGCATGCACGCGCACACACACACATGCACACACCTCACCCCCCTCCTGCATCCCTCCCCCCCCCGACCACTCAACAAGTGCCCGCAAATAACCTGTCAACCTGCCAACCCGCTCAAACGCCCCTTCCTCGAGGGGCGTCGCCCTCGCCCATCGCGCCCCCCTTTCCCCCTCGCGCATCCTGACCCCATGCATCTGCCCGCCCCGCCAACCCCGCACGTCACATCACAGGATGCCCCGCCTTTCCGCCCCACCCTCGACGAGCGCGACCCTGCCGCCAACTTTGGCGCGCTCAAGGCTGTGCAGCCGCTGTCGCACCCACTCGTGCTGACGCCGCAGAAGCAGGTGGGGTGACACAGGACAATAGGACAGTAGGACAGTAGGACAGTAGGACGGGCCCCGTGGCGAGCAAGGGCAAGGGCAAGGGCAAGAAGATCGTGACGCAGGCGCCCGCCAACTGGGTCAGGTGGAACGTTGACGCGCGAGGAGTCTGCTGCAAGCCTGACTGGGAGGTGCCGATGCGTGCGTTTGCGTGCGTTGCGTGTACGCGTGTATACTGCGTATGTGCGTGCTGCGAGTGTGTGTGCGTGAGCGTGTGCGTGTGCTGACACGTCGCCTCTCCCACCACCCACCCCACAGGCGCAGTTTAAGTGCTGCTGAGCGCGATCCGGGCGTTGGGCCGTTTGGGGCAGGGCGACAAGTTCCTGGGCGCGTGTGCGAGCTCGGGACCTTGCGACCCCAAACAACTGCTCGCCCATCACCATAGCTCATAGTTGATTGGTTGTATTATACGTGACTGGGCAACCCAGTCTTGTGGCTGGCCGGCTGGCAAGTAGGGACCCAGCCACCTTTCCTCACTTTGAGTGTTTCAGCTGCCAACGCTCTGTTTTACATCTACAATTGTCTGTTTCAATGAGACAGAGCGGGTTCTCAGGGGCCTGCCCTACCCTCCATATTCCATGTGGAAGGATTTTAAGAGGCGGAACTCGTGACGAGAGTGTCGGCTACCGACACGGCACGGATTTATGACACATCCTGACTTGCCATGCGAAAGGGCCATCACAGGGCAGGGCGCGCTGTAACAAAAAAACGAAACCCGCGCCGCTGCTGCCGCTGCTGCTGCGCACGTCTACTACCACTGGTCCGGCAGCTCAGTGTCGACGCCCACCACCGCGCCGTGGCTCCCCACGCCAATCCTGTCGCCGCCGCCGTGCCGCCCCTCGTCCCCTGCCGCGACTGCACCACTGCCCTTGAATCGCCCCGGCGCCGGCGCCGCCACGATCGGCGTGCCCCGCGCCGGCGTACAGGCCTCGCTGTACTCCCCCTCGCGGTCGCCCTCGGCCACCTGCGACAGCTCTGGGAGTGGCCTGCCTCGGCCTGTCACCTCGGCCGCGTGCGACGACTCGGGTAACATCTCATCGATGGCCGCGTCGACGGCGCCCTGCGAGTCTGCGAGCTCGTCAGCGACGCGCTTGATGTTCTCGCCAAACGCGAGGAACAGCTCCTGCGTCTCGTAGAGCGTCTTGAGGTTGGAGCCGGTCGCCTTGGAGCAGCGTACCGCGTCCATCATGCTGAAGCCCATCTGAGGGGCGGAAGTGGGGCGGATGGAGGAGGGGGGGGGGGAGGGAGGGGCGTGCGGGGCTGAGCGAGAGCGCAAGGGGGGGGGGGGGAGGTGAAGGGGAGGGAGCAGGCGTTGGCGCACCTGTGTGTGTGTGTGTGTGCCTGTGTGCGTGTGTGTGTCTGCCTGCCTGCCTGCCGTCCACTATGATGGGTCGGCCCCCCCTCCATGCGCACACACGCCGATGCCCTCGCCCACCCACCCAGCCGCTAACGCACGTGCTGCCCCCCCCCCTCCCCCAGACCCCACCCACCCACACACCTGCGCCGCCGCGTCCGGGCACAGCTCGTAGAACTCCTTGGCGCGCTCCAGCAGGTCGTCCGTCTCGCCGCTGATGCCGGGCAGCTCGCCCAGCGCGCTCGCTATACTCTCCTTGAGCGCCTCCATCGTGGAGAGCAGCCCGAGCCCCAGCTCCGTGAGGCACATCGGGAAGTCCGGCACCTGCGCCTCTGGCGTCAGCGCAACGTTGAACGCAAAGTCGAACGACGGTGGCATGCCCTCGTCCTCGTTGTGGAACTCGACCTCTGGCGTGATGCTCACCATGTGGCGCATGCGGTGCGACAGCATGCCGCCCGCGTGCCTGTCGCGGATGGCGGCCAGCACCGGGCGCACGACCTCCACGACCGCGTTGGTGAGCGACGCGTGCGCCTGCACCGACGCGCCCGAGTTGAGCAGCCGGAAGAGCGCGAGGTTTGCGCCCCGCAGTATCCGGTCCACCTGGTCCTGGATGTCCTCGTCCTCAATCTCATTCGCGTGCGTGACGGCGTACGAGGCCGATACGCCCCACTCCATGGGCAGGCCCTTGGTGCGGTGCGCGAGGTGCTGCGACCGGTCCACGAGGAACGCCTCGGCCGCCTTGATGTTGCCCGCCTGGTGCGTGCCACACACGTCGAGCAGCGTCACGGCCTGGCCGCTCGTGCGGAACGCGAGCGTCATCGCCGACTTGTGCAGCGCAACCTTGACGGTGGGCGTGCCGGGCGCGACCGCAGGCACGACGACCGCCACGACAGCTGCGCTGCCGCTGAGCGCGCTGCGCAGCTTGGCGAGGCTCGCGTTGAAGCGCGACAGCTGCTCGAGCACAGCCGGGTCGGGCGGCGTGCCGGTGGGCGCGGCCGAGAGCAGGCCGTCCTTCCCCACACGCAAAGACACGGACGGCTCGCACACGGACAGGGCGTCATGCAGCGCATGGCGCGCATGCTCCAGCTCCAAGTCTGCCTCCCGCACCACCGCGCGCCCCCCCATCTGGGCGACCGCCTCTGGGCTGGGCCTCTCCCCCTTGCTGGAACGCAGGTCCAGCAGCACAATGTCCGTTGCAGGCCCAAACTCGACGTGCAGCTCGAATCCACCAGCCAGAACCGCGAACGCGGCCTTGCAGTCCGCCACTGCACAGTGCACGCCGTTGTTGAGCTCCACCAGTCGATTGAGTAGCGCACATAGCCGCGCAAACACACCGTCGAACTCCTCGATGTTCGTTATCTGTAGTGTCACTGGCTCGAGAGAATAGTCCTCGGGGTCCCGCTGCTGCTCTAGCTGCTCTGGTCCAACAGCGGATATCGACTTGCTCGCGCCACAACCTACATACGCACACAACGTACGCATGCATCAGTGGGGAGCAGGGCACGCGTGCATGGCGCTAGTGAGTACATGCATGGGTGCAACACGTTGCGCAACTCACCCATCGCAAATGGGCCGTCAGCCTCCGCCTGAACACTATCGCGTCAGTTAAAGTCGCATGGCGCCCTTTTGCTCTCGTGCTGCTGTTGGCTGCACCTTAGCTGTCACAGACTTTAGAGTGACCAAACCCCCACGTTTTCCTGCCTTAGAAGCCCTTATTTGCATTTGTGCGCCCTATTCATGCTGTTTATTGTGTGAATGGGATGGAGAGCTCCTGAACAGCTAGCCAGCCAACCACCAACCTCTACAGCCACGCCACCGAATGCTTGGCCCCCCCGTCCTCGGCCGAGCGCTCGAGCGCGGCGATGGCAGGCAGGTAGTCCTTGAGGGCGCGCCTGATGATGTCAACCTGGTGGGCAGGCACGGCAACGACCGCGTCAGCGGGATCTGGTGATGGTGTGGCGACGTTGGCGGACGGAATTCCGTGGGGTGCGTACCCATGTGTGTGTGCTTGCGTGGGCGGTGGTGACACAGTTGGAGACTGGGCGGCGGCAGCAGCAGCACCGCGCGCAGCCGCGCCCGTGCCCCGCACGCACCAGTGTTTCCGCTAAGGATCTTAGGGAAATGATGGCTGACCCCGAACCTCACGCTCACCCGCCAAAGGCGGTTTTGGAGCGAAAATGTGTGAAAATGTGAAATTCTACACTTTCTGGGTCGAAATTCGCGCATTCTCTCCTCGCAGCGCCAGCCCAATCTCCCACAAATGCATGCACATGCACTTTTGCGGGGTGCGGGGTGGCGTACGGAAACACTGCGGCACGCACCTCCCTCCAGTGCTGCGCGACGGCCTCGTCGCGGCCGCGCCCCTCCGGGTGGCTCTCCTCGATGCTGCGCGTGGGGGTAGGGGGTTTCCTACGTCACAGGGCGGGCGTTGGTGCACGCATCTACCTCCCCGCCTGCCGGCCTGCGCCGTCCGGGATCTCATCCTTCCAAAGGCCCAGAGTTGGGCTTGGGCCCACGGCGGGTGGGCAGCGTAATCACCGGCACGACGTAGGACGCTCCTGGCGCCTCAAAAGTCTCGCCTGTTGCGCGTGTTTGACGTTTTGCTACAAGGGGAGTACGCGTACTAATACGCCAGTCACCTTCGCGCCCACTCTGACGCGTACACCAGCCGCACCACGTGCTTGCGCACGGCCGGCAGCAGCAGCAGCGCTGCGGCGGCGCCGGCGTGGTCAGACGGGTCGGCCGCCCTGGCCAGGTCTGACAGTGCGCGCGTGGGCGCCCGTGGGCGCCTGCAGGGAGGGCCACCGCAGGCATCGAGGCGGCGGTGTGTGGGGTGCGTGCACGTGTGTATTAGTACTGCTTTGCCTTGCTGATTAAAAAATCCGAGGACGTGCCGGCAAGGTTTATTTCTAAAAAATATTGCCGATAAAGGCAAAAAACGCAAAAAGTGACGTCAAAACGTGAAAAATCCCCCCCCCCAAATCCTGCGGCATGGCACACAAATCTCAAACAATTGCCCCCTTTATGAAAGTGGCGGTAAAGCAAAGCGGTACTACGGTATAAGTGTGGGGGGGTGGGGGGGGGGCCTACCACACTCCCAGCGTCTGAGGTGGCGCCTCAGGCGACGCCTGCACTTGCGCGGATCAGGCGGCGCTTCAGGCGCTCCGAGACAGCCCGAGGCGCACACCCGACCACTTGAGGCGCCCATCGCCTCTGGCGTTACCCCTGACCGCCTTAGGCGTGACCCCGGCCGCCTTCCGACACCCACCACCGCCTGGCGCACCCGCGACCGCCTGAGGCGTTATGGCCGCCTTGACTTGCGCGCCTCAGGTGGGATTGCGGTAGGGGGGGAAAGGGGGGGGGGGGAAGGAGGGAGGAGAGAGCCGTGCGTCGATGGGTGCAGCAGGCGGTCGCGGTGTGCGTGTGTGTGTGGGGGGGGGTTGGCGGGGGACTGCCGGTGCCGCCGCGAACCTGCGCGACTGCGAAAGCCAGATCGTGAAGCACGCCCGCACGGCCGCGGCGCATGGCAGCACGCGGTGGGTGTATATCTGGGGTGAGGGTTAGGGGGAGGGGGGGGGGGGCGGTGCCGCCGCGAACCTGCGCGACTGCGAGAGCCAGATCGTGAAGCGCGCCCGCTCGGCAGTGGGGCTCGGCAGCACGCGGCGGGTGTGCATCTGGGGTAGGGGGAGGTGTGGGGGTGGGGTGGGGGACTGCCGGTGCCGTTGCAAACCTGCGTGACTGCGAGAGCCAGATCGTGAAGCACACCCGCTCGGCTGCGGCGCTCGGCAGCACGCGGCGGGTGTGTATCTGGGTTTAGGGCAGGGGGGGGGGACTGCCGGTTCTGCTGCAAACCTGCGCGACTGCGAGAGCCAGATCGCGAAGCTCGCCCGTACGGTCGGGGATCGGCAGCACGCGGCGGGTGTGCATCTGGGGTTAGGGGGAGGGGGGGGGGGGGGGGGGGAATGCCGTCGTATTGCTGCAAACCTGCGTGACTGCGAGAGCCAGATCGTGAAGCACGCCCGCTCGGCCGCGGCGCTCAGCAGCATGCGGCGGGTGTGCATCTGGGTTTAGGGGGAAGGGGGGGGGGGGGACTGCCGTCGCTCCGCTGCCAACCTGCGTGGCTGCGAGAGCCAGGTCGTGAAGCAGACTCGCTGGGCCGCGGAGCTCAGCAGCACGCGGCGGGTGTGCATCTGGGGTGAGGGGTAGGGGAGAGGGACTGCAGCTGCCGTTGTTCTGCTGCCAACCTGCGTGACTGCGAGAGCCAGATCGTAAAGCGCGCCCGCTCGGCCGCGGGGATCAGCAGCACGCGGCGGTTGTACACCTGGGGTTGGGGGGAGGGGGAGGGAGCGGGGGGGTGGTGGCTGCCATTGTTCTGCTGCCAACCTGCGCGACTGCGAGAGCCAGATCGTGAAGCACGCCCGCTCAGCCGCGGCGCTCGGCAGCACTCGGTGGACCATTCGCGTTGACGCAAAGAGCACCAGGCGGTTCCCGAGCGGGGCGATGTCGATGGGCGGGCCGCGGGGAAACGGGTAGAGCCGCAGCTCCCCGCCGTTGCCGTGGGCCCACCCCTGCGAGCGTGTGTGAGAGCGTGTGTGTGTGGGGGGGGGGAGGGGGTGAGGGTGAGCGAGGGTGGGGGATGAGAGGGTGAGAGGGTGAGAGGGTGAGAGGGTGAGAGAGTGAAGAGGGTGAGAGGGTGAGGGTGTGAGGTTGAGAGGTTGAGAGAGTGAGAGGGTGAGAGGGCGAGAGGTTGAGAGGGTGAGAGGTTGAGAGGTTGAGAGGTTGAGAGGTTGAGAGGTTGAGAGGGTGAGAGGGTGAGAGGGTGAGAGGGTGAGAGGGTGAGACGGTGGGGACGAGAGGGCGCGCGTGTGTTGTCGCGCGCGTAGCGTTCGTGTCCAAACGTGCTGGTGGTGGTGTTGGTGATGGTGCGTGCGTGCGTTTGTGCGTGTGTGTGTGTGTGTGTGTGCTTACACGTGCGCGCGTGTGTGTGTATGTGTCTGTGTGTGTGTTTGTGTGTGTGTGTGTCCGCATGCGCACCGGGTTGAGGTAGAAGATGCACGTAACGCGCCGGCCGTCGAGCGTCTCGTCAGAGTCAAAGTGCATGGGGAAGCAGCCGCCGGCGCCGGTGTTCACCTGAAGCTTGATCGCCTGCGCAGCGGCAGTGCGTGCGTGTGTGTGTTTGCGTGTTTGCGTGCATGTGTGCGTGCGTGTGCGTGCATGCGTGTGTGTGTGTGTGTGTGTGCGTGTGTGTGTGTGCGTGTGTGTGCACGTACGTGTGTGCGCGTTCACTGCCCGAGCGGTCGGGCGTGCTGCCCGTGCCCTCTGCACAAATCTACACACACACACACACACACACATACGCTCACACACACGCGCGTGCACACGTACACGCACACACACGCGCACACACACCCCACACACACGTGCGCGCGCGCACCTGCTCGTCGAGCGTGAGCTGCGGCAGGAAGATCGACAGCAGCACCGCGAGGGAGCGGTCGGCGTCTAGCTGCGCACACAGCGGAGCGGACTGCTGCACGGCCGGGTCGAGCGACAACTCCGCCTCATATATGTGCGCCTTCTCCAGCAGTTGCGTGCCGGCTTCGCGGACCAGGTGCGTCGAGTTCTTGTGCATCGACGGCCGCAGGCTGAGCACCTCCTCGCGCAGCTTGGACGACAGAGGAACAGGGAAGAGGCCATCGACGACGGCATAGCCCTGGGGCCGGCGTGCACGGCAGGGATGGCGTGGGCAGGGATGCCGTGGGCATGCTGGGCCATGCAGCACGCATGGGACCGCATGCGCGTGTGCGTGTGTGTCCCTCCCCCGCTCATACACAGTGGTGCACGCACGTCTCGTGCCAGCGCCTCGCACACGATCGGCGTTATCTTGCTCTGGAAGGCGTCTGCGAAAGCGGATGTGGAGGCGAGTCTCCGTGCGGCAGTCGCTGTATGCCGAGAGAGAGACCGCGGAAACAACCACATCGCTCCTGCTCGAGCCCACCCACCCCCTCAGCGCACTACGGAAGCAGCTCCGCCCGAGCTGCTGGACGCTGCTGATAGCTGGAAATCAGGGGCTGGAAGTGTGGGGTGGGAGACCTGGGGTTGACGAGACGAGCCTTCCTAAACCAGCGCAAGAGTCACAGACAGGCTGTCCGCAGGCAACACCACACTCTGCTCTCGATGCTGGCAGTGGACAGGGAGACTGGAAACCAATCGTTTACATCGACGGGTGCTTACGAGCGAGGCTTCTCCTTCTTGCCCTTGAACAGCGCGATGAGCGCCACACCGGACACCTTCACAACCTGCACGAACAAGCAGCAAGGTGCGGGAGCGAGTTGGTCAGTGCCAGCAGTGTGGGGTCAGCGCCAGCAAGTGTGGTGGTCGGCCCAACAGCACCAATTGGCGTGTACGCGCCAGCAGCTTGTGCACGCGCACACGCTTTACCCTCGCAGTGCCCCCACCCCAGCCCACCACGTCACACGTGGGTGGGCACACAATCGCCTCATGCGGCGCGACCCCACGTCCGCTCCTCCGTAGCGGCAGCGGCGGCACCGCGTGCCCCCCCTCCCCCCCCGTCCCTCCGCCCATGAGCTGTGGTGTGGCGCGCACCTTGAAGCGGACACCGGGGATATCACCGACGGCGTGGCCGCGGCGACCGAATCCGGCAACCAGCACCTCGTCCTGCGCATGCGCACGCATGCATGCATGGGGGCCACGAGGTGACGTGATGCACAGAGGGGCGCGCAGAGTGCGCAGGGCCCCCCCTTCCTTAACATGCAGCTTGGGTTGAGTGCGGCTGCCCATGCCGCTGCTTGCATGGGATGGGTGCATACGCGCCTTCACTTACGTTCTCCTCAATGAAGTTGAGGCATCCGTCCATGGGCACGAACGCCGCGATCTTCTTGCCGTTCTTGATCAGCTGCACGCGAGCGCACTTGCGGATGGCCGAGTTGGGCTGCTTGGCCTCAATGCCACTGCGGGAGACGGCGGCGTGGGAGCCGTCAGGTGAGCCCCACGACGCATGCACCCCCCGCTGCCAGTGGCCCGACACTTACATCTTCTCCACGACGATGCCCTTGGAGTGCGACGCGCCGGCGAACGGCTTGCGGTACTCGCTGCGAGTGCGGGCAGTAGTTGGGCGTCAGCTCTCTGCCCCCTCCCTCTCCCACAGGTCCTGGGATCCTGGCGCCGCACCTGCCCAGGTGGCTCTTGTTGTAGTCCTTGTCCGCCCAGCGCTGGTGACGACGTAGGCTCATCAGCTTGCGCCCGGCTCCAAGACCACGAGTCTTGCTGCGGGGCGGCGAGCACGAGGACCACCGTTAGCAACAACACGAGGCGGCGAGCACGAGGACCACCGTAAGTGAAAACACAAGACAGGGGTGGTAGTGGCGCCCCATGCGGGGGGCAGGCGAGGGTGCATGCCCGAGAGAGCCGCCGTCCACGCCCCATGCATGCGCGTAGGCGCCCCCTAATCGCATCAGCCGTCCTCACCCCATGGTGCCTGACTAGATGAAGATCTCCAGAGGGGGAGAAAGGAGCGAGCAAGGGCGATGCATGAACAAAGGTGGAATTGTCCCCCCACACTATTGCAAAAAATTTGCCTCGCTGCATGTGCCCTGGACCAGCTAGTATATACAGCACTACCGAAGTGCCACTGATTGGTGTGCCATCAGGAGGCATGGTGCGTGCATGTTGTGCATGGCCCATGCAAAGCGGGGCCTGCTCATGCTTCACATCCACGCCTGGCACACATAAGTTGACGCCTCAGCTGGAGCGACGCTGCAGCTGTCATCAACGACAACCCCCCCGCACACGCACACACACACACACACACACACACACACTCACACACACACACACACACACACGCGCATCCCCCGCCCCCCCCCACACACAAACACACTCCCTCTCTCCCCCACAAGCACAGAGCCTGCACCGCTTCGCAACGGTGGCGTGCCTGGTGGCGACGGTCGTGTGGTACCTGAACTTCGATGCAGACGGGAAGCTGCGCGTCTCGGACGACGAGTCGGAGGCCGTCGGCGGCGGCAGCGGCAGCAGCGCGCCGCTCGCCCCCGTCGCGCCCAACCGCGCGCACGTGCTCGTGACCGGCGGCGCGGGCTACATCGGGTCGCACGCGGCGCTGGCCCTGCTCGACGCCGGGCACACGGTCACCGTGCTGGACAACCTGAGTCGCGGCAGCGCGGGCGCGATTCACGCGCTGCGCGCGCTGCACCCCCACGGCGGGCGGCTGCGGTTTGTGCGCGCCGACCTGGGCGTCAGGCACGCGGTGGAGGGGGCGCTGCAGCGCCAGGGGGGGACGGGGCCGCGCGTGGACGTCGTCATGCACTTTGCTGCGGTGGCGTACGTGGGTGAGCGCGCGCGTGCGTGTGCGTGCGGGGGGGAGGAGGGGGGGGGCTGTGCATGCACGGGTGTGTGCTCTTCAGAAAGTTGGGGCTACCTTTTGAAGGGGACGCGGTGGCAGGGCACGGAGGCGCTGCTCGGGGCATGTTTTTGTTAGCACAAAAGTTATGCTCGGGACCATTTTGTGTGTGTGCGTGCGTGCGTGCGTACGTGCATGTGTGCATGTGTGTGCGTGCATGCGTGCGTGTGTGCGTGCAGGGAAGGGAGGGGGGGGGATTCGAGCGTGCGCGCATGCATGCATGCGTGCGTGCGTGTGTTCCTGTGCATGCCGCCATGCGCGCCACGCGCCGACATTGGGCGCATGTCAGCGCCCGCTGCTGCTGCTCCTGCTGCCGCTGCTGCTCCTGCTGCCGCTGCTGCTGCTGCCACTGCTGCCTGCTGCTACTGCTGCTGCTGCTGCCGCTGCTGCCTGCTGCTGCTGCTGCTGCTGTGCAGGGCTGCTGTGCAGCCGAGCCTGGCAGCCTGCCTCCCGAGGCGGAAGCTCCCTCGCCCCCAAATCTCTCTCACTCCCGCTGCTCTCCCACGCCCCGAGGGTGCGTACACTGCCAATCCGTCAACCCGCACGCCCCTTTGCGCAGCCGAGCCTGGTAGCCTGCCACCCGAGGCGGGAGCTCCCTCGCCCCCAAATCTCCCCCACTCCCACTGCTCTTCCGCGCCCCGAGGGTGCGCACACTGCCAACCCTCCCACATTCAACACGCCTGAGGCGGCGCCTGAGGCGTCCCATTCCATGGCGCAGATCAGGCGGCGCCTCAGGCGCTCCGACCGCCTGAGGCGCCGCCTGAGGCGCACCCCTGATCACCTAAGGCGTCGCCTCAGGTGTCATCCAAACCGCCTCAGGTGCCACCCCGACCGCCTCAGGCGCCCACCACCGCCTGAGGCGCACCCGGGGCCGTCTCAGGCGTTGTGACCGCATTCCATGGCGCAGATCAGACGTTGGGATTTTGGTAGGGCAACCTGCTCACCTGCACACAACTCTGTCATCCCGCACGCACGCACGACGCGCAGGCGAGTCCATGGCCGACCCCCTGCTCTATTACCGCAACATCACGGCCAACACGATCACGCTGCTTGAAGCGATGGCGGCCGCAGGTGTTTCCAGGTGTGTGGGGGGGGAGGAGGGGAGGGGAGGCCTGCGCGCGTGCTCTCACTGAGAGAGAGAGAGAGAGAGAGAGAGAGAGAGAGAGGGAGGGAGAGAGAGAGAGAGAGACTCAACGCAACGGCGGCCACGGGCGTTTCCAGGTGGGATGGGTAGGAGGGGAGGGGAGGAGAGGGGAGGGGAGGGGAAAAATCTGGACGGCAGGCACGGCTTGGGCTTGGGCTGTGCAGGTCGACGACACGCCCCAAGAAAGTGTGCACCCGCATTTCCCACGCTCCCGCCCGGGAGTGTGGGGGACATCTCCCCCACTCCCCCACTTCCCCACTCGCTCGCCTTCGCTCCTCAGGCTCGTAAACCCAAAGCGTTAATCCCCACCCTCCCCAAACCCTGAAACCTTAGGAACCCTCCCATCCTAAGCTTTAAACCCTAAATTCTGTACATACTTAACCCTGTACATACTTAACCCTGTGCATACCCCTAAAACCTGAGCCCTTAACCCTCACGCCCCCATATCACGCCCCTCCCCCCCCGCCAAGTTTCGTGTGCAACGTTCGTCCCTCACCACCCACCCACCCATTTATCTATCCATCCACCCACCCACCCACACCATCCACCCACCCAATATTTGTTATACGCAGGCTCGTCTACAGCTCCACATGCGCTGTGTATCGCAACGGCGCGAAGCTCCCCATCACAGAGGACGCCCCCCCCACCCCCACCCCGCCAAGTTCCGTGTGTAGCGTTCCTCCCCCCACCCCCCCGCCCGCTCACATTTTGTTATACGGAGACTCGTCTACAGCTCTACGTGTGCTGTGTATGGTGGCGGTGCGGAGCTCTGCCCATCACCCCACCCCCCACCCCGTCCAAGTTTCGTGTGCAACGTTCGTCCCCCACCACCCACCCACCCACCCACCCACTATTTGTTATACACAGGCTCGTCTACAGCTCCACATGCGCTGTGTATGGCGACGGCGCAGAGCTCTGCCCATCACACACACACCCCTGCCAAGTTTTGTGTGCAACGTGCGTCCCCCACCACCCACCCAGTCACCCACCCAATATTTGTTATACACAGGCTCGTCTACAGCTCCACATGCGCTGTGTATGGCGACGGCGCAGAGCTCTGCCCATCACACACACACCCCTGCCAAGTTTTGTGTGCAACGTGCGTCCCCCCCACCCACCCACACCCACCCACCCATCCATGCATCCATCCATCCATCCATCCATTCATCCATCCATCCATCCATCCATCCACCCATCCATCCATCCATCCATCCATCCATCCATCCATCCATCCATCCATCCATCCATCCACTCATCCATCCATCCATCCATCCATCCATCCATCCATCCATCCATCCATCCATCTATCCATCCATCCATCCATCCATCCATCCATCCATCCATCCATCCATCCATCCATCCATCCATCCATCCATCCACCCATCCATCCGTCCATCCACCCACCCACCCACCCACCCACCCAATTTTTGTTAAGCGCAGGCTCGTCTACAGCTCAACGTGCGCTGTGTATGGCGACGGCGCGGAGCTCCCCATCACCGAGGACACAGTCCCAAGGCCGACGTGTCCATACGGAGAGGCGAAGCTGATGGCGGAGAATGTGATTCGTGCGCACGCGCGGTGAGGGAGGATGCTGTTGTGGCATGGCGTGGCGTGTGTGTTGGGTGAGGGGGCGTCTGCTGCTGGATACTGCTGCTGCTGCTGCTGGCTGCTGGCTGCTGGCCGCTGGCTGCTGCTGCTGCTGCTGCTGCTGCGACGGCGGCGGCGGTGGCGGCAGTGTGGCTGGTGTCGGCTGGGGCACTGGGGCTGCTGCTGCTGCTGCTGCTCCCGCTGCTCCTGCTGCTCCTGCTGCTCCTGCTGCTCCTGCTGCTCCTGCTACTCCTGCTGCCCCTCCTGCTGCTGCTGCTGCTGCTGCTGCTGCTGCTGCTGCGGCGGCGGCGGCGGCTGTGCGGCTAGTGTCAGCTGGCTTTAATGGAATCTAGCTCCCCTCAACCCCCCACCCCCCCCACCCCCCACACACGCCCCTCCTGCAGATCCGACCCCTCGTTCTCTGCCACAATCCTGCGATATTTCAACGTCATCGGGTCGGACCCGGATGGCCGCCTAGGTAGGTGTGTGGTGTGGTGTGCGGTGGTGTGCTTTGCTGTGGTGTGCTGCGCTGTGCTGTGTGTGTGTCCGCTGTATCGTGGTGGGGGTGCGAGGGAGCATCGCGCTGCCCCTCAAAAATGTGTTTACAACATGGAGGTTGTGAAGTGAATCAGTCCTTGCAAGGAACCATTTCAGCATTGTGCGCATGTGTGAAATGTGGTTTGCTTACAAGCTGGTGCGGTCGCTTTGATGAGGTCACTCTGATGAGGTCCCTGTGACCAGGTCACTCTGATGAGACCCAACCTCCCAACTGGCGCAGGCGAGTTCCCACACCCGGAGCGCTGCGGCAGCGCCATGCGCAGCGCGCCACTCTGATGAGGTCACTCTGATGAGGTCACTCTGACCAGGTCACTCTGATGAGGTGACTCTGATGAGGCAACTCTGATGAGGCCCCGCCACAAAATTGCGCAGGCGAGTATCCGCGCCCGGAGCTGCGGCAGCGCCATTCGCAGCGCGCCACTCTGATGAGGTCACTCTGATGAGATTGCTCTGACGAGGTCACTTTGATGAGGTGACTCTGATGAGGTGACTCTGATGAGACCCCACCACAAAACTGGCGCAGGCGAGTATCCGCGCCCGGAGCTGCGGCAGCACGCGCGCATCAGCGGCGCGTCACTCTGATGAGGTCACTCTGATGAGGTCACTCTGATGAGGTCACTCTAACCAGGTCACTCTGATGAGGTAACTGTGATGAGGCCCCACCACAAAATTTTGCAGGCGAGTATCCGCGCCCGTAGCTGCGGCAGCACGCGCGCATCAGCAGCGCGTCACTCTGATGAGATCACTCTGATGAGGCTCCTGTGACCAAGTCACTCTGATGAGGTGACTCTGATGAGGTCACTCTGATGAGACCCAACCTCGAAACTGGAGCAGGCGAGTCCTCACACTCCGGAGCGCTGCGGCAGCACGCGCGCATCAGCGGCGCGTCACTCTGATGAGGTCACTCTGATGAGGCCCCTGTGACCAGGTCACTCTGACGAGACCCAACCTCCAAACTGGCGCAGGCGAGTACCCGCGCCCGGAGCTGCGGCAGCACGCGCGCATCAGCGGCGCGTGCATGGACGCTGCGCTCGGGGAGCTCCCGGTGCTTACGATCAAGGGCACGCAGCACGGCACGCCTGATGGCACGTCAGTGGGTTCTCTTTAGGGTTTAGGGCTGGGGGGGTAGGGCGTGGCGTGGGTGCTTGAGAGTTTACAGTTTAGGGTGGAGGGGTTAACGTGAGTGGAGGGTGGAGGGTTAAGCGTGGGTTCGTACTCGTCCCAAAAAATGTTTAGGGTCAAGCGCACGCGGCATGACGCGGCTCGTGGGTGGGTTATTCAGTGCTCTTTAGGTAGGGTCGAGGGGTTGAGGGTCGAGGTTAAGGGGTGGAGCACCAAGTGTCTGAGTTGTTTTCTTGCTTTGGCTGCCCCCCCTCCCCCCCCCCCGGGCGCATACACGTACAACTTGTAAAACCACCCTCGCCCCCAGGTGCGTGCGCGACTACATCCACGTGGCCGACCTCGTCGCCGCCCACCTCGCGGCAATGGGCGCGCCCAGCAGCACGCCCGTCAACCCGCCCGCGGTCTACAACGTGGCGACTGGGCGCGGCGTGTCTGTGCGCGCGTTCGTCGACGCTTGTCGCAAGGTCACGGGTGTCGACATCAAGGTGGGTAAGTAGCTGCGTGGCAGCTGCGTGGCAGCTGTGTGGTAGCTGCGTGGTAGCCAGCGACCGGGCGCGGCGTGTCAGTGCGCGCGTTCGTCGATGCGATCCGCAAGGTCACGGGTGTCGACATCAAGGTGGGTGGGTAGCTGCGTGGCAGCTGCGTGGTAGCTGCATGGTAGCTGCATGGTACCTGTGTGGTAGCCAGGGACTGGGCGCGACGTGTGCGGTGCGTGCATTTGTCGACGCGAGCCGCAAGGTCACGGGCGTCGACATCAAGGTGGGTTGGTAGCTGCGTGGCAGCTGCGTGGCAGCTGTGTGGTAGTTGCGTGGTAGCCAGCGACCGGGCGTCGCCACCGCAGGTGGGTGGGTAGCTGCATGGTAGCTACCAGGTGTGTGCGTGGGCAGACGTTCTACACAGACCTACGGTGAATGTTGCGGGCTTGATCAAGTGCGCGCGTGTCGGTTGCTTTCGGTTACTGTCACGACCAACCACCAGAGATCAAGGGGCGATGCCGGGCCCGCTGTGGCTGGCTCATGACGAGCGCCGCACCATCATCGTCATGTCACGCACACACACACACGCACACACACACACACATGCACACACACACACGCGCGGCACGCGGCACGCACTACGGCGCATGCAAGCACCAGCACTGAGATGCGCAGCACGCGCCGGAACTTGCAAAGTGCCCTGGTGAGACCACCTTATACTAGTGTTGCAGCCAGTTCGGCCTAGCCAGTGTGGCCGAGCCAGGCCAGTCACAATGAAGGTCACACCAGGACAGCAGCAGGTCCGATTCAAGAGCCTGTGCGCCTGACTGGAGAACCAGAAGGCCACCGGTTCTTGCGCAAGATGCCGCGTGTACGTAGCACAACGCACTCACCCGCTAGGCCCACACCACCAGTAGCCAGCCACCTGTTTGCCGCGCTTAAACGCTGCGCGCGCCGAGCAAGGTCCGTTCCACGCTGCTTGTGTGCGTTACACAAGACTGCAAAACAACCAGACCTGACCTGTCGTGCGACCCGTGACATGTCGATTGACCTGCCGCGCATCCCGTGACATGCCATTTGGTGCGCCGACGCAGGTGGTGGAGCAGGCGGAGGCGCGGCCAGGCGACTACTCCGCGGTGTGGGCCGATCCAGCCAAGATCAACCGCGAGCTGGGGTGGGCCGCCGTCTACAGCGATGTGGAGAGCGGGCTGTCGCACGCGTGGGCGTGGCGGCGCAAGCACCCGCACGGCCACCAGTGAAGCTGCAGACACGGGGGGCAATCCGCATGCGCCGAGTGCCACACGCTCGTCGGCGTCGAGTCGACAGCATTTGAGATGTTACACTAGGTTCATTTCGTTCCTAAAGGCGCTGGCAAGGGGTGGGGAAGGGCGATCCATATGCGCCGTGCCCACGCAATTGACCAGGGTTTTTTTAGACAACAAAAACAACTTCTTCCCAACTCCACTCCCACAACATCATATCCCTGAGTCCCGAATGCGCAAGCTGTGACTGCAACAACAAATACCATAGAAGTGTTTTTCGTTGTCAGCAATGTGTGAAAGAGCACTCGCCAAAAAGTGTGTGTGCCCCCATTGGTATGTGGTGGCCGCAACCTCTAACGCGAGGCAACAAGCACATCCCGCGCGCAACGACCGCAGCAAAAAAGGGGGGCACGTGTGCGGTCCCTAGGCAGTGTGGCCCCCCTGTGTGATTTGACGTGTGTACGGCCTCACAAGACCGTGCAGGCCCCCCTCCCCCCCTTCCTCAACGGCAAATGAATAAAACATACTTGGTGCTCCCGTCGCAGGCTTGCCTTGCAATCTCTCCCTACTCGAGACTCCCCCCCCTTCCCTCTACCCTGCTTCCCAGTGGGGCTGTGGCTGATGTGTACCTAAACAAGCATACATATGTATATGCACAAGAGGCGATCGAAACTACGCGCGCTGAGCGCGCGCACACGCTCACTGCTGGCGCTGCTGCTGCTGCTGGGCCGCGAGCAGCCGCTCGAGGTCTGATGGCGCGCGCATATGCTGCTGCTGCTGCTGCCCGCCGCCCTGCTGCGCCTGCTGCTGCGCCTGCTGGGCCTGCATCATCGAGAAGAGGCGCGCCATCTCGGCGCGCGGGTCGCCGCCCGGCTGCCCGCCGGGCATGCGCTGCTGCTGCTGCTGCCCCCCGCCCGCCCCGCCCAGCATGCCCGCCGCCTGCTGCATGTGCAGTATCTGCTGGATCGTCAGCCCTGCCATCGGGTTTGCGCCCTGCTGGGGCATGCCACCTGCCGGGCGCCCGCCGCCGGCCTGGCCCATGCCCTGGTAACCGCCCATGCCGCCTGCCGCCTGCTGTGCCTGTGCCGCCTGCTGCTGTGCCTGTGCCGCTTGCAGGCGCGCCAGCAACGCGGGGTCGAAACCGCCAGGCTGCTGTTGCTGCTGCCGCTGCTGCTGGGCCTGCTGCGCAGCGGCCGCTGCGGCCGCGGCCGCCTGCATCTGCTGCTGCAGCCGCTGCTGCATCTGCGCCATCAGCAGCGCGTTCTGCATGTTGGGGATGCCGCCAGGGAAGCCGCCCGGCTGCTGCTGCTGTGGCTGCTGCTGCTGCTGCGCCGCGAGCATGCGCTGCTGCATCGCCTGCAGCACGTGGGGCGGGAACTGGCCCTGCTGCTGCTGCTGCTGTTGCAGGTGCTGCTGCTGCTGCTGCGCCGCCAGCATGCGCTGCTGCTGCTGCTGCGCCGCAAGCATCTTCTGCAGCGGCTGCAGACTCGCCTGCTGGTCCGGATGCAGCGGCTGCCCGCTCGCCGCGGCCGCCAGAAGCTCCTGGAGCGTCTTGCCGGCCAGTGCGTTGGCCTGCTGCTGCTGCTGGCCATACATCGGCTGTTGCCCCGGCTGTGGCGACTGCCCGCCCATGCGCGCCTGGTGCTGCTGCGCCTGGTGATGCTGCGCCTGCCACTGCGCCTGCGCTTGCTGTTGCTGCGCCTGCTGCTGCGCCTGTTGCTGCTGCTGCTCCCGCGCCTTGATCGCGTCGCTGTTGAGGCCCAGGCCAGACAGCATGCTATTGATTGATTCGTGAGACATCGACCCGTCCATGCCGCCGCCCGGCACGCCGCCCGGCTGCATGCCCACGCGGTGCAGCAGCGCGAGCAGGTTTTGCGCCTGCGCCTGCTGCTGCATATGCGCCTGCTGCATCTGCTGCTGCTGCATCTGCTGCTGCATCTGTTGATGCTGCATCTGCTGATGCTGGGGAAGGCCCATCGGCGGACGGGCGCTGCCGCCCGGGGCCTGCTGCTGCTGTGCCAGCTGCTGCGCCAGCTGCTGCTGCGCCAGCTGCTGCTGTAGCAGCGTCTGTTGCTGCTGCTGCTGCGCCTGGCCGATGTCCTGCTGCAGCGGGCCACCGCTGCCCGCCGCCGGTGCGCCCCAGATGCTCGACAGCCCCGGGAAAGCGGCGTACGCGTCCTTGCCGGGCTCCCCAAACGCGGACAGCACCGACGACGGGATGCGGCTGCTGCCATCGAGTGACGCAAACCCGCGGCCGAGGCCGCCGCCACCACCGCTAAACACGGACCCGCCCGGCGCCTGGCTGCTGCTGATGGACCCGCCGAAGGATCCGCCGCTCGGCGTCGGGCTGCCCGGCTGCGGCTGCCCCTGCTGGCCCAGGCCCTCGAGCAGGCGGCCGTCGAGCATGCCCCCGAGCAGCGAGTCGGATGACGCGTGCCCATTGAGGTCGCTCGCGTCAGTCGGCCCCGCCGGCGCCGCCGCCGCAGCAGCCGGCTGGTCCTCGCCCGCCTGCGCAGGGTCGTGCTCAGTCTCGTGCGTCGCCTCCTTGACAAGTTCCTCGTACGCCCTGCTGGCCATCGGAGCAGAGAACCCGGGCGGGGGCGCCGCGCCGCCGCCGCCGGTCGCCTGCCGCGAGGAGCCGCCGCCGGGGCCCAGGGCTCCGCCCCCGCTCCGCTGCTCCTCGTCCATCAAGTCTTCCAGGTCGACCTCCTCGCGCTCGTACGCGCCGCGTGGCTTGCCGGACACCTTGTCGCAGTCGATCTGCTTGCGAAACGCGATGCGCTCGTCCTCCATCTGCTCGGCTG